>OY787627.1:9363694-9933671 GCA_963678935.1 Umbilicus rupestris | reverse complement strand
ATGCTTTCTATACACCATGCACAAGTTGAAAAGCAAACATTAAACTAGATTCCCCTCGAACCATGTGCACTGCAAGCAATTGAATGCATCTTATACGAAAAGTATAAGGTTGGTTGAGTTTCACCCATGTTGCAAGAAACAGGATGCTGCATGAAGATAGGGATTTTACGTATCAAAGGTGAATTTTTACTTGCACGAATCTAACCTTGACAAAGAAATCTTCCAAGTCATGAGTAACAGCACAGGAAGCAATGCTCAGTAGGTGCAACATAGTTGAAATCAGCTGGAACAAAGAAACAAAAAGTTCGCAAATGATGATTTAGATAGTTTAATACAGGGTTCAAAATAGCCAAGGAAACTACTGGAAGCGTCAAGTATGTGTTTGGTTATTAAAGATACAGTAATGAGCAAATATGCCCTCTCTAAAACCGTAGGCTGAAATTGAAATATTTATTCCATCACAGACATAAGAGACATATTTGCAACTGTCTAATGCGGTACTTGTAACTTTCTGGAGAATATTCCTTGGAAATGGAACATTACTATTAAAAAAAAACAGCGACTTAACAAAGATGCACGACCCCAAGTCGATATATACTTTTATCATATCTCAACATTTCACAGAAATGTTCTAACAACCTTATCTATTACAACTGCGCAATAGCAAATAAGAACATTTTTATTATAGTGTGATATATGATGCAAAAGCTTCACCTGATTCTCGAGTGCAATCTTATATTTGATAGATGGTGCTTGAATTTGTTCTGAACCAAAGTTTTTTATTATATGCTCAATACCCTGAATGATGTCTGCAAATGACCTTCCATAATCTGCACAAAGATTAAATGAGAAAATATGAAGTGATAACTGATAAGAATCATATACTAATCTCAACCTTAGTGCTGAACTGATGTGAGCCTCTCTTAAAATGGGCAATTTGAAAATAGAATCACCATATACACATTGTTGAATGCCAGGAAGCTGTTCAGATAACTTCAAATTGTAACTGCTAATTTATAGAATTACATGTAATGCATATGTAGGCAGCTCATATTGGTGATGTTATACGGAGGGAGGGTGTCTACACTTTTACTAATGCATTTTCATAAGCAAACATGATCAATATCTCAAAGATAACGAACAATTTATAATGGATGTATATTTACATAAATAAAACCTGACACTTGCCATTTAATGTTGCTGGAACAGCTAATGCAGCTGCTGCCTGTATACGAATCTTAAAATTGGACGACTCACGCAGAAGTATCAGAAGAATACTAAAAACAGATGGTGCCCTGAAAGAAGGCAGTAAAAAGATATTTCTGTTATAGTCAATATACTCAGTAGTTTGAGAAACTTTGAGAAATATATAATGACAAAGTAAATGGTTGCAATTAATGCACCTCGATTTTTTTTTTATCTTACCAGCTCATATCTTGTAGTTTTAATGACTTGTTCAAGAATAGATTGCTCAAGGCATGACAGACATTCCACTGGACCTGTGAAATAAGATGTCAGCACATGCACATGCACATGCACATGCACATTCAGTAAGAAACTTGACGAAAAAATTACATGACTGCAGCAAATTACTTTTGTTTCATAAAACACAACTAAAACTGACCTTCACATTGCCAGTCGTAACACATGAAACAAAAGCCCGCACCATTTTCTCCAACCAAAGTGAATTCATCATGAAGGCTCTTCGGCATGAAGTAGACAGTAATTTTTCATTACCTTTTGACAAGCTTTCTGGTGAAATCTTAGCAGCATTTTCAGCCAGCTTTTCAGGACAGTTAACTGGAGTACTGCATTGTACCCATTTGGAAAGATTACCAAGAGCCCTTACAGCATTTGCTTTAACCTGTAGGACACCAAAGGCACTCTTCAATATGAAATCCATACCATATCCAAATCCATTTCTCAATTCAAAAGCAAATTTGAATTAAGACATTCTCCCAATAGTTAAGCTGAGTGTTAACCATTCTCCCAAATTTGATTGCATACCTTGTCACCATCTTTTGTTAACCGTAGAGTACACTCAACAATGGAATCCATCAAATCTGAGATCTCATCTTGCTCTATGATGGCAAGAAATCTAAGATTAGGCGAACAAGAGAATGTGCTGATAAAAATGTAACCACAAGATTTGAGCTCACCGTCACTTGATAATCCAGAGTCGCAATCACTACTGACACAATAACGTAATGAATCACATATGTTTGCCAGAGCCCAAGAGGATGCAATTCGGACCTAGAAACACCACAGTAGCAATTTTTTTTTAGTGGCTTGGACGTGTGATGAGCGAAACACACTTCTTAGGAAACTAAAATATTACCGAGATAAGGGGATCCTTTGTGTTACTTGCAGCAGCATGTGTGAATTTCTTGACAACTACTGCACTATAGGACCAAACACCAATGTTTTATAAAAGTTACTGGTTCCATGATGTCACAGAAACTAACAAGGAAATTTTTTCAATTACTTAGGAACTTCATATACCTCTGAAAGATTTGTGGAAAACATGAAATGACACCTATAGCACGACAAGCAGCAGATCTAACTGATGGCGCCTCAACTGGTTCAGCCGCATCTATCTGCCGAGTGATTCAACATTTACTTGCCACAAATAATAAAGCTTTGTCGTAAATCACAGTATATACAAAAGCTTCATGAAAATGTACCAGAGTAAGTAAAATATAATCTTGTTTCTCCTTGGCCAGGGAAAAGAAGGCCGAGGAAGTTATACCAGCAAAACAAGTCATTGCTGCTGCCCTCACCTTGCAATTAATGAGCAAACAAATTAGAATAGTTTACACAACAGAATGAATATTCTGTCAGATGTATAATGCGCATTAAAGTTCCTAAACAGCAAATAGACACGACTTCAACCCATGATCTTCTAACTCAATGCCAGGACAAGAGATAGATATTCAAATGGACAATATCAAATAAAAAACAAAGAAATAAGAAGAGCAGATATGACCTCGGTTGCCTAATGCAAATCCCAATCCATTTGCTGAAATGTAGTTTGGTCCAATAATAAGCAAATGTTTATGATATGCCTACAACTATACCCAGCACAACTTCAGCTAAGCTATCCCAAGAAAGCCGATTATGATTGAACCAACAAAAATTTAAGAAATTTGCACATGAAACTGTAGCTAACAAACTACACAGTATCGTCATCACAGAAGTTCCAACCAGTCAACCAGCCACAACAGAAATTTACGTTGTAGTTCAATTTTCTGGAAATATAATGCAAATGGGAAGATCAAATGATGAAGTTGAGACATTTAATATAAGTAAAAGGCTCAGAAAGTCACTACATCATTTGATCTTCCCACTTGCATTATATTTTCAGAAAATTGAACTACAA
This sequence comes from Umbilicus rupestris, assembly GCA_963678935.1. Taxonomy (NCBI): domain Eukaryota; kingdom Viridiplantae; phylum Streptophyta; class Magnoliopsida; order Saxifragales; family Crassulaceae; genus Umbilicus; species Umbilicus rupestris. The sequence continues at coordinate 9,930,292 of OY787627.1, read as the reverse complement.
CGTAAATTTCTGTGTGGCTGGTTGACTGGTTGGAACTTCTGTGATGACAATACTGTGTAGTTTGTTAGCAACAGTTTCATGTGCAAATTTCTTAAATTTTTGTTGGTTCAATCATAATGGGCTTGTTAACTAACTAAACATGATACAACTTCAAAAAGTCACTACACTGCCACCAGCATGATTTATATGACTTCATGTTTACACATTTTTCTTACATGTCGAGAAATCAGCACTCACCCACTCCATGTCACATCCACCAATATGCTTGGTTAATAAAATTCAACTGTTGTATATCTGCCTAAGGGAGATGGGAAATAAGTCCAAGGATAATTTCTACTGCTACCACTTTGTGAGAGGATTAAGAAAAATCTTTCACCTAATTCGGGAGGCCTAGGTTCTAGTAACTCTAAACGAACACATAAGGACCATTTCCATTCGCTGATCACGACCCATGTCAATCGATCATGTGTAAACCCAGACTTCTTTAATACTAAACTGTTCTTCTTGAGCCTGGAATATTCACAACTTTGATAGCCTGATGCATCAACCCCATTCACAGATGTTTCTCGAAATGCTTCAATGCGATTCATGAATGAAGTATAATGAGTTCAATAGATTAGCACCAACAGATGAACTACTACTCTTTAATATGGGATCATACCGAGAAACAATTATGAATAAAATTCAAATTGAGGATCAGAGGACAAACCATGGTCGAAGTATGTTGTATAATTAAAGGCATCTGCCTTTCAATTGTTTCACACCACTGCTTGCTTCCTGATTCAACTGAATGCTGCTCTTCTTCAGCTCTTTCTAGGCCATATAGAGGAGCTGAGGAAATCTTCTTGGTCATTAAGCAATCAGATAGGAAGGGACTATCAAGCATTTTATCATCTAACTGTTCCTCTGTTCCTTTGAACCCAGCGACAGCACGAAGACATTCATCCAAAACCTGTGCATTATATAAACTATGGAAGAGATGCATACGATCACAAAACCAAAAATCAGTAACATTTAGAAATTTATTACTTAATTTGCATGACCTGACAACTGATCACAATATTTCGTAACAATACACACACCTTGCCCAAGCTTCCGGAAAAAACCTCAGAATCATTAAATATTCTGGCTGGTGTTGACCAGGTCATATCTTCCAGAGCATATATACATCATGCACAGATCATTGTATATATAAGTGTCTGGTAATATCATTTATTTTAAATGATCATAATTTTGGCTATGCTGATTTGACGTCTGTATATACAAGTGTCTGTATTCCAAAATTCCAAAATATAGAAGTCTGGTTTGACGTCCCTCTTGAACACCACTAATGCATCACTTTAAACAAGATGGCATTACCACCTTCACTCCACTCAAGTTATCAAACTATATATTCCAAGTTCGTCTGCATGAACCCAGAATGCAGATTTCAGTACCTTAATAATAGCAGTAATAAACTTCTCCCCATGTATCCCTACAGGGATTCCACCACGACCTTTCCACGACCTTGACGAAACCTCAAAAGAGCCTGGTCTTAGAAAGCCATACACAGTGGATGAGACCCTATCCCAGCATGCTGTAATAATCATTGGATAGTTGTGAGCCACTGCCCTAAGAGCCTGATAAACAAATTGAAATCACTAGTTATTAAGATATCGACCTAATTTTGATTGCCCAAAGATCAATGCGAATAATGAGGTGGTAATGGGAAATAAAATTTCATAACATTAAAATTGTAAATTGTACTTTAAGGATCTATATGGCTTGTCTCGTCTATTAATTAGTAAGCTAATCGGCATCAAACTTCAATAAAATGTCAGTTCATTGATGAGTACACTAATAAACCATGAACCATAAGTGGTTCGATTTGAGATGTTTTTTTAAATATCTTACAAGCTTTTATAGCATTGATTAATGACTGTAGCTGCTCCCAACTGTCTGAAACTCCTTATGACGTACTTTCATTCACTTAATCAAAGAAAGGCCACTTCAAATGAGGCACATCAAACAGGCTACACTGCTCCAAATTAATTGTTTTGAAGCATAGTGTATCTGGCAAAATTTAAGGATCCTCTACACAGATTATTAATTATTTTGAACTCCTAAGAAAAAAATTAATTGTATACCTAAAAATTAACCAAAAAAGGTACAAACACATGAGCATATCAATTCAAAACTACTAAAAACAATAACTTATCTGGCAATGAATAATATTTAGACATAAATATTAATAAAACTGTACATTTCTAAACAAGTACCAAGCCGGCAAATTACCTGGAATGCCTCAAAGCTCACAGTAAGATTTTTCTCACGCTGGCAACCACAAAAGATGGTATGGAGAATACCCTGGCACCCTTAACATCATAGAAATATAGAAGTCAAAATGGATTACACTTATTGCAGGCTGCTAAACGTACAATACAAAAATGAAAGATCTAATGTAGAGCATTGACTCCAATAGTCCAACCAGTACATTAGAATCATCCATAGCTAAGACCTTGGAGCAGGTTCATACAACTTGAAGAAAACCCAACATCTTCTACCTCTTAAAGGGTGACAAAAATTTCTTGATAAAACACAGACATCAATTATACCCATGAAACACCTCGGTAAAGTAAAAGAGACGCTCATGTATTTCAATCAGATAGCAAACACTCACAGAGTATGGTTCAAATGTCTCATGTATTTTGGTTAAATACAGAAGCTTACTGGTTTCTAACAAAAGTCAAGCATCATATGAAAGAAACCATGGCAGTATAAGGATTTAGCATCCCACACCAAATGCCCCACTTATATTCAAATCATGTATGATGTGAGAAATATCTAACCTGTTGACAATTCCTCTGATAAAACTCGTTTAACTTGCAGAGACGAAGGCGACGTAGATAGAGCAGCTGTTAAGCAACTGAAAGCAGCTACCTGCCAGATTAGCAAGAATAATTATAACAAAAAGACATTTATGAAGGACATCATGAAGGATCCAAAGATTCATTTGGAACATTAACCTGCAAGCCAGTCTGATCATATTTAAATGGAAATCCTGCTTCAATCTTTAATCTAAGAGATGCAGTTACATTTGGCAACAAATCTGCAGGCATCCTCGAATATCTGTAAAAAAACAGAAGCCCATAACAAAAAAATGTCATTATCAAGAATATATAAAAATTGTCTTTTCCCTGATCCACATTCAATTAAACAAAACCAATGAAAGAGTAACTGCCAGAGTATCTAGCACACCGCTAAGGCTTTTTAACATGCTATGTGGGTTACTTTAAAGCAATTTAGGCTATGCATGGACACTTGCTTCAAATTGTGCATCCAAGTAAAGTACATACATAGACAGCCATGCCTTCGAACTGAAGAAAGGATTTATAATATGCGACTACACCAAACATTGACAAAAATGATAGCCTTTTCATACATTATAAGTATTAGTCACATGTAAGAAGAGATGAAGTACTCAAATTTGCAACTCAAATGCGACCAGTGCTTAGGTAATCTAAATAAACGATTTTCCCCTCTGTATACATCCGCCCACATCACCTTTTTCATGAATTTTAGTGAAAGGTAGATAAATTATCCAAAGAGAAGCCTCTAAATGTGTGGCTCAAGTTAAGATTGAGTGTTGGTATCCACAAACAACCCTTCAAAGAGAGCTAAAAAAGCTAGTCATTAAATAAATATATAAACGAGCAGAGAACACATAAAATTATGGAAGCAGTAAGAATAGAACTCATACGGTGCAGACTGAATCAAAAGCAACAGAATTCTGAATAATGAAGCCAGCAACCCTCCATGAGTTTCACGTTCAATTAAGTACAGAACACCTGCACAATTATAAATAGCCAGTTGAATGGAATAAGAAGTTCAGAATTATTGGGAACCATTTCGGGGAATAGTATGCATAGAGAGTTTGATAATAAAGGCTACTTACCTTTATGAAGTTGCATTAAAATCAAACCAAGGGAAGTTGAAAGTGCAGTAAAAGATCCACTTTTTGCAGTCTCTTTGTACTCGGCTACCTGCAGAAAAACAGAACCAGGCCCATCCAGCATGGTTGAAAGAGCTGAGGCAGATGCAAGACGGGCCTGTATGACAAAAAAGTATGGATTGATACGACAGAGCATAATATCTTATGTATATTTGCAAGAAAAACATTTTAGGAGTAAAGGGAAAGTAACTTAATGAAGCTTAAAATCCTGCACTGAGCATACAAGTTGGGACCATAAAACACAAACAAACTATCTATTTGGTCGCAGGATATCAGGGAGCTTAACTTGGGCTATGGAGAAAAATATACCTTTAACGAAGGATCATACAGCAAGCAAGTCATTAAGTTTGTTTCATGCTTCCTGCAATGAGAAGATTGCTAAATCAAAAGTATCAAAAAACCCAAAGTTTCCTTAGTTTACCAACTGAACAGAGGAATTGCACAAATCACCTGGATTGGAAAACTTCATTTGTGGGTAACAGCAAAGTCCATTGAGCAGAAAACAATTTGGAGTCAGCTTGACAAAGATCCTTCAATATCAAAAGTAAATAATGTATAAATAAACATTAAAGTTTTGGATTGATCATTAGCATACATATATGATAATGGAAATCTGGTTCCATAATGCAGAACACACTTCCCTCTTTGTTGGCCCATAACAGTAGCAAATATGTTAGAATATTAAACGATAGCTGTTTTTACTAGAAGCTAATGATGAATCTACCGGGATAAGTTATGAACACTAACACCTCATGCAACAGTTCATTAAAGCTCAAGCTCAAGTTACATTTCACACCACCACATAAGGTGTCCATTTGTTATAGATGCAATATGTCCTGGTTGTGCTCAATAAGCAAGACTGCTCAAGAATGAATGGAGCTGTACAGTCATACTTCAGCCAAATGTTGCTAGGTGAAAGAGAACCACCATGCAATAAAACAGCAAGACCTCGACTTCAACAGACGGCTGGAGCTGCACAGTAAATCCAAAAGAAGCAAAAGGACTATGCTGTGATCTTACCTGTATGCACAATATGGCAGATATGCGGGCCTTGGAGCTATGGATGTTGCTGATATCTCTTACAGACCCATCACTGTCACTGCAGTCTGAGTCTGACGATGTGTACTCCACCTGAGAATATTCTTGGCCCGAGGTATTCTGGTAATCTAACTCCTTTGACTGCTTCACGGTATTCATTTTGCGCAAGTGCGGAGGCTTGTATGGATTATGCCCAGTATTTTTAGATTCTCCTAAGCCTGATACCAGGATTGAAGGACCACCTTTCCAGTCAGTGTTAACGGGAACAGGATGGGTTGGTTTCTTGACATTTGTAAGACCATGTGTCAAAAACAATCGCAATGCTGCAACTAAGCCAGCTACCTGGAATCCCACAGTGGAAACAATATGAACATTATAGTAACATACACAAACGTCAATTTGTTGCTAGTTGTACATTTTATCAAGATAAAGACGGAATGCACCTGATCAGAGAGTGATCCTTTAGGATCTGCAAGCACCAAATGTAGACAATTCAGAACAGAAGCATAAAACCTACAAGGAAAATTAGCACAATTAACAACTAAGATGGTAAGTGGTGCAATGCGAAGTAAAAAAAAAAGGTAAAAAAGAGGGGAATAAAACCTTGACATGACTGGGTCTTCAATTACTGGGGTTTTAGTAGTGAAACCATCCATTATTTTTCTAAGCATCTACATGAAAATTTTGAATTGATCAGATTCACAAGCATGGACAGTTCAAGAAGAATATGCAAGCGTTACCTCCAATGTTGGTTGCCAAATGTCATATGTGATTGAAGAAGATCCAACTCGTGAGAAAACTTCAGCAATCATAATGCATGCACGAGTCTTGACTTCCCATAAACTATCGCGCCCAGGTAACTTGGGATTTACGTCCACGGCATTCTTTGGAGTTACATTGGGGTAAAATGAACATGAGATTCCAGTATCGCAACATTCTATAACGTGGTGAAGAAACCTAATCAGCTGCGTTTCTTCAAAAAATGAACGGTTGCTTGGAGGAGCTTTAATCAGGTGTCTATAGGAAAATGTACATCAGTGAGCATTTTCAGTATTTGGTGTGCGTTACTTAAAAACAGAGAAGTATATAATTGCTCACTCCAAATTTACACTTTGGTTTTAATCTAAAAATACAACTTCAAATGAAAGGAATATAAGAAATCAACAACATCCGCTATAAGAAAACCATAACTTTTGTGTCGGTCATGAGCATTATTAGTATCTGTAAAGTTAGATTCCAATGTGCTAAATTATGATAAACAAACTTTGAGGGTCATAACAGATTTTTTTATTAGATCACTTAATCTAAATTACAAACTCATAATCTCTTGTAATGTTGAGGCTCGGAACATGTACTTTCTGATCATTTAAAAATGAAAAGGAAAAAAAAAAAAAAAAAGCAGATCATATGCCATAGTTGATTATGTAAAAACGTATCCTTTTTGTATTTCACCCTCTATTTATTTTCTCCAATGAGTAATTCCAACGCCTACCTTTAATCTACAGTATCATACGAAAATTCATAATGCAGTATTAAAAAGATAGCTAACCGTAAAGTTTCTAAACAATGGATGATAGCCCGTACTGATGCAGCACTTGGTCCAAAATCTCTTCCAGTTTGTGGTTTACCAAGAAAGAGCCCAACCATTTTCTGGAAAGCTCCAAGCATATGATTCCAAGATGCAGCATTGAGTTCAAGCGAAACATGCTGACTAATGCCATGAATCTAAAGAGCCAGCCAAAAAAAAAAAAAACCGTCAATTGAAGAGAAGACAAGAAAAAAACTGAGATCCATCTTCAACTGCTTGACGAGTTTACCAAGTAACAAATTTGATTGCAAGATTTGATCACTTCCTCAGATCTATCGGGAGCATTTTTGGCCAATTCTAAGAGTAGTAAGACATCTGAAGTGACCTGCAAAAGTTAACAAACACGTTAGGCTGCTATTAGTAAAGCGAAAAAATAGAGAAAGCTGTAAATCGGACGAATCAAAGGCCGATTGAATTGAGTAAATAGTATACCTCGTGGGCGGGCAGGTCGGGAGCGGCGGTGATTAAATCGCTGGAGTGAGAAAAGATGAGAGCTTGGAGTAGATTGGGGAGAGAAGTCCGAATTGGAGGAGTTAGCGTTTCGTCCCGCAGCGTCAAGAAGGCTGTTCTCCAAGCCCGTATCGGCGGCGAAGTATTTGACGCGGACGCCATTGCATCACACCATCTTCTTCTTCTCCAAAGTTTTCTCAGTTGCAGAGAGAAATGAGAGCGATTGGGTTCAGAAATTGGTGAGGCTGGATCGGTTCAATTGGCTCAATAGAACCGATTCAACATTCTTTTATTTTTTGTCCCCACCAGTGAAATAAAACCATACGCTGAAACTGGTTCAATTGAATCTGACCCTGATCGGTTCAATTAGACTGCATTGTCTGTGTATAAACCCCCAAAAGCAAAAACCATACGCACGAGTGAATGCGGGCCGTCGTCTAGGGTGGCCGATCGGAGTTCTCAAATCGGAAATCGAAGGAGGAGGAGAGATGTGGTTCGCGGGAGGAGGAGGTGGCTGCGGAGGAAGAAACCTCGGGACATTCGTGAGGTATTTTTCAAGGCAACGTGCAGTGAATGTAAGGAAGATTAATCCGAAGCTGCCGCCGCAGGAAGCATCTGCTGTCGCTCAGAATCTCTATCAAGTTATTAAGGAGCGTGGACCTCTCACTGTGTCCGGTACTTGGACGCAGGCCCAGGTATTATGTCCTCACCCTCCTCCCCCATTTTACTCTATGTAGGACTGCGTTTTAGGGAGCTACAACTCTACAAGGAAGAGCTTTTAGAGATTGTTATGTAGAATATCGATCCTTTTTTGTTAGGAAGGATTGATGTAATTGGTCTATCCAGTTTCAGAAATGAGGAGTTCATATCTTGTTAGGATGTTGCTCAAGGTCATTATACTTGTAAAATGTATTCTCACGATGAATTTCTTCAATTTAAGGATTGATTTCTTTGTTGGTTTGTGATACATTTGTTTATTCCTTGGTGGTTTTCATGTTTTTGTATGTTTAGTTGTGAATTTTCCCCCAAAACGTAGTTGTGTTTAATCACGCCTATGAAGACTTTTTGGATATCACTTGGAAATTTTTAGCGCTCGCATGAAACATCTCCGTCAAAAATTGCCATTAAGAGATTAAGCAATCTCTGTACTTTTTTCGATAGTCGTTAAGTCGAGATCGCAGTGACTTCTTCCTAATTATAAAACTTCAAACTTTTGACGTCGCGTCCATCTGACTGATAATCGACTATGAAACTTATAGTGGATCGTCTATTTTTGTAATGTTGTATGCTTGGGGACTAGACATCTGTTTTGTTTATTGAAATGCTTTTTGATCTTGTTAGACAATATTAGCACTTTATGGATTAGTATTGTCATCAAATTAGCAAAGAGTAGCAGAAAGGATGGTGAAGTTTAAAGAAGGTTATTCATTTTACACGATTTCTACTTGTTGTGTGACAAATATTTGCATTGCAGTGTTCTTACATTCTCAACGTTTCTGATCTGGTTTTGTTTGTGAGCTCTAGTTAAGGCCTACTTATAGATGACAATTATGCTTTGCGAGATCATTCTGATATGGCAATATATTTTCATCTATCAGACATGAGTTTCTTAAATTGATATTATAAATCGATGAATATCTTGTTTAAACTGTTGAAGAAGTGCAGAGTTGTTGTTGAAACGTGGAAAAGGACAATACCAGCCACCTATTCCCATTGTTATAGGTGTGCGCACACTAATCTAAATAGAGGCTGATTGTTGCCTTGTAAATTGTAATGTATACACCTCAACGTCATTATAATGTATATATTAGTCATATATTTGATTGGATTTATGTGGCAATGTGTGATCTGATGCTCATAGTGCAAGAGGTCCGAATAATTTGGTGAGCCTTTAGTATCGCAAGGCATTATCTCCTGTTCTCTCATTATATTTTGTATGTATGAACAAATCATTTCGTTTCTGAATAATGTTAAACCTGCCACCATGAATTGATGAAGATAAATTACATTTTTTTTGATCATTTGCATTAGTGAAAATGTATTTGTGACGGATACTCGTGTATGTTTATTAAGATGTTTACCCTGGACAGGATGCAAGTGTTGATGGACTGAACAGCAAAACTCACCTGAAGCTACTATTAAAATGGATGCAAGGAAGGAAAATGCTGAAGCAGTTTTGCCTCCATGCTGGTTCAAACAAAAAGTTTCTGCTATGTACTCTCCCCGAGGATCCTCACGTTACTCAAATGAGAGAATCTGATGATCATCCGCTGACTCCAAAGCGTTCCAAATCCAAAAAGAAGATAACAAAAAAGGCCAAGTCAAGAAAATAGATGCTGCCCAAAAATGTATGTTGACTTTGAAAAGGCTGATTGGAAGTCTGCAGTCTATTCGTTTTTTGCCTAAGACTCAGTTATCCATTAGTTGTCATTGTAATGTGTTGGTTTAGTTTCCTGAATAATGTTACTAACCATCAGCCAAGCAACTACATTCTTGAACTTCATAGTTTCTCCACAAATCGCTTACAGTTTTTCTAGCCCTTGCTTTTTAATTCAGCTTCAATGATGAACATTTAATGTTTCTAATCCAATTCATGTAAATGGGAAGTACCCAAACAACATTAGCTTCTGTCCTCATGTTCCTGATCCCCTGCATTGATCTTGTTTTTTTTTTTTTCCTCCAGCTATGCAGCATTCCCCTTTGTTGAAAATCAGTCAGAGTGACCTGCCAGTAGATCATCATGACCATTATGATCTAATGCCAAGCGCAGCTCAATGGGCTGATCAGGTAAGCCAAACTGCCCAACTTCAGATATCAGAATGGCCTCTTGCAGATCCGGCATGTCAGCATCCGAACATGCCCGGGTATATAAGCCAAGAGCAGAGTCAGTTGATATCCATTTTAAGCCATATGCAATCATACAACAAGATTAAACGGTCGACTACTTTCTACTCAATTGCTTGCAGAGCAAGGCGTCAACCCAGTACGCGCCTCTACCTCATTGATAAAGAATTATCCAATCAGAGTGACTCGCGCCATATTTTACACGTGTCAATACGTAACTGGTTATGAAAAAGAAGCACATCGGTTACAGTGTCCACGACTGCAGTGGATTCCATAACAGGCGAAGAGATAACTTGATGAAGAAGAAGAAGCAGAAGCAGAGAGCATCGCGGCGAGATTATTCCGACTGCCGAGACCACCCACCGGAGAATCAGGCAGAGGTAATGTTGACCTGGATAATCATGGCGGTGCTATCCATGGAAGCCTTGCCGATTGGATTTAGATTCCGGCCGACCGACGAGGAACTCATCAACCACTACCTCAGGCTCAAGATCAACGGACGTGATTCCGAGGTCCAGGTTATTCCAGAAATCGACGTCTACTGTTTCTTCCCACCTTTTGAGTTAAGCAAACGCTCCACTTTGCAGATGTTGGATCGGAATCGCTGATCACCGGTTTTTTGTCTAGATTTATCTGTGATAAGACGGGCGATCCGGAGTGGTTTTTCTTCTGTCCTGGCTACAGGAAGTATCCTAATATCCAACCGAGCGACCGAAGCTGGCTACTGGTAATGATCGGACTATCAAGTCTAAGAAGTGAGCGCTGCTTCCAATTTGATCGGGATGAAGAAGACTCTGGTGTTTTATCGCGGTACAGCTCCAAAGGGCGAGCGCACACACTGGATTATGCACTAGTATCGCGCTACTGAGAAGGACCTAGATGGTACTGGTCCAGGTAAATACTTGGTGTGGTCTGATTGTGGTGTTTTCTTATGTATGGATTTTTATACATCATTATGCGCTTAGTATTATTAGCGTATTATTTTGAAATCGGATCAGTGTCAGAAATATAGACAGATCAAAGTTTCTACTGCATTGCTGTAATTTTCTTTCTGGCGCTTAGTAGATTCAACATTGATCAATGAAGAAGATGAGCGGTGGAATGTTGAAGGCACAACTAGCTTTATCAGCTAATTCATTATATTTCACTTCCTATTCAACTTGTAGACCAAAAAGGTTGACGGCTGTAAGTCCGGTCTGACTTGGCCGATTAAAGTTCGCCTGACATTTCAGTCTGAATGCTCGATGGTCGGAATCAGGCTAGTTTTTATTGTCCGATCGATTTTAAATCCTAGTTAAGTTAACATCGAAAAAGACAGTACGATCCAAAAGAACTAGGCCGCACTAATTTAATTATTTTATCTTTTTGATAGGCTTGGTTAAAATATATTTTTTGAACTAAAATTGATACCTACGATACTTAACTTTAATTACCCGACTACCACCACTAGCCAATTCTACGAGCCGACCACCAATTAGGAATTACTCACACCTCTATCCTACTTTAATCTTATTTTACTCAACCCTATTTATATTTGAGCTCATCTCAAATGGAGGGCTTGGATCATGTTGATCCAATGGCTACAATTGATCAATCTAAAATATTTTACCAAAATCTCTACTCTCATTGGGACACTTCTCTATACTTTTTTAGAATAGAATAGTTTCTTCATGGATGGACTCTTTCTTTTTGGGCCGTCTTTCTTTGGAGTTTAGCATTGAATTTAATCCAATTAGATATTTATATCTTAATAATTACCGTCAACAAGAGGTGGTGGTTGGTCTATTGGTGTTCCGGTAGTCGCGTTTGGTGGTGACCGAATGGAGTCGGCAGAGGGTGTGGGCGATATCTGGCGGCAGAGGGTGTGGGCGACCTTTGGTGGTCCGACGGCAATGAATTTTTGTATTTAAATTTATTTATTAAAAATTTAATTATAAGATACTTATCAAAATCAAAAACTTTTGAACTTTTTTTTTGATAATTATCCATCCTATGGGCTATACTTCTGGTATATTGGTTTTCACAAAACTGTAGCTAACACAATACAACCCTAAAACGTGGAGAAAAATGTCTGGCTAGTCCGACAAAAGTCTTGTTCGCGAGCGGTGCTAAAGCGAAAAAAATCTTCAGGCACGGCTCAATTTAGTAATTCGAGATGAGAGTCGGCCCAATCGGCCTTAGTTAAAAACATGTAGTATTAATTTTACTTTCTTATTTTTAAGTAATTATATATTTGGTGAATCATTTAATATCATAATATATCACATCTCATTCATTAAATATTTTAAAATAAAAAGTTAATCACTGATCAAATAACTCATAGTATGTCACATATCATTCATTAAGTATTGTGTTTGAAATAAAAAGTTGGTCGAAATGATAAATCTGACTTTTTATCATAGTTTTTTTTCTTTTTCTGTCTCAAATCATCCACATTCATTTCTCTCTCATTTTTTTTCATTCAACTCACACGTATCACATTATGCATAAACTTTGCTCTCTTCATTTTTTTTAATATAACCCAACAATGCATTTAAATATACAAAAATAAAAAATGCATGGATGTATCACTTTTTTAACGTTTATACATACATATAACAATACACGTAGTAATATACTTTATGTTTAAAACATTTGAATGTCAATGCACTTTCATATTAAATTTTCAATAACTAATAATAATGCACTTTAAACAAAATAAATCAAACCCCATAAAATTTTATGCACTGTAAACAAATCAGATCAAAATTTATGAAAACTCATTTTTCAAACACCAAAACTCATCAAAATTAATAAAAGTACAAAATAATAAATTTCAAAACATAATATATCCTTTTAATTTACTGCAAAACAAAAATCGTACAACTTATAATCAAATAGTTGACAAAGAATTTCAAGGCCTCAACTGGGGCCACTATAATTTTTATCAATTGATGAATACAAAACAAGAAAAATGCGAGCAATGAATTAGGTTAATAACAACGGCACACGTAGTTAAATAAAAGTCACCAAAAGTAGATAGAGAAGAGTGGATAAGGTTGAATGGTTGTAATCTTCACTCCCGACAGATCCAGAACCCTCCGACCCACTGATTGATTTCCGACCCGACCCGACATCGAATCCGTCATATATAGAAAAATAAATAAAAAAATAAAATCCAAAAATCCAATTCTGGGGGTTTCGTTTTGCGACCTTCTTCCTTGCTTAAAAACGCAGTTAGTTTCGCGGCGGACATTGAAGAAGAAGAGGAGAAGAGAAGAGAAGAGAAGAGATGATACAGGTGGCGACAATGGCGGTGCTTTTGGAGGAGTACACGCAACTGCTGTCGAGACTCCTCCACCATCTGTTTGAGGATGCCCCTTTTCCTCGCCGTGTTCGTCTTCTCATTCTCAGAAACCTTCCCTCCCCTTCCATTCTTCTTCCTCCTCCTCCTCCTTGACCTCACTCGTCTTCCTTGCTGGCATTGCATGCCTCATGGAATTTCCACTTCCTTGTTCTTCTTCTGCTTCTGAGTTTTGATTTTTGAGGGAGTTCCTGCTTGCTTCAGTTATGTATATGTATATGTATATGTTCAAATCAATGACTGAGAAATCAATTTTCCTCCTTTTATTTTGTTATCAATAATCAATTTAGCTACTGGACTGGCTGTGGCTCAAAAGGGCATGCAAAATTGTCTGTTTGTCAATAAAATTGCAAGTGCTGGAGGTGTTGTTACATCATCATCATCAATGATTGGTTGATCTTTAGTAAGGGTCTGGGCAGCAGTATCTACTAAATAGTAATAGATAGATAGATACTTGTCATCTGAATTCATCCCTTTCTCAAGTTCACAACACTACAGATGCTGAGGTTACACAAAAAGGTATTTCCAGATTTGGTTCTCTTTAAATTACAATACATAATCATAGCACATGTTGCTGTCTGATGTTTTTACTAACCATTCTACCCATGGGGGGCAGGTAGAATCAGCCACTGACCTTTGCCAGCCGGCTCAAGGAGTAGCAACGTTCTCCTTGGCCAGAGGAGCAATCTCGTCTCCCTCTATTCCTGCTTCGCTTCCCTCCACATTCAGACTCAGTAAAAGCTTCTCCCATACCTTGGCAGGTTCCTGGATCATCAGATGCAAGGTTTGCCTTATTCCTCATGCATTGCAACTTAAAAGCACAAGTAGTTCGATTACACTACATTTACCTTCCATGAATGTTCCTGGGCCATGCAGTTTTGGATCATTTTCTTGAACGAAGGGGCACCGTAAGCTGCAAGGGCTCTTTTGACTGTGGCTGCTAGTGCGGATACATCCGCAGGATCCACTGTTTCACACTGAGAAAAAAAGGCCAAAAAAGATCAGTCAACAGCAAGAATTCCATCAAATATGATGGGAGAAATTCTAGCTTTGTGACGGTTGAGCTGCCTACTTCAACATTGAAAGCACCCATCTGAAATCCTGTGTGACCTTCTTTTACAGTATCCACAAGTCCACCAGTTGAAGCAACAATCGGCACCTGCAGTAAAAATGTTATGGATATTGGTGAGCAAATCATTAAGGAGCAGAAAATCCAGGGTGAGACCAGATGGGGATGGTACCGTTCCATATCTCATAGCGTGCAATTGAATCAGGCCGCAGGGTTCAAATCTACTGGGTATCAACATGAAATCAGCTCCAGCAATAATCATATGGGCCAAAGGAACGTTGAATTTTGATACTCCTTTAGCTTTATTTGGATATAATATTTCCAGTTCTTCAATCTGTTTTTCCATGTTCCTCTTGCCAGTTCCCTAGTTGCATTTTGCAGACGGATTCCTCATCAGACATCTTGTAAAGAATTATAAATAAAAGTTGGCAAAAAAATGAGTAGATGGGTGTGATTTCTAGAGCTCACCAAGACTAAAATCTGCACATCCATTCCAATGAACTCTGAAATTGCTTCCACTAATATATCTGAACCCTTCTGCTCCTCTAATCTACCAATGAAGCCTATCAGAGGGATATTCTTGTCCACTGGCAACCCAACTTCAGCTTGAAGAGATTCCTTTAGTATGTCTTTTGCCTCTGTGACCTGACAATATTAAAAATGTGCAATTGAAGTTGTAGTTCAATCACCTAGGCTAGAATAGCTCAGAAACAGGATAGAATAGCAGATCATACCACCGACATATCGTAGTTGATATCAATGTATTTGTCCGTGGCAGGATTCCACTCCTGAGTATCCATTCCATTCACTATACCAGTAATGCCCGTCTTACGAATAATGTTGTCCAATTCCACACCTTTATCTGCGCCGGATACTAATTCTTGTGCATAGTATGGACTCACTGTTACAACCCTGTCAGATTCGAGTATTCCAGCTTTCATCCAGTTTATCTTCCTTCCCTTCACTGGCTTCGCGTATCTGCATAAGAAAACAGCTAAAGAAATCTGATCCAATTTATAAGCTGTATATGCAAATAGATTATGAGTTGATCAGATTCCATACCCATCAATAAAATCAAACGAGCTCCTAAACTCATTAGGAAGATTGAGGAGTGGGAAGTCCTCGAAGCGAAATCTGCCTTGGTAGGCAATATTATGAATGCAAAAAGCAACCTGGATGGTTACAAGAGCAAAAACTAGATTTGGTTAAATGCATTCCTAGGAAGAACTTAAACTGATGTTTTGATGCGTGTATATAAGATTTACCTTCGCATTTAGATAAATTCCCTTAGACTGATACATGGACTTCAAGTAACATGGAAGAAGAGCAGTGTGCCAATCATTGGCAATAAAAACAACATCCTCACCTGGATGCATAAAGTACATCATAACTTGGAACATTTGGTTTAATGAAAATGAGTCACGAAACCACAGAAGCATACCGTATGGACCTGAGAAGTATTTACTGGTATTTAAGTTCAGCACCCTTGGCGCCTCAAGAGCAGCCTGGAAACATGCAACAGATGAATAAAATCTATGTATAAAAAATATCACGCAAGATAGAAAGTACAGTCAGACAAGAGGCAGGGTAGAGATTTATTAGTGAGAGCCAATATCTCTGGGATCAGTGTAAATAAGTGATTTTGAGTTCTTCTCGTATATTTTTTCTGTTTCATCTGAAGTGTGATTTGAAGAATTAAGGATATTTTCTCCTTTCTAGTACTGAAGACTTTATATCATACAAATTATATGCACATATGTAGTTTGATGCACACATGAACCATCTTCATCACATATACTTCTCTAGGTATTCTATTTTCCAAAAAAACTTTTAAAATGTACCTACCTAGTTCACTTCTCAATGACCTGCATATGCTGTGTTGAATCTACACGAAAGTGTTACTGAGACCCGATGCAGAACAGTTAAACTGATCAACGAGGGCAGGCCACCTAAGCAAAGTTCGTTTAAGTAGTGGGGGTATTTTTAGAGTTTTACACAGGGAAACCCTAAACCTTAGGTACTCTATATATACGGCTTGCAGCTGTCATCATATGTATCGTAGCAAAATATAGAGTATGTGAGCTAGTTTTGAGGGTGTAACGATGTTTTCCGTTGGGGAGACTTAAGTGGATCAAAGCCTCAAGCGGGAAGTGGACGTACCTCCCACTTTAAGAGTGAACCATTATAATTCGTGTGTCAATTTTCACTGTTTTCATCTATTATTTCGACCAATATGTTTTTCTGATTCGTGGTGTTAGATCCATATCCTAACAACTGGTATCATAGCCGCAAGATTGTGTTTTACGATTCAGAAGACGATGGATCGGTGGACGTGATCGGGAAGTTCGACGGTTCTGATTTTGCGTTCTGGAGAATGCAGATATAGGATTACTTGTACGGCAGAAAGCTTCATCTCCCTCTAAGTGATAAACCAAAGAAGATGGACGCTGCAGAATGGGCGCTCCTTGACAGACAAGTTTTGGGGGTTGTGCGATTGACGTTGTCAAAGAACATCGCGCACAACGTGGCAAAAGAGAAGACCACCGCATGATGAATGTTCTGTCTGTACGAAAAGCCATCAGCAAACAATAATGTATTTCACATGAAAAAACTTTTCTATTTGAGAATGGCGGAAAGCGGATATGTGGCTAAGTGGATCTGTGGCTACGCACTGAACGAATTTAACACGATTGTTAATCAATTCTCATTTGTTGAAATCAATTTTGATGATGAGATTCGTGCCCTAATTTTGTTGGCGTCTCTACAGTCAAGTTGGGAGCCGATGAGGGCTGCGGTTAGTAACTCTGTTGGCATTGCGAAATTAAAGTTCAATGATGTCAGAGATCGCATCCTTGCAGAGGAAGTGCGGAGTATCGTTGCAGAAGAAACGTCGTCGAGTTCTGCGTTGCACGTAGAATACAGAGGCAAAGGAACAGAAAAGAACAACAACCATAACAAGGGCAGGTCGAAGTCGAGAAACGACAGAGATCAGTCTAGATTTGGACGGACAATGGAGTGTTGGAATTGTGGAAATCGGGCCGCATGAAGAGAAATTGCAGCTTCGAAGAAGAAATAAAATAACAAAGCAAATGCAGTTAATGCTACAACTGAAGAATTTGACAATGTGCTGCTGTTGTTAGTCGACAGTTCAATTAACAATTGAGTGCTACATTCGAGAGCGTCTTTCCACACTGCCCCGAAACCCGAGATGATGAAGAATTATGTTTCTAGGAATTTCGGGCAAGTCTACTTAATCGACAGTGTGCCATTAGACATTGTCGGAACTGGGGACATAAATTTGAAGATGCCGAATGGGCGCACATAGAAGATTACGAAGGTTAGACATGTGCCAAAACTGAAGCGGAATTTGGTTTCAAGTGATCAACTTGACGGAGAAGGGCACACAATAATCTTTGGCAGTGGAGCATGAAAATTGGCGAGAGTTGCTCGTGGTCAGAAAACCGGTACTCTTTACATGACGACAAGCTGTCCCGACGTGGTGGCTGTTGTTGATAATAATCAGAAGACCGAGTTGTGGCATCAACGACTCGAGTATATGAGCGAGAAAGACATAAAGATTCTCGTCAAAGAAGAGAAAATTTCATAGCTGAAATCGGTGGATCATCATTTGTGCGAGAGCTGTATACTTGAGAAACACTGATGTGTGGGGGCCATGACCGGTTGCTTCTCAACCGGAGGGAGGGAGTTGAAAACCTAAAAGTTAGAATTGGTTCACACCGATGTGTGGGGGCCATCACCGATTGCTTCACTCGAAGGAGCGTACTACTACGTGACTTTCATCGACAACTCAACTCGGAAGCTCTCGGTCTACTTCATGAAGTAGAAGTCTGATGTGTTTACCGTTTTCAAGAAATGGAAAATCCTTGTTGAGAACGAGACAAACTTGAAGTTGAAGAGCTTGAGATCCGACAACGGTGGAGAGTACATCAACAACACCTTAAGTAATATTGTGCTGAAAATGGTATCAAGATGGTGAAAACTATTCCGGGAACACCCCAACAAAACAGAGTAGCGGAGAGGATGAACCGGACATTGAACGAGCGTTCAAGAAGCCTGAGATTACACTCCGAGCTGCCAAAGATGTTTTGGGCTGATGCGGTTAACACCGCGGCGTACTTGATCAACTGAGGACCATCCGTTCCTTTGAATTTTAGAATTCCGGAAGAGGCCTGGGGAGAAAAAAGGTAAACTTCTCTTTCTTGAAAGTATTTGGTTGTTTGTCCTATGCTCATATTGATGCCAAATCTAGAAGCAAACTTGATGCAAAATCTAAGAAGTGCTACTTTATTGGCTATGGTGATTTCGAGTTTGGCTATCGGTTCTAGGATGACTAAAATTGGAAGATCATCCGAAGCAAGAACGTCATCTTCAATGAACATGTGTTTTACAAAAACAGGCTGAAAGAGATCCCGGAAAACAGAGTATCAGAGAATGAAAAATCTGCGATGGTTGACTTGAGAAATATCCCGGTACACGAGTCACAACAAGCTTCCTTGGAAAAAGAAGAACAAGTAGCTCAAGAAGAACATCGGCAAGATAGAGATGAAGTTGATGAAAACGTTGACTCTCGCTCGGTCAACAAACACAGTTCATCGAGTTACATCGATCTTCTCGAGTTAGAAAGCCGACTCAGAAGTTCTCGCCATCACTCAACTACATTCTGCTCACAGACAGAGGAGAGCTAAATGCTACTCCGAAGCAAAGAACGCTAATGAATCAAGCAAGTGGGAGCTGGCGATGAAAGACGAGATGGACTCGTTGTTATCAAATCAAACGTGGGAGCTAGCCGAACTTCCAGCGAATAAGAAAGTGCTACATAACAAATGGGTCTATCGGATAAAGAAGGAGCACGACGGAAGTAAGCGCGTTTGGTCGTTAAAGGCTTCTAACAAAAGGAAGGCATTGACTACACTGAGATTTTCTCTCCGTTAGTCAAGTTGGTAACCATCCGGACCGTCCTTGGCTTAGTGGCAAAAGAAGATCTTTATCTTCAATAAATGGACGTGAAAACAACGTTTGTTCACAGTAGATTGGAGGAAGAAATCTACATGAAGCAACCAGAAAGTTTCGAGGTCAGAGGCAAAGAGAAATTAGTGTGCAAGCTTAAAAAGAGTTTGTACGGTTGAAGCAAACTCCGAGCCAGTGGTACAAGAATTCATAAAGAAAGCTGAGTTCCTGAGGTGCGAGGCAGATCACTGTTGCTACTTCAAGAGGCTAAAAGATTCTTATATTATTCTGCTCCTCTACATCGATGACATGCTCATTATGGGAGCAGACTTTCATGAAGTTGAAAAGTTGAATAAGAGATTGTTAAGGGAGTTTGCGATGAAGGATCTCGGCACCGCGAAGCAAATCCTCGGGATGAGGATCACCAGAAGTAAGGAGTGGCTGAAACTTTCTCAAGAAGAATACGTGAAAAAGGTCATCAAGAGGTTTAACATGGAAGACGCCAAGTCGGTCGGAACTCCTTTCCAGTAGCCATTTTCAGCTGTCCAAAGATGACTCATCTGTAACCCAGGAAGAGATGGCGCATATGGACAAGATACCTTACGCTTCCGTTATCGGGAGTCTTATGTACGCGATGGTATGTACGAGGCCGACATTGCACATGCAGTGAAAGTTGTTAGCTAGTTTATGAGCAATCCCGATAAATAACATTGGGAAGCTGTGAAGTGGATTTTCAGGTACCTCAAAGGAAGCTAAGTTCGGCGTTCTGCTTTCGGAAGTCAAATTTGGGCCTCGAAGGGTTCGTTGATGCTGACAACGGCGGTGGTATTGATAGTAGAAAGAGCACCTCCGGTTACGTCTACACATTCGGAGGTATGACACTTTATTGGGTTTCAAAGTTGCAGAAGATTGTTGCTCTCTCCCGTTGCGAGGCCGAGTACTTTGCCTTGACGAAAGCTACAAAAGAAATGATTTGGCTTCAGTCTTTTCTACAAGAGCTGAACCATAATCAAGAGGGTAGTGTACTTTATTGCGACAGCCAGAGCGCCATTCACTTGGCAAAAAACCCGATCTATCATGCCCGGACGAAGCACATACAGCTTCGATACCACTTCATTAGATCGGCCTTGGCGAACAAGCTGTTAGTGTTAGAGAAGATCGCGGGAAGTCAGAATTCTGCGGATATGTTGACGAAAGCCTTGCCGAACGAGAAGGTGAAGTTGTGTGCAACTTCAGTGGGGCTCCTCGAGTGATGAGAAGAGCCGCCAATTGTAAACTTGAAGATATGTGACAGAGATTAGTCTTCAAGTGGGAGATTGTTAAGTGTGAAGCCTAATCACACGGAAGCGCTACTGAGACCCGACGCAGAGCAGCCAAGCTGATCGTTTATAAATAGTGACAGTATTTTTAGACTTTTACACAGGGAAATCCTAAACCCTAAGTTACTTTATATATACGGCTTGCAGGCGTCATCATATGCATCGTAGCGAAATATAGAGTGCGTGAGCAAGTTTTGAGGGTGTCAGATCTTCTCTGATTGGGAAACTATAGTGGATTAAAGCATGCAAGGCAAGTGGACGTACATCCCACCTTGAAAGCGAACCATTATAATTCGTGTTTCAATTTTTCACTGTTTTCGTCTATAATTTTGGCTGATTAATAAGATTAGATTGTGTATAACAAGGGGAGCAAAGAGACTAGCCTGGCACAAGATGCTGAATCGAAGTTGATTATCCTCGTAATCCTGTCCTGTTCTAAGGCCATAAACTTTTGATGCAGTTTTCCCCCACACCTTACAACAAATACAAAGTTCCACATGAGCAATTCAACCAAGGAAGCTGCCACTTGGTTTATTGTCATTTTAAGAAATATGTGCAACCTGGTTAAGGAGCAGCTAAAATGAGGATATATACCTTCTCTATGAACAATGGATGATCGACAAAGACACGGTCTACCCCTCTTTTATAGCAGTGGAAAAAGCGCACTGTTTCTGTCTTGTCCCCAACCCTCATCTGTTACAGAAGCACACAGTCATTGAGAGCTAAGCTAAAGCTAAATCGGTGTATCTTGACTATGAAGCAGAATGTTTATACCTCAACGGTTACAGAGGTATCCCAAGCATCCTTGTACTGGTCATATCTTGGGGAGACAGTCATTACACGGTGTCCATTAGCCTGTTCCAAGCAGGAGCAAAAATTGTTAAGATTTCCTCGATTCTATACGTGCTATACAGGGATCAAAATCATAGATCAGAAGTGCTCACTGCCATTGCTGGAGGGAGACCTCCAAGCACATCACCAAGTCCACCAGTTTTGCTCCATGGAGCAACCTCTGCCGACACAAAGATCAAACTCATACCCATCCCGCAGATAACAGACCCTGTTGGCCTGTTAGTTTCAGACTTCCCCTCTCCTCTCATTGGTCTCCTTGACACAACATTTGCCTTGTTTTTCATTTGCATCAAATCGACATGGTTCAAAGATCTCAACCCATTGTGCATCCCAGTTCTCTTGCTCACACACAACTGAGCATCATAAGGCTTGGAATCTGGTGCTTGGAGTTTGTATTGGGAAGATTTCCAGACAAAATTCAAAGCAGTGGTAACACTAGCCATCACTCACTGTTCTCAGCTTCCCGTTCTTGCACAAGTTCTGAAGACAATCAAAGCAGAAGCCATCCAGAATCAGCATCTATATCCTAAATCATTCTAACAGATGGAGATTGTGATTCAACATGTTTAAAAGCCTATTTGCTAAATATGCAAACCCTAATTCCCAAGCATATTTTACACTGAAAGATTCAACCAAAAATCATATTAATTAGAAGCATGTCAACAACGGTAAGATTCAGATTAAGCAGCTGATCAGTGATCCGAAATCAGAATCAGCAAAGAGAGAAGCTAAAAGCAACCACTAACAAGGCTCGGATCATGCACGATAAGGAGGACTACAATACTGAATTCTGACAATCATGAAAACGAGAGAATGCGATGAAAAAGGCGTTACAGAGATTGAGCGATGATGAGGCGAGAGTGAAAGTGAGAGTGTGAGGAGGATTTAACTTAACCGTTTCGATGATGATGAGTCTGACATCTCTCTTTTGTTGCTACGCTTGGATCGACGCAACACCTGTCGAGTTGGTAGCGGTGCTCGGCGCGACCAAGAATTTGACGTCGATAGGCTCACCACCCTCCTCGTGTTTGGGCCCTCAATAATTTCCAGTTTTTTGTATCTTCTTGATTTTATAAATTAAATTCAGGATCGAACGACACCGTTTGCATCATAACACAAAATAACTTTTTAAGAAATATGATGGGTCAATTATAATCAAAATTCTACGATCAATTTATGCGTCAGAGTTAATTATTTGGTAACATTTTCATTATAATTATTTCATATTGAATTATAAGAATTAAAAACGAAAAAAAAATGAAACGCGCAACACATTTTTTTCCCACCATATTAATGAATGAAATTTATTCAGCAGCAACAGAACTGGATGGAGTCCGTTACAAGTACCGGTATATGTAACTCTCGCTCAAAGCAGCTGTTTAAAACATAATAAACAAACAGAATTTGAATTCGAAAAGTTGCCGGCAAACCTAACGAATCAACATCATCAATTCCATGAGGAGAAAAAAGCAACGAGCTTCATCCTTGTGTGTGTGTCTCTCCCATCGGCAGATTAGCTATTTAACTTGGGATTTCAACTCGCGGCGATGCGAAGGGGATGTATTGTACATTGCAGCTTCGATTACCTGCCAATCCGGGCAAATCTTCTGCCCACTCCAAAAAGAACCGCCTTTGTCAATAATCCATGATCAATACTGCATAACAGAGCAAGTGCCCCGCCGACAACAAGCAGCTTAGGTATGTTCCTCCCGGCTGGTTTGTGGGGCGACTCATCTGAGTCAACAATCTTTGATGAGTCGCTGGAGGAACTTTCTAAGGATTTCAGGTAGTCAGCTCCGACTTTAGTGTTTATTTGAGCCATTAAAGCAGACCGGGATAAAGGGGCACCGGTTGCTCTGTGCTTTTGATATGCGCGTAGGCCGGGTTCAATCTTCTTTACCGCTCCCCACATGCCCTGGCGTATGCCCAGCTTTGCTATTTCGTATGGGATGCCCATATCCTCATGGTGAAAGAGTATCACCTCACAAGCAGTTAACTGTCCGTCCCGCTTTGATTCAACTGGTACAAGTTCGACACCAAATTATTAGTTTTTAAATCACAGTAATTTTAAATGACAATATTAAACTACGCCACATATTTACCTGCACGAATAAACCAGCTCGAGTAGTACAAATCAACACGCCTAGGCTTGTTATATCTGGGTACTGAATTAGGTATCCCCTGAAACAAGGGCAACTCCAGCTCAATATACATGTATAAACAACACACTGTCATGTACATAGCGTGACCTCAAAATTTCTGAAAAAAAAAAAGACTGTAGATCAACTAGTTCAACGTCAAAGGTAAAACTAACAACCACGATTCGAAAAAAGTAAACTCAAGCCAGAAAGATGAAAAGGGAAATATAATTCTCGAGAAAGATCCTACGAAGAATCTCTAGTGACTTCTGAAGTATTTTAAGAAGCAAGGAAAACAAAAATACTGCTTGCCTTTGTAACACAATAGTATGCTTTCCCAGATTCCCAAATTCGACGGCCGATTATGTATTCACGGTCTGAGCAAAAGAAGGGGAACTGTTCCGCATAAAAAAACACAAGTCAGCTGACAAAGCAACTAACTCTCCAGTCTCCACCTACTAAATCAAAAGGGTGCAAGGGATGAAAGCTTCCTTACTTTTCGTATCCATTTCACTTGCATTGTTCCAGTGGTGGGACACTCGTCTAATGTAACAGACTCTATAAGCATATCATCCCACTTAGCTCTGAACTCATCATCCCAAAACAAGTCTCTCACATCCTCAGGCGTGGCATCCTCGAAGTATGTTCTGCTGCGGTATTGTGGAGGACCAGTCTAGAATCACCAAATGAGCAAACAAAGTCAATCAAAAAATTAACAAACTTATATAAATAACACAAAAGAATAAGGCTTCAAATATCTGACTGGAAGAAGTATGACACATACCTCAGGGTCTCTTCGCCATGCTTCATAGCTCATAGTAGATGTAGACCGATCCATCATCTGAATCCAAGCTGGACCACCATCAGTAACCTCAACGAGACGGCTGAGATGCTCCAAATCCTTCTCATTAACCAAACTGCTCGAGTTTTCCACAATGGCCTTCGACGAGCTATCAGGAAAACAAACAAAAGTTGAGGCATAAAATCATTGAATTCAACTTTTCATTCCATTTCCCACATTCTAAAGATTGCGCTTGGCCATCCATTGATAGATCCTTAAAAGCCAAATTCTACAAACATAAGAGGCGGTATATACAAACATAAAGCTGAGGCTTCAACTAGTTTAACATTGGAGTTTCAACTAGGCTAATGAAACAACAAAACAAAAACCTAATCCTAAAAATTTTAAGAAATAAATGTGACAAGTGAAGTGGGTACAAACCTGGAATCGCTGAACGAATCCAAGGCAGCAGCGTCGTCAGAAGTCCATGAAATACAACTGGGCAGCTGCAATTTCATAGACTTAAAGCTGGGAATCTGACAAATCCCTAAAGCAGGCAGCTTCTCCGGTTCGCGTGAATCAGCCGGCAGCGAATTTCTCTCCAAGTTGACCCATTTTGGCCGCCACGACCATCCAATCAAAACCCCAACAACCACCGCAACCCAAAGCGGCCCCAGCACGAGCATGAGGTCACCAACCACTTCAAGAAAAGCGTGCTTCCTCAACACATCCATCAAAATCGACAGCAGCGCCATATTCAACAATACCTACCACAAAACCCTCGATTCAATCGAACAGATAATGAGTCGAGCACAGCGACGACTCGAAGGGATTTTGAGTAAAAAGGGTCAAACCCCCGCCACCCGAAATTGACTGTAAAGCTTCACCAGTAAGCGAAATCTATCGAGCAGAGTCGTAGATAGAAAAAGAAGGAATGGGGTGAGAAGGCAGGATATTTTAATGGCTAGAAATCAGGGAAGATGGCAGAGAATTTCGCAGAGATTTTGAGATAAGATTCGTTGAAGATGAAAGGTAGAGGAACGCGCTACGCAGATTTCCGTAGGGACGATTTATTTAATATTAAAATAATAAAATGCATGTAAGAATAGAGAATAAAATAATGTAAAATAAATATTTAGCACTATTAAATATTTATTAAATAAACTGCAAAATTAAGATCATAATATTTAACGCCCGTTAAGGATATGTTAAATATTTATTCAATAAAGTGCAAAATTAAGATCGTAGTAGGCCGTTAATAATAGTCATTATTTAAATTTTATCTAGTGGTATATAGAAAAAAGAACCATCCGACATAAGAAATTTTTTTAATCTGCCACTTTCTTAAATGTTAATTTCAAAACCGTCATGAAGTTCATTCTCGAACTATTTTTTTATCAAATCGCGAAGTAGCAATTTATGAATTTAAATTAAAATGTCGATTGGGCGATGATTTTGCGCTGAGGTGTGTATTAAATCACAAACTGAAAATACCAGTAGCGATTTGTCTCCGTGCAAAAATCCATAACTTTCGATTGAAAATTTCGATAATATGCCTTGCCTCGTATCGTGAAAGGATTTGTTTTCGATAACTTTTTTTGCCCAATCAACATTTTAAATTTAAAATGTTGATTGGGCGATAATTTTGCGCTGAGGTGTATATTAAATCACAAACCATAATACCAGTAGCGGTTAATCCCGTGCAAAAATCCACAACTTTCGATTGAAATTTTCGATAATATGACTTGTCTCGTACTGTGAACGGACTTGTTTTCGATAATTTTTTAATTTCAGTGAGAAGATCACGCGTCTCACGCACTCTTCTTTCACTATCACAATAAGTGATGTCCGCCAGCGATGAGTAAAATTCGGAATCCACTGCCGAGGGCGGAGTCCCAGACCGGTGCTTCTCCTCAGGCTAGTAGATCTCATTTGAGTGGTGTGGGTAAGAGTTGAGATTCAGAGGATGGAGAAATAATAGTTAGTGAAGTAGAGTGTGGTAATCCCATTGAGGAGATCCTAATCCATGCTCCCAAAAATAGGTCAAACCGCTAGAAGCGGTTTTTGAGTTAATATATTTTGAACGTCGAATCATCTCTCAATCAATATTTAAACTTAAAAATACTTACAAAATACTATTCCCAGTAACGATATGAAAAAGTGGCATACAGTGATGAACTTAAAACTCATGACAATTTAGAAACTAACGTGGTAACAGATTTAAAAATTTATGTCGACATAAGGTAGTAACTTTGATTTGTACGGTTAAAAATATAACGTAGATAGAAAAATCAAAGAATACCATAAAAGTGTTTGCTCAAAGAGAATGGGGAAAAAAACTTAAGAATGCTACAAACACAAAAGAGTTTTCTAAAAAAATGCCATGAAACAAAATTTTCTTTAGAACTTGTCTACAAACCGCATTTGTATAAGTAATTTAACGATGAATAATGATGCGGTCGTAGTGTAGGAAACGCGACTGTGTTGTGGCAAGCCGATTCCGGAATTGGCCACACATCCAAAATCCGCGACTAGATCTTCGGTCAGATTCTCGAGTCTTAAGTATAGCTTAAGGTCTTGAGAGACTTGGGTTTAATTGATCAAATGATGTCAATGATATTCAGATGTAGAAAAATAGAAGGAGGTGTATCATTCGACTACATTTACATATATTTTGAATATTATTTAAAATCATGTAGCTGGTTACTTTTCATGTGTTGGATTTATTTCGAAAGTTTTTGGTGAAATAGCTCTTATGATGTAAGAACATATGCTTGTTGTGTGTGAAACTACTTGGAGTGGCAAGGCTTTCATTGTTGCGTTTGTGTATGGCTTCAACAACCCATCTGGTAGGAATCAATTATGGGAGAAGTTGCTATCATTTTTTTCTAGTTTGAATAAATCTTTGGTGATCCTCGGTGATTTTAATTGCATTGCGGCTTCAGATGAGAAATTGAATGGTTGTCCTGTCAGAAGTAAGAATGTTAAAAAGCTTAACTCCTTTAGTTGCACTGATTTCAGAGATGTCCAAGCGTCAGGTCAGTGGCTGACTTGGTCCGATAAACACCTTAGTTCGCATAGAATTTGGTGTAAGCTTGACAGGATGTTGGTTAATCAGCTTTTCTGTGATACATTTTGTTTCTGCTGTGGGGCACTTTGATGATCCGGGCATCTCTGATCATTCACCTGCCATCCTCAGAATTGCTAAGGTCAAGAGCAGAGTTCACTGGTTCAGAAAAGGCCGAGTAGAAATCTGTTTGAAGTTCAGAAAATTATGAAAGGAGTTAAACGTGGGTTAATTCATGATATGAGGTCTTTTCGGGGAGACATGGGAAGGAAAGTTGAAGACTCGAGAAGCAATCTTATCAATGTGCAAAAGTTGCTCAGTAATGACCCTTGCAATGAACTTTTGATGACCAAGGAAGCTGAGAGCGCTTTGAATTATAGGATGGTTCTAAAATATCAGCACATCTATAACTGTCTAAAAGCGAGGATCAATTGGGCTAGAGAAGGGGACCTCAATTCTAGTTTTTTCATAATGTGATAAAAGGTAGAAAGGATGCAAACAGGATTTTATCGATGATGCTCCCTGATGGTTCTATGTCTTTTGATGAGAGTGATATAAAGAGCTGCTTCTCTAATTATTTCAAAGACCAACTTAAATCTGAGTTCTTCAGTGTTCCAATTGATGAAGCTATTTTTGTTTCTAGCTCTAAAGTCCTTCCTGAGGAGTATTTCAGTTTGGTTGTTGAAGTTTCGCATGATGAAGTGACTAATGTCATTAGAAATCTTCCATCCCTTAAAGCGGCAGGTCCAGATGGTTTTAACTGTGAGTTCTATAAGGCTTTATGGAACACACATGGGGATGATATCTTCAAGGGTATTAAACAGTTTTTTAGAGATTGTAATATGCCGTTTGAAGTCAATTCTACGTATCTGGCCCTCATCCCAAAGGTGAAATCACCTAAGAATCCCAGTGACTATAGACCTATCAGTTGTTGCAATATTCTATATAAAATAATTTTACGATCATTGCAAATTGGCTGAAAGGTGTTCTGCCCATATTGATAAACTCTGCTCAGGCAGCTTTCATTCCTGGAAGAAGTATCATGCAGAATATTTTCCTTGCTCAAGAATTAGTGTCTGGATATGGGAGATCTAGTTTGGGTAGCAGATACTTAATGGAGATTGATTTATCCAAAGCATATGACACAGTTGATTGGGCCTTTTTAAAAAATTTCTTGAGGTTATTTGGGTTCCCACTGTTATTTATAAATTAGATTATGGCTAGTGTCTCTACTGCGAGATTCTCAATTCTCATAAATTGGGAGCTATCTTGATATTTTGAGAGTGAAAGAGGTATTAGACAAGGGGATCCGTTATCTCCTTTTTTGTTCACTCTTGTTATGGAGGTACTCTCTCGTAGTTTGGATAAAATCAGATTATCTCCGGGCTTTAATTTCCATCTGAAATGTAGAAAGATATTCTTGACTCTAACCTTTGCCGATGACCTTCTGGTGTTTTGTGGAGCTGATAGCTCGTCTCTTGCATTGGTTCGTGAAGTCCTTCTTGTTTTCTCTTCATGGTCAAGCTTGAACATAAATGAGGGTAAATCTTGTTTGTTTTTTGGGGGTAGGAAATCTGTTGATAGAAGTAGAAGCCCACCTTCTAATTGGCCGAGTGTGGGTGAGCTTCCAATCCCTTACCTGAGTGTGCCTCTAAACAATAGATCAAATAAATCTTCCAGCTACAATGAGTTGATCGGTAAAATGCTTGCTAAGATTACCTCTTGGACTACGCGTTGTCTATCCTATGCAGGGAGGTTGATTTTAACAAAGCATGTCCTGTCTTTTATGCGTTTTATTGGATGAGGTGTATGTTGTTTCCTAAAGGGTGCTGAAAAAAATTGGAACTATTTGCAGAAACTTTATATGGACTGGCAGGGCTGGAGGTAAGAGGAATCTAGTTAAATGGAGGGTGTTGTGTAGTGAAAAAGAGCAGGGGGGGTTAGTTTTGAAGGACCTTGACTGTTTTAATAGGGCCCTTTTGATTTCTCAGATTTGAGACTTGAATAGTAAGCCTGAGATTCTGTGGTCCAGGTGGATGAATTTCTACTATTTTTGGAGAAATAATTTCTGAAATTTGTCTGTCAAGAATCATTTTTCGTGACCTTTGAAGAATATCTTAAAGCTTAAAGATGACGCCGTTAGATGTATTGAAGTTGTTGATGATGGTTCATGGCAGTGGAGAGGGCAAATAAATGCTTTTTCATGCAAGAGACATATAAAATGATTTGCCCTCAAAGCCCGGTGGTCACGTGGCATAAGATTTGTGTTGAATAAACTTTCTATTCCAAAGCAAAGTTTCTGTGCATGGCTCGCGACAAACAAAAGACTTTCAACAATGGATAATTTGAAAATCGAGCTGGTTTCAAGAAATTGTTGCTGGTGCAATAGGGAGATTGAGACTAATGATCATGTAATTTTTAACTGCCCTGATATGCAAGTTCTTAAAATGTCTTTTGTCAGTTTTGGGTTTCAAATAACTTGGGATTGTTGGGAGAGTTTGGTTGAATGGGTTAGCAGCAAGGTTTGGAGGTCCAAAGAGGAGAAGCAAAATATGTTCTACCTCATATGTGCGTGTATATACGAAACATGGAAAAATAGAAACTCAACCATTTTCAATGGCGAGAAGATCGAGTGCAACATTATTGTCAAGAAAATTCTTAGAATACTTGAATTACATGATAATCTGAAGAAATAATTGAATAACAGAGTTGTAGCTGTAATGTAAAAGTTTGTTTGTTGTGTGTTTGGTAGAGGCTACCTGTGGTGCTAGATTGCTGATGTTGTTGTTTTGAGTTCTTGGTTTCTCTTGTTTTGGTGGTGTTGGGATTTGCTTGTGTCCTTGTGACATTTTTTTACTGAATAAAATTTTCACTTTCTATAAAAAAAAAAAACATATGCTTTTAATTGAATTATTTTCTATCACTTTGAACATAGCATCTATTACGATTACCCGTTTAAAGTGAAAAGTGTCATAGGAAGTATGGACAAATATATGTTTATACCAGCACTCGGATATGAGACTTTCATCAGGCAATATTTTTTCAAGTACTTAAACGCTAATGGGTTGCAAAAGTACTCTATTGTGATAAACAATAAATTCATGTTTTATACCAATGGAGACGATGCATAGAATGGACCTAGACTGAAATCACTCAAATCGTGTCAAGAAAAGACCACACCTCTCGGAACGTGCCAAGGAGAAAGATTAACCTTCAAAAATCATCAGGTTGGTGCCAAACCGTCCTCGAAAGTCGTTGAGCTGGACAATTTGGAACAAGAGAGGCCTAAAGAACGCGAAGTAGCCATTATTGAAATATATCAAGACCAGAAGTGCTGACTGACTGATCTGACTGACGGTACAGAATTACAAAGAATCAAACAAGAATGGCTGGCCTGGAATGGAAGCTTTCGGGTAAGCAACACGGCCATGGGGGTTCGGCAAGGAGATCCTTTTTCACCGGCGCTATTTACCTTTGCATGGAATGGTTTAGTCGGACTCTTAACCAAACAGTTTGTGACAAGATCATTATGCCTTATCGTACTAAAAAAAGAAACCTTGAAGGTTAATCACCTTTTATATGCTGATGACTTTCTCATATTTACAAGTGCTGCCATCAACTCCATTTCTAAGTTGATGGAGCTCAGCGCCAAGTTCTGCTCGTTATCCGGCCAAAAGCTCAATTTGAATAAAAGCTCTATTAGTTTCCCCTCGCGGTACTCGATTGAGCAGAAGAATGAGGTCCTAACTTTAACAGGATTTTCAGAAATGTCCCTTCCTTTCAACTATCTTGGAACACTGTTGTTCAAAGGTCGTATCCTTATTGACCATTTCACTCACTTAGAATTGAAACTTAAAAAGAGAGTTAGTGGGTGGGCTAAGAATTTCTTGTCCATGGGCGGTCGGATCACTCTTGTCAACTCAGTGCTCAATTCTATAGGAATACATAGCATGATGGTGCTTCCTATACCAACCACAACTCTGAATCGCCTCATTTTCATTATGGGGAAGTTCATCAGGGACGTTAAACAAGACCGGCCTAGGCATTGGATCATTGGGAGAAGATATGTATGCCTAAAGAATCTGGCGGCCTTGGCATTCGAGACCCTAAAGGTATCATGACTACTCTACATAGCAAGCTCGCTTGGAGCTTCATCCAGGGCAAATCTTTATGGGCAAAATTCGCCCGTGAGCATTTTCAAGAAGGTAAACAAGGGTCTACGTTGTGGAACTCTTTTAACCATCTCATCCCCTCTATTCGCGAGAATTGTACATGGAGGATTGGGAAAGGTAATACCCTCACGCATGACTACTTAGCAAATTTGGGATTAAGCATCCCTTCTTCTGTACCTAATATTGAGATACGATTGATAAGAGTGTATTACAAGATATTCTCCTCATCAAATATCATCTCTTTATTCTCTACCCCTAATTTGTCTGTAATCATTTGAATCCCTAAATTAGAGTCTGTAATTGCCTATAGTTAGGAATCAAACCATAACCTCTGCTGTATATATATCCCGGGCAGAGTGCATAGCAAAGACACTCAAAATAATAGATTTCCCATTCATTCATCCGACTGCAATTTGTCATGGTACCAAGAGCCTGATTTTTTTGTCCTCTCACTTTTCTGACCGAACCCGACCCGAGCTGATGGCTACAACCTCAGGAACCGAAAATTCGACCACGCAGCCTCCGCTCACCGAACGAATGGAGGTGCGCCGTACCATATCCCCGTACGATTTGACTGCAGCCGACAACCCAGGCGCAGTCGTCTCGCATTCTCTACTACGAAGCCACAACTACGATGAATGGTCTTGCAGCATCAAGACAGCCTTGTGTTCAAGGAAGAAATTCGAATTCCTTGATGGTATAATCCAGCGCCCTGCTGACAACTCCCCCGAATTGGAAGATTGGATCCCAGTAAATGCTCTTCTTGTGTCATGGATTAAGATGACTATCCATGAGTCCCTTCGAACATCTATTTCACATCGCGAGGTTGCAAAAGATCTTTGGGATCACATAAAGAAGCGATTCTCCGTCTCTAGTGAACCTCGAAACCAACAAATCAAATCTGACTTGGCGAATTGCAAACAACAGGGATATCGATTGAAACCTATTATGGAAAATTGACCAAGATCTGGGATAACATGTCCAGCCACCATCCCCTTCGAGTCTGCAAGTGCAGCAAGTGTGAATGCAACCTTCTATAACTCCAAGAAAGGGATTACGAAGACGACAAGGTTCATCAATTTCTTTATGGGTTGGACGATCACCTCTATCACACTGTTCGTTCAAGCTTGATTGCACGCGTACCGCTCCCAACTCTCGACGAAGCATACAACCTCGTTCGACAAGAAGAAGACATGCAAGCAAACAACCGTCGCCGTGAAGAAAACCCGGAGATCACTGCCTTCACTATTCAAACAAAATCTCGGTTCAAAACCGATGACCGAAACCGCGAGGATAAAGCTGACATATGCAAGCACTGCAATCGTCCAGGCCATCTTTTCTCAAATTGCTACGCCATCATTGGCTACCCTGACTGGTGGAGAGATCGACCACGATCTAGGGTTACTCATAACCGGGGGCAGGGAAGAGATCTTGCAGCCCATCTCACTTTGGCCGCAGATCGGCGGCATCAGCGCATGCTCTTACCACAACAATTTCACCCACTGCTCCTGAAGTAGCAAATCATGTTGTTACTGATAAGAATAGAGATGCTGTGAGTGGGCTTTCTGATGAGCAATGGCGGTCTGTCTTGACCTTGTTGAACACAGCAGGACGCTCACCCTCAGTGGACCGCTTGACAGGTATGTCTCTCACACCTAATTGGATTTTAGACACTGATGCCTCACACCATATGACTGACAACCTTGATATTCTATGTGATCTTCGAAATATTAATCCGGTTTTGGTGATTTTGGCTGATGATAGTGAAAGACTAACCGTGACAGAGGGGACTGTTTATCTTGACGCGGGTTTGGTTCTTCGTTCGGGTTTCTATGTTGAACAAATGAAGTCAGATTTGATCTCGATTTGTCAGCTAATGGACGGAAACCATTGTATCGCACAATTAGCTGATAACTTTCTTGTTCTTCAGGACCGTATTACGAGGACAGTGATTGGAGTCAGTAGGCGGTCTAATGGCACTTATTATTTTCGCGGAATGGAGTCAGCTGCAGCAACCACACAAAGTCCCAATTCTCAGTATGATATTTGGCACAAACGGTTAGGTCATTCATCTGCCACTGTACTTCATTTAATTCCTGACATTGATTTATCTTGCGTTCCAAATAAAGTATCTGAAGTTTCCTTACGTGCAAAGCAAACCCGAACTCTGTTTCCTTTGAGCAATACTAAAAGTACGGATTTATTTCAGTTAGTACACTGTGATATCTGGGGACCGTATCGAACTCCATCATTTTTTGGGGCTCGTTATTTCTTAACAGTGGTTGATGATTATTCCAAAAGTGTTTGGCTGTATCTTATGGTTTACAAGAAAGAAACACACATTCATTTAAAGAATTTTGTTAACTTCGTAGAAAGACAATTCAATCGTTCAGTTAAGAAAATTAGAAGCGATAACGGATCACAATTTATGTCCCTTACACCGTACTTTCGCGAGAAAGGAATTCTATATGAGACCTCTTGTGTTGGTACTCCTCAACAAAATGGACGCGCAGAACGAAAGCACCGTCACATCCTTAATATTGCACGAGCCTTACGTTTTCAGGCCAACCTTCCTACTGATTTTTGGGGAGAATGCATACTCACGGCTGGGTACTTGATAAACCGAACTCCGTTGATTGTGCTAAATGGCAAGTCTCCATACGAGCTGCTACATAATGAAGTCCCATCATATAAACACTTTCGCGTGTTTGGGTCCCTGTGCTTTGCACACAATCAGCACCACAAAGGTGATAAATTTGCTTCACGATCCCGTCGAATGCGTCTTCGTCGGCTATCCCCATGACCAAAAGGGTTGGCGCTTGTTTGATCTGGAGCGTCGTGAGTTCTTTGTTTCTAGAGATGTTGTGTTCTGCGAAACAGAATACCCATTTGCTCAAATTTAGAGACATAATCAACAAATGAAGGAATGCAGGATCCATCTTGGACTAATCCTACAGCCATGTTTGGGCCGCCTGCACTCCTAGGCCCATCACTGCTAGATAACCCAGCAGATGTCGATCAAGGTAAGCAGCCTCCATCACATCGACCTCCAGTGTCGGTCGATAGTAATCCTGCTTCTATGCCGTCTCCAACCTCGCCACTGCCGCTGTCGGAACCGGTTGACCCTCCACCACAAACTGATTCAGATGTCATTGAAGATCTGGGTGGTGGTCGTCGAAAACGGTTTCCAAATGTCACTCTTCGACAGTTCGTTATAAACACAGTTTCGGCAATGCCATCGTCGTTGGTCTCTACGTCGGCCTATCCAATTGATAGGTTTGTAAATTGTGATCGCTTCACTCCTTTGCATTAAGCTTTCCTTGCAGCAGTAGGTTCCATAACGGAACTTCACTCCTACTCTCAAGCGGCTCGTGTAAAAGAGTGGCAATTAGCTATGGCTAATGAAATTGCAGCTTTGGAGCAAAATAAGACCTGGTCAATTCAGTCTT
This sequence comes from Umbilicus rupestris, assembly GCA_963678935.1. Classification (NCBI taxonomy): domain Eukaryota; kingdom Viridiplantae; phylum Streptophyta; class Magnoliopsida; order Saxifragales; family Crassulaceae; genus Umbilicus; species Umbilicus rupestris. Next base: position 9,895,223 of record OY787627.1, on the reverse strand, counting down.
TGCCACCGGGGAAGAAAGCGATCGGGAATAAATGGGTGTATAAAGTTAAGTACAAATCAGATGGCACTATCGAGCGGTACAAGGCTCGTTTAGTGGTATTGGGAAACCGACAACGCGAAGGTCTTGACTATGGGGAAACATTCGCTCCGGTGGCTAAAATGGGGACTGTGAGGCTGTTTCTGGGTGTAGCTGCTGGTCGTGGTTGGCCAATCCATCAAATGGACGTCCACAAGCATTCTTACATGGGGACTTGGAAGAGGAGGTTTATATGAAACTTCCACCCGGTTTTCTCTGCTCAGATCCAGATAAGGTGTGCAGACTACACAAGTCACTTTATGGGTTAAAACAAGCTCCGCGATGTTGGTTTGCAAAGTTGTCTCAGTCGCTTCTCGCATTTGGTTTCAATAAATCTCTCTCGGATTACTCTCTGTTTGTTTACAGCAAGAATGGAATTGAGCTGCGTGTCATGGTCTATGTAGATGATTTGATCATCAGTGGAAGTTCGACAAAGGCTATTGATGATTTCAAGAGTTATTTATCTACTTGTTTCCATATGAAAGACTTGGGGACATTAAAGTATTTCCTAGACATCGAAGTCGCTTGTAATGAAGATGGAATATACCTTTGCCAACGAAAATACATCCTGGATATCATTACTGAAACCGGTTTGCTAGGTGCAAAACCAGCGACCATTCCCTTGGAACAAAATCACCGCTTGGCTCTATCCTCGTCTCCCTTGCTCTCAGATGCTGCACCGTATCGTCGACTAGTTGGTAAACAGATTTACTTAGTTGTTACAAGACCGGAACTCTCATACTATGTTCATGTGTTGGCACAGTTCATGCATGAGCCTCGAATGGAACATTGGGATTCTGCTTTGAAGGTTGTTCGTTATTTGAAGTCTAATCCTGGACAGGGTACTCTTCTGAAGTCACGCACAGACTTCAAGCTGTATGGATGGTGCGATTCTGACTGGGCGAGTTGTCTGATTTCTCGTCGTTCCATTACCGGATACTTTGTGCAACTAGGAACGTCAGCCATTTCCTGGAAAACTCAAAAATAGCCCACTGTGAGTCGGTCTTCTGCCGAAGCCGAGTATCGTGCCATGGCCTGCATTACATCTGAGATGATTTGGCTCAAACGGATCCTAGGTGACTTGGGTGTCGTTCATCCTGAACCTATGACTATATTCTCTGATAGTAAACCAGCGTTGGACATTGCCGCCAACCCGGTACTACACCAAAGAACTAAGCACATTAAGGTGGACTGCCACTTCATGCGAGATGAGATTCAACGAGGGAACATCAAAACCTCACACGTCTCTACACACTCTCAACTCGCAAACATTCTCACAAAAGCATTGGGACGTAAAGAATTTGACACGTTCATTTCCAAGTTGGGCATTATCGACCTCCATGCTCCAACTTGAGAGGGGGTATTACGAGATATTCTCCTCATCAAATATCATCTCTTTACTCTCTACCCCTAATTTGTCTCTAATCATTTGAATCCCTAAATTAGAGTCTGTAATTGCCTATAATTAGGAATCAAACCATAACCTCTGCTGTATATATATATATATATCCTGGGCAGAGTGCATAGCAAAGACACTCAAAAATAATAGATTCCCATTCATTCATCCGACTGCAATTTGTCAGAGTGAACTCCCTTGTAAGAGGTTTCTTTTTGCATGCCCAAATTTTTTTTTTAAAGGAACTGTTTTCTCAGATATTGAGGATTGTCTAGTTTGAAAACCAACAAACACTACCGATTTTTCGGCCAAGACTTTTCGGGAGTCGTTCCAGACTCCCTTTAGAAGTCAAAGAGTGGGGTGGTCTCATATGGAAAGATTGGATACCAGTGAAGGTCGCATGCTTTATTTGGAAACTTTTCCATAATGTAGTGCCCACAGACGATCGCATTAGGAGCATGTGCTTTGTGGGAATTATGGTTAGGCCGTAATAGACTCAGTTCATGATGAAAAGAAGATTAACTGGTTACTTAAAGCATGGGAATGGGGGCCTCAGTTAGCAAGCATCATTAACAAGGGCTACATAAGATCCATGCAAAGCGACCTCAATTTGGCTGCATGCAAGATCCATTTTAGGCCAGTTGCAACAAATTGAGGCGTTTGGCACACTTGGCTTCAAAGTTCTTCAAATATTACCTGCAACATCGCCTTACTGAGACGGGCTGGAATATGCATGGGAGGCGCTATGATACGTAATCAGGATGCCATTGTCAAAATGGCTATGGTCAGTCTCATTCCTAGTGCATCTGCTTTTACTTGGTTTTGCATCCACACCGTGAAAGTAGCAGAACAGGCTGGCATCATTTTAAGTAGTATTCAAAGCTCTCATCCTTGCATGGCCTATCTTGAGTGCTCTGCCTCTCAAGTCCCGTTTGAAGCTCTGAATATTAAGCAAAGCTTGCATACTAGTGTTCCGGCCATTCAATATACAAGGATCTGCCCTCGGACATAGTGTTGCCATTGCCCTGGTTTCCACCAACCCTCCAGGAAAATATTTCTCCACCCAGTACCTGTCAAAGCCAGTCATCAGAGAAGTAGCTTCTGATGCTAGTTTATTGCTTAGTCATTGTGCTGATGGTTGTTTCTGCTACACCCCAACTGAGGATGATGCCCACAGTTCAAGGAAACGACACTTAAATTGGGAATGGGCACTAGGCCGTCCGGGGAATAAACCAAAATTCTATGATGTCACTCACAAACCAAGACCAAGAAAAGCAACACAGATTATCTAAAAAGTAAGTGTTACATACATCTGCTCTCAATCATTGGACATGTTTTTTTCATCCCAGTCATATCTACAAGATGTTCATTCATCCATAACATAAAAATATGGATGCATAGTTGCGCACGAACTTGTTGAAATCTGCAGACTGAAAAGCTTATTCTAAAAACAACAACAACAACAACAGATGAAGGAAGAGACTTCTTCTTCTTTTCCATACTCTTTCTGATTCTGACCCACATTTATCAATCCCATGAACCCTCCTGTATCTTTAACTATCAATTGTACCTCCAGGTGCTGTATGCTCCTCCTGTTAGGTACATGTAACAAGGAAATGACGGAAAATCTCAAAATGAGAAGCCATTCCAACTGCGCTGCGCTGCGCTCCTCGATTCAAACTTTTACTCTTCGATAGAATAACACATAAGCGGCAGACGTCTTAATGTCTGCCTCATTGATAGGGGAAACATGACTGTCATCAAAATGGTACCACTTGTTCTCCTCAATTAGCTGCATCAAAGCCCATAAAGCATTTAAATGAGAATGTTTCAGATTGTACAAATTAAAACCGGACACCAGAAGTGAAATTAATCCCACCCTACACATTTATTAAGTATTTTACAGAAAAGCTAGCAGGCTACTTCGATTACCTTGACCATCGCAGTGTAGTGCCCTCCACCAAGACCACCATAGTGGTTACTGATGGCATAAAGCTCATATACATTAGTATGCTGATTTGAGACATTGCCAATACATTTGTCTAAATCAAGGTTATGAATAGGGAAGTTCACAAAAGCATCCAGTTTATTCTTCATGTATCTATTATATGAGAAGCGCTTCAAATGGAAAACCAAAATATCTGGTAATCTCCACAGATCTAATTTCTTTGTGGCTTGTCTGTGTTCCTTGCATCTGGGGCAGTACCTGCTCTCCAAATGAAGACAGTTAAAAACGGCATGAGCATAAGCTGCATAACCAGTCACATGTGGTGCGCTTATCATGTATGGTGAGAGTAAGAGAAATACCACATGTCATCAGGTCCCAAAGGCTCTTCTTTTAAAAAGGCTTCCAAACATGAAGACAATGAGATTGCTTCCTGTTTTGTTTTCTTCACGACAACTGCAGCCTTTACTTCTGGGATGTGCTCAAGGTAGGTGGCGTCATATATTTCGTGCTCTTTGTCAGTCCAGTCCAGTAAGACCTTAATGGTTTGACCCGGCCTGATAAGAGTATCTGCTTTAAGTGGACTCGATATTTTACCGATGCTATCAACCAAACAGAGGTGGAAGGTTAGATCAGAATTGGACATTTCATCATCTTTCTGGTCAACTATTGATTGGTTTATAGATTGGGAGCCCAAACTATCATTCCCTGAATTGATCTCGGCTGGCAGCAATGCATTTTCTTTGTTACACTGAGACTTTGCCATAAATGTGCTCTTTTTCAAAGGCGAAAGCACTCTAGTCACACTGCGATCAATGCCAGCTCCTGATAAACAATCCTCTTCTATGTATGTAACCAATGGGGACCCCAGAAGTTTCCATTCACCACTTTTATGAATATCAGAGACATACCTGCGACCAGTCATTTGGTTAGACAAGGAAAATAAAATGACATGCAATGACTCATGTATTGATTCCGAGTTTAATCCATTCTGAATGACACTAGTATTTTTTAGGTAAAACATTCCACATACTCGGCCCATCTATACATCCTGTTACCAGCCTGAGCTGAAAGACTACCTCAATGTTGTGCATATACAAATTTTCAGCTCGTGAATATGATAAATATTGAGAACAGTCTTGACGAGCCAATGTGACACCAAGAGACTTGCCCGAGGAATAAATGAACTAATTCGGGTTTGGTCTTTTTAACTTGACTTCACGTCCATCGTTATTGTTGATTTCAATTGATTTCATTTCACATGATGTCATACATCACATAATACAATTTCAGAAACATTTTTTTCTTGAGCAGTTGTTTATTTGCAGAGAATTTTAGTGAAGAGGACAGTGATGTAGCCATGAAGAGAAACATCAACTCATGTTGTTGAAAACTTGTTACATTGCATGCATCACCCATGCACCCTATTTTTGGAAATCACAATTTTCTCATTAGCCTTCCCACTCATGTTCCTCACTATATGTAAGAAATTTACACAATGGTATTGAATATAGTGATTGTATTTTTTTCAAAAAGAGATTGAGGAATGAAAAGAAAAAAAGAAGAATATTTGTGTTTTCACGAGCACCCAAAGATACCAAATGATACTGTTGAAGCATGCCGTCAGATCACACAGTAAAGATCATGTTTGACGCATATTTATTGGCTTCAATCTGACGCTTTCCAAATTTTCACACAAACATATGGATATCAAGCAGAAAACTTACTTTCCATGGTGTTGATGGATGATCTCTATTCTTGTTAATCCTGACAGTTTGGGAAGACGGTAAGCAACAATACAATCCTCGTTTTTGATGTTAGACAATGGAGATATGAGATTCTCCAAATACTGATAGATCTTATGCCCGGAGACCTAGCAATATAACTCAATGGTGAGGACAGACCTGCTTCAAGTATTTGAACTTCAAGTTGAGTCATTGGATTTCAGAAAATGGTTTAGTACCTTAGCCAGCAGCAGCCTTTCATCACCACTTAGGCAGCATGCTGATGTCAAAGCCAGAACAAGGTCTCTCATGCAACCGGCTTTTGCCACAGTCACTGTATAAGGCATAGGAAGGCCACTACCATCACCATAAAAGACGGTTGCTGTCATCATTCGTGTTACCGTAGATGGCAGAGGCAGTGACAAGTACATAAAAGGATCAAAGGTGATTGATATCTTTCCACAATCAGGGCAAACTAAGGTGGACTTGTATTGTCCCTGATAAAATTTTCAACGTGATCAAACGTTAGTAGCACATACAAAGTATATGTATATTGGTAAAAAACTCACAATGATTCGCAGTAAACACATCACAATCTGTGGTAAATAAGCATCAGTATAATTCCCATTTATATGGTATAAAAAGGAATATACAAGTAGAGAAGAAGAACCAGGGGAGGGGGTACACTCAGGAGGGTTAAGCTCCACTTACTCTTAAAATGGAAAATGCACCTTAATCCAAATGAACCTTATAAAAATATATAACAATAGTTGGGACACTAATGTGAAGGGTGTCCACAACAGTGTACCGTTACTAACAAACACTAGGAAACATCAATCATTATGCTTCTCAACTAAATTTCACTCACTTGGCATATATCGACAATAATGGAGTCGTTTCTGGCCTTATGGTTCTTCCAACACTCCTCAGCAACATCTTTATCTGGGCGACCATCGTAATCTTTGGATTCTAAGTAAGGCTTTTGTTTAACACGATTTAGATCTTCATGAAGGCCGTCAAGTAAGAAGGCGAGAAGCTCCTAGGAATCCATAAAAAATAAAAATGTGTCAAAAATTATAAGAATTTGTACATGTGTTCTCACTTTTCCTAAGTATTTTGTATTCATTGCTAAGAGTTGAAATAGTTTGTCCCAGTAATTGCTTTCCAACAGCCATTTTTCAAACGTTAACTACAGTTGTTTTAATTCTCGTGCATACATCATGATGGATGCATGGTACCTGGTGAATGTATCATCTACAACTTGGCAGGATCATACATACGAAATGTAGCTCAATTTGATTATAAGTTTTGTGCCTTCATAAACTCTTTTCTTTCTTTTTCCTCTTTTGTGCATTCTTTCCGAGTACATGCTTTTGGGCCTAGGGTATAAACAATACATGTTTACTTGTAAATCTATCTAAACCACTTGCTCACACAACAAAAAATGAACTTCCTCGACACGACTACCCTAATACAAGAATAACAGAATATATCAAATGAGCAAACCACTATCAAAATCACAGCTATGCAATTTATTTGGTCATCATAAAGTGCTGTTAGTCATGATAGCAAATTATCAGAGCTCACATATAAGAGTTAAAACATTATCCTTCTAATTATGAGAGGTGATAATTCGAAAGGATTTGATTTTAGTGAGTGCTTTTAGAGTTTCCAACCTACTCACAAAATGGCAAATACTGAAAAAGATGAAATTTGACTAGAAAGTGGTGCAATTTACTGAAATTCGGAATGCTTTCGGAACTTAAAGTTCACCCATTTACTATATGGAAAGTAGACCAACTTTTAACTGGGATTTAGAGTCCAATAATACTAATAAAATCAAGTCATTAATTTCAAACAAAAGGAATGGTTATGATTAGTTCCTAGGTTATCATGGATTTTATGACTCATTTGAACCTTCCTCTACATGTATATATGAATCTACAAGAAAAATATCAAACCCCTTCTTATCGTAAAAACATGAATATGCTACCAAATTGCTGCATAATAATCAACACAATGAACTTTAGTGTGTAAGTGTTTGACACGAGACAAGAACGCTGACTGATGAAAGTATAAAGGTTTTACGAAAAATGAGTTGGTTTTAAAATTAACCTACATATACATGGACACATGCATATTTATGGACCTGAGGACTTGTAAGTGGCTTTTACATTCGCTTTAGGTGAAGTTTGAAATTCACATTTGGAGACGGGATGTTTCACCATTATCAGTTGTGAGGTATACATAAATATCAAGGTTCAATAAATGATACTCACTTGTGAATCATGCTGGTTATACCCACTGAATTGAGGAGCAAAGCGACCGAGTTTACCCTTAAAAACACGAGGCGCAACTGCATTTCGTCCAGATGACCACAACTTCCTAAGCAAATCACCAAATGCAAGAGCAAGCTCACCCTGAAATTACATATACTGTAAGAAACTTGGTCACAGAAATCACGTTCTAATACAATAATGTTTTTGACTAATTGACTTACATGCATCCCTAGAGGATTCCTTGTGTTGATGTCATCGGTGTAATCTTGCAAAAAATACTCAACAATAGGTGGTGTATGAACTAGACATTGAAGAGCACTATTCATGAAGCAAGTATTCCCGAGATTCTGCAAACCAGCCAAACCTGAACCCTCTTCCTTTTTTTTGGCAGTAACTTTAACATGCCCATCTTCCATGTCATTGAACCTCGAGCTTCGAGGATTTAAACAACCCAGCTTTGATGAACCAGTGCCCTCTGTTTGGCGACTAGACACGCTTGGGATACTACTTGTTGTCAAGGATGACGTTGAAGGTCCATCTGTTCCCAAAGCCAGATCATTGTCTGATGAAACCTCTCCAGGCTCGGATGAGAAAGATCCATACTCTGAGACCTCAAGAAGAATCTGAAAACAAGATGGCACAAATCATTGCTGACTACAATACAATATATTGAAAATGCATGATTTGCCATCAAAGGACAAAAAGAGCAATATCTAGCATTTGCAATGTATGCTTCTGAAATCACAATGGACGCAAATATAACTGACTGAACCTACCCTTAAGAATAAAAACATGTCACTCAAGAGGATGTCTTAAGATATGTAACCATGCAGGAGGCCACGTTATAGTGAATATGTAACTATACTCTCATTTGAACCATGTTTACTGTTTGATGCGCTTGTACACCCACATAAATTAATTTAAGACTGGCACCTAGTTTAAGATCTGGCTACTAAAACACTAGCTTTCTATGTTGGCTGGAAAAACTTTAGGATTTTTCAAACAATAAAGACAACATAACTTCTTATGCAGAGTGCTTACATCTTGATCCATCTCCAAATTGGCTTCTTGCAAAGATTTATCTGAGACTTCCAATAGTGAGTTTTTATGCTTATTGAAGAAGTCCCAAATGCGAATCTGAACACAGAAGATACATTTGAAGAACTTCAGCCTTTCATATAATAAAAACAGAAGTAACAACACATTTAAGAAAAGCAAAAAATAAAGCGATCGTACTGCACAGATCCAACCTGCTCTTGCAGTAGTCCCAATTGAGCGCACACACTCCAGTAAAGCTCACAAATAGAAGCCTAAGAAGAGCCAAGAATGTCAGAACAGAAAAAAGATATAAAATACACTGTCTAGTCAAAACCAAAACAAATCAAACGAGATAATAAAGAAAGAAAATGAAAAGACACTCAAAATTTCCGAAGGTGAGACGAAAAAAACAGGATGTTCTCCATTTTTCCTCAAGTGTGAGAATGAAACCGGAGACTATCCCTTGAAGTCAAATATCACTTGCAAAGAGAATGTATAGCTAACGTGCCAACAAAATTGAAAATTGCCTTGTTTCATATTACAATGATTACCCTGCCTTTTCAATATTCCTTTATTAGCTATTTAAGGTTTCCATCTCCATCCAGTATAGGTGTAATGCTGCTTCAAAACTCAGATTGAAGCATACGTAAACAGAAAGAATTAACTATGTCCGGTCCTATATAATCCATTTTACCGTAATAGATGAAATCCTTATTTTAACAACTACAAGAATTACTCTCACTTTGACCATAGACAATCATTTGTATAATCCACAAGCTTACAAGTTATAACATTTCACTGTAAAATGATAAGAAAAAACTGAAGTGAGATCGGCAGAAGTATGTTAGAGTTAGGAGTGACAATCTCGCTCTTTTATTCTACTTCCTCTATTCGGTTTATTTCTTACTCTTATCCAACTAATGGTGCACCCGAAAAAAAAACTACTCTTTTCCAATAGGATATTAAGGAAACACAAGTATTTTGATATCTCAAGCTTTTCTTTTCTATTTCCTGGGGGAGGTTGTTGGAATTTGATTCTGTAAGTTTCACATAAATACTAAATTAAATCTACGCACTATGAATGCTTACAAAACAGACTGCAGTGATCCAAATAAAATTTGAACAATTAGGCTTGAAACATGGTTTCTAAAACAACAACGACGACTGTTTCAACCGAATGCATATTGAGATTTTAAATTGTTTCAAAAATGTCTCCCCAAAGATACAAAAACTTCAGTCTCATTCAATCTGGACCAGAGGAGCTGACTCTCTATCCCTTAGTCGATAATATACAGAATATAAGTATTTGCAAAACAATTTTCTTGGAAGTTCGCTAGTTCGATTCATATCATTTTTTCGAACAGAGAAAGACTGAATTTGTAGGATAAAAACATTTTATGTATTGTTTATTTATTAAGTGTGTAATCTCTAATCTCTCCCTTAAATTGATCAGTACCCCAAGTATCTTTCAGAACCCAGTTTTCATTCTACTATAGGCCGATACTTATACTGAGTACTGAGACAGTGAATATGCCAAAAACATCTTTTAAAACAGCCCTTCAGTTTTCATTTTATATGATTCATATGCTTATATAGAGAAGATGACAACATGATTTCACACACCTGTTTACTAAACCTTAGAACAAACTGGTTGCCAGTCCTCGAATCAATCAAGTTAAGACGCAGGGGATAGACCTCCACAGCGAAAGTTTTCCCAAGAAGACCTTGTGAAATCAACTTTCTAGGCAGTTCCGGTCCTCCTTTATACCTGAAACATAGTTAACAAGATAACATAATATTCAACCAACATTTAATTAGGTAAGATTTCATACCAATCCTAACTTTGAATTAATAAAAACAAAAGTAATTCCTTGATTCATCCAGCCTTCAATAATTATGAATAGACCTTAAACACTATGTGAAGACGTAAGCATAAGAGGCAGAAGACGAAATCAAAGGATCACCACATACAGATAATTATATAGCACAGAGCAAACATAATACTCAAGTAAAGAGAGAACGGCCAGATTAATAAGACACAAAATTACATAGAATTATTCCAGAAAGATAACAAAGACAAATTATATCAACCAATCAACATTATTAAATCAAATAAATAAATTTTACCAATTAAAGAGTTTTTCCCAAGCCTCTTGAGGGACCAAGACATAATCGCGTCCCTCCTCAAGTCCCACTTTAAGATCTAAGTCATTAGTCTGGGTGCTAATAGCATCACATATAATATCAGAATTATCAATTGGTCCCGGTCTATTAAAACTTCCCGGTAAAGACTCGTCCTCAGAAGAACTTGAAAGCTCGTCATTGCTCAGTCCTACATATCTCTGCCAACTAGCAAACCACCTGCAAAATTGTTTAAAAAAGAGATAGCTTGTGATGAGACTCATTAATTCATTTGATTGATACTAACCTAAACGAGTAATTTATTACATTTTTACAAACCAAACCACCCTAAAAATTCGTAAAATCCGGAACAAGCAGGAAAAGCATTTCACCAATCCCTATTAAATAGCTGGCATCTGGTGAGCTTGAAAGGCACAATGATTCAGACGCACGATTTGAAATCCGAAACAGGTTTATTTTCATCTCAAGCAGGATAAGATTACCTATTAGAAACAACATAATACAAATTCCCCTGTCTGAGATTAGCCTCAGATTTATCAATCAACTCTTTGATAATCCGTTTCTCCTCCTCAGGCGAGCACGATAAGCAAATGGCCCCACTTTCCATCATGAAGCTCGAATCAGCAATTGTCATGATCGTCAGGACCCTGGCAGTGATTACCAACTAAATCAGAAATGCTCAGGACGGAACCGTAGTATTGCAATAGAGTTAGAATATACGGAATCGGAATGCAGATCAGGAGAAATGCAATCGACGCGAGAGCATAAGGAAGGGAGATTACCGATTTGGGGGGGAAGAGGAGAATAAGGATAAACGAAACCCTAGATTGGGGGAAGCACTTTCCCGATGGATCGCACAAGACCAGAAAACAACAGAAAAATCTACCACCACCAACACCCTCTCCTCTACTTTCAACGACTTGTCTTTTCCTCTTCTCTCTCCCCTTTTTTATCAAAATGTTAATTTACTCACGTTTTCTTTAAAAAAAAAAATTACTTTTATGAAATAGTTTCACGACGTATGTTTTTTTTTGTACCACAGTAAATATAAATACTAAGCAAGTTTGACATATACTCCGGATTTAATTTAGTGATAAACAAATATATTATAGACTTCTATTCTAAATGGAACAGAGTGCGTCTGACCGGTTAATAGACATGATGATAAAATACGATTAATTCTGAGACATAAAAAATATCAATCACCACATCAACCGCTTGTTCGACACATGAAAGGATGGCTTGATGGACAGGTATGATGTAAAATGTAAAGTGAAGTGGTTATCAGAATTGAGTTGAATAGAGTTACACTATGTACATAGAGTTAGGAGACAGAAATCAAGCACCAAGCAGACTAAGACCTATTTCAACCACCAGCCTCTGGAAGCCAGTGGCTATCATGAAGAGTTAGTTTCCAGAATATACAACACTTCAGGTGAGCTTGAAGGGCACAATGATTCATTCAACTTTCGTCCGAGCTCACCGATGCCTCCTCGCTTGCAGCTCCACTTCCTTGAGCATCATCGTCGTCGTCGTCGTCAGTAGATGAACTCTGTTCAGTTGAATTAGAATACAAGCTACCATCCTCCCCATCATCGTCCTCTTCCGAGACTGCTGCTTCTACGTTATGGCTCTTTCGGAGATCCTTAACTTCTCTACCTTGAAGAGCAAGTCGTCTGCGTTTCCTCGCTTTCCGCTTGCCCTTAGGGAAGTCATGTTGCTTACTTAGATTTCTATTGTCAAGGACTCTTGGAACTTTGTTCTTGCCTAGTTCTCCATCTTCTGAATCAGAGGAAGCTGGCTCAGCATCAAGCTTGCGTCTTTTCCTGCCTGGATTAGTCTGCAACAGATGAACAATACCATTGGTCCATAGCACAAGGCCACACGCTATATTTGGTTCTATAAATTATCATTTCTCTTTGTCCAAAACCAGTATCGAGTAAATAGCGCAAATCAAAACAATGACCCAAATTGATATCCTTCGATTAAATAAGTTTATTATGAGTAGCTTCGCAAAGAAACCTGAGCTTCTATTCGAATCTAAATTTGCAAGCAATTAAAATCAGCCCAAAATGAATCTATTTCCAATAGAAGGTTGAAACATGGCTTAAACAGTTGAACTGGTTCACATACCTTGGGGCCACGGTCTACTAGTTGTGCCCACTCACTGCGGTTTCTCAGACAATCAAGAACAGCTTGTGAATGACTTGAGTATGCATACCGCTCTCCATTATGCTTTCTTAAATTGTGCCAATGCTGCAAGGACAAAATAAGTTGCAGAAATCATATTCATAAGAATCGTAAAGACACATAAATCATGGGCGGCTTTGAAGTTTCAAATAAAATTGCAAACTTGGAAGATAAACTCAATGCACTCAGTTAAATGTTTTTTTCCTTCATATTTTACTACAATCCACATGCTACTCAAAAAGCTTGAAGTCTCCGTATGGCCTCACCGGCAAGCTTCCTGCAGCTCGAACTTTTTCTTCTTTTTTTTTTTCATTTCAAAAAACAAACCAGTAGCAAACCGCCAAACTCCCTTTTCCAAGGCTCTATTTACTAATTATTCTCTCCATTAAGTATAGACTATGTTATACCATGTACTACATCATCGTCCCTTTATAAAAGCCTAGCTTAACCATCCCTTTAAAAAGTCTAGCTAAACTATAAAACTGTTCTCTCACTTTGTTAATTCAGTAACAAATAATGTTGCGCACAGTAAATCAGTAAAAGAATCTGCATAACTCAAAGCACACAGAGAAGCTACAGTACCGGCAATACTGCATTACATAGTTCCTCGTAAGTCATACGCTTTCCCTTGCTCATGATTTCACTGATCAAACCTGAAAAAGAACTAACCCAAATGAACAGATTGAATGACATAAAGTTGATTTAAGTAAACGTGGCGAGCAGAGGTTATAAGCAGCTAGTTAATGCCACAGACTCGGGTGAAGTGGAATAATGGATTTAAGATGGCCATTTGAGCCTTGACCAAATGCCCAAATTTTTTATTTGAATAAAGAATTTATAATATGCAAGCTCAAGCGCAGCAAATATTTATATTCAAATCTCTCATGATACTGACAAATGCCTACTACAAGAAGATTAAGTGAGCAATAAAGAACATATAAAAGTGCGGCAAAACCTTATTCCACACATGCAATCAGATATAGATTACAATGTTAATACAGATGAATATGGGTGGTTTCTTTTATTTTTACTAAAAGGACAGTTTATGCATGAAGATGATGCAGAAACAAAATTAGAGATCTATGAATGGAGAAGGAGATATATACAATAAAAATTACTTAGAAAGCAAGTGCTCCCTAGAAGCTCTCAATGCTTCCTGGAGAGTACTTTATAAAAAATGTACAAATATCACCTGCAGTTGACTTTCCTTTCTCAAATTTAAACTGCCATGTCATTAATAGTATCTTCTTTGATACCACACGCCTGCTATTCAAGGTTAAATTATTACTGAAATTTTCAATAATTGAGTGTTAATTCTGGAACTAGGCTTGTCACAACTACAATATATATGCAAACTACCTAATCTAAATAATGGGGATATAATCTGCAGAATCTTATCCTGAAATATAGGTGTCAAAGCAGACTAATACTCCATCAACTTACAAGGGCAATTATTTGAGCATCAGTAAGTGGTAACTCAACCACACATCATCTATGCTTACTACCAAAATACAGGAAAAGGCAGATAATTTGACAACAAGAAAAATAATTAAAACAACCCAAACTACACCATTTCACAATGCCTATCATGTCCTTTTTCCTTCCTCGGCAAAAAACACTACAAACGCAGTTTCGTTAATTAATGTCTTCCAATATTTGAAAACCTCCCATGAGTGTGAAACAACACTGCTTTCACTCTTTTTTGAACTGTGAATCTCTATAAATAAACAGCTTACCACTTAACGAAGGTTGTGTGGAAGAAACAAATATACGAATAGAGAGCAGTGATGATAAATTGGCAAACATGGCTTGGCTTCAATTTTCTATGTTCTAACATGATAATTTAATTCTACTATCGTTCAAGAAAAGATCATCATGATCCACTTCCTTAGAGTTGGAAGTATACTTCTCTTTCAATTTAGATTGTGCCTGATTGCCATGGCAGCTACAAATTGAATCTTTATCTGTGGTTACATGTTATCAGAAATATGAATGTTCATTGTCGGTCAAGCCCTAAATTAGGGAAGGAATCACATTTCCAAATTTTCATTTTGCTCACATGAAACTAAATATTGACGAAATCGTTTATTTATTCATTTTTTTTCAAATCTTAATAGTGGGTCTAAAATCAGTGGCTAAACAAACAAATACATTTTAATCTAGTCTGGATTATAGAGAAGATGCAACCATTCCAAAAAATATTGTCAAGAGACAGGTAACATATAGGAATAAGCTCTAATTTGTAAAGTTCATTTCCTCGGCTCATAACTGAGCCAGTCTGCGCAACATGACTAAATTTAAACTTCATAAATTCATTATGAGATTTGCAAACTGTACCTGGTAAAGTGCGATAAGTAGGACTCCCTCCTATTCCAATTTCTTCATCGAAAACATTCTTTACTGAATTACGTGATGAAGAATGGCTTTTAGTCACATTGATAGAAGGACCTTTTCTCTTCACGGCCCCATAAGTTCTTGATGATCTTTCGTCTAGTTCTCTTTTACTCATCCCCTCAACTTTAGATGTTGATTCATTTATACCATGGTTTCGTGAGGAACCTTTATCCGCCTTTCTAGGTTTTTCATCAAGCTCACCAGACATAGCAGTCCCATCTCCAGAGGTATCCTTACTTTTTCTCCTTGAAACCTGTAATTGCATCAACATAACACCTAGGAATCAGAATCAAAATGTCAATGTGTTGTCGGGATTCAACGGAAACTATAAATAAACACAGAAATGCATGCTGTGCATTCTCTCTTTGATACACAGGTGTAACATCTTACCGAGGTGTAGTCATTTCCTCCAAAACCAGAAGACCTCTTAACTGGCATAATAGCAGTAGTTAGAGAGGCAGACTGCGGTAAGCTTCCAGCCTGCCGCATTCGCGGGATTCTTGGAACCCTGGGTGAACTGTTTAGTTCTTGATGTAAAAGCAAAGCAAGCTGCAAAAACACCCACATATAAATTTCAAGATTGAGTTCATATTAAAGTAAAATATATAACCTTTTCTTTGTTGCTATCTAATGGCTAACATATATGACAGTAGATATAGATGATATCTAACCTCCTCATCACTAAGTGCTGCATGGGAAGCAGAGAGCAGATGCCGGTGGGTAGATGCCATGTTACTGGCCTTGGATGATATGGTGTTCGTAACCTGACTACGCTTTTTCCCTTTCTGCAATGAGCCTGAAGAACCAGAAGATGTTACTTTGTTTTGTCCAAGTGATACACCTTGAGCTTGAAGCGATCCGGCAGATTCACCAGAATCTGAAGTGACAATGTTATCTTGCTTTGCTTTTGCAAATGATCGAGATTCATGATCTTTTGAACTTGAAACTTTAGACTTGTGCGAACGTGAATAATTGCTGAAGTGCGAGCTCTTCCAAACAGAACTGTCAGAAGCTATGGGGCTCTCTTTCGGATTTTTCCGATGTCTCTCACCATCCCTATCTGTAGCACTCATCCCTCGTTCTTTTATTAAGCTTGAGGTGCCAGTGGTTGCCGCTTGCTTTCTATTACTGATACTAGAGTTCCTGCTCTGTTCAGCTTTACTGTCATCAGAAACAACCGATTTGGACACTGAGTTAGTTGACGTAGATCTGACAACAGAGACTACCATCTTTCGTTGGCTGGGCAACATAGTAGAGCAATGAGTTGCTTCACTACTTTCTATACAATTCTCAGCTTGCACTGAACCAAGGTTGTTTTCTAAAGAAGTCATCTTCAATGTCTTGCAACCTTCAGAATTCCCCAAGTTTGGTAGTGTACAAGTATCATCAAATTCATCAGAAGTATTAGCATAAAATTTCATCATCGCATTGGACTTTGCTTGAACCATCTGTTTCTTTTCGCTGCATTGTGAACTGCTAACTCCTGTCACATCCAATTTGCAGTTCATTAGATCTGGGCCACCTAATGAATGGTTAGTCATGTGCTTCAGGCCATCCACTCTCATCTTGACGTTGGACGACAGTGAATCTACTTCTAACTTGGGTAGCTGAGTTTGATTGCACATACCAGCAATAGGATCTTGAGAAATTTGGCTGTCCTGAACTTGTGGAACTGCAGTGTTTATACAACTTGAAGGTAGCTCAATATCTGCTTTATTAATCACCAGATCTGCAGACTTCTCTCTCTGATCTGTATCCAAACTACTAACAGCCCCACCAACCTGAAATGATTAACCACTATTAATTAATGGATAGTGTATATTGACAGGGGGAAAAAGTTTCAAGGGATGTTTCAAAGGGACAACAATAAGATTCATCTAGTTAATTAGAGAAATTTAAAGTCTGCAATCCGATGAGAATTCCCATAGCACATTCAATTGTCAGCGATTTTATAAATATCATATTGCATACTATATTGTTGACATCCATGCAGATAATCATAATTGCATTTGCGATTGAATTGATGAGCATTTTTAGTATTCTGAGAAACATACCATCTCGCAACAACAAAATATAATTATATGATCTTAAATATAGCATAATCTAACAACATGCATGCTACTAGTGTTTTGAATATATAAGTAACCTTACATTCACATAGTATAAGTATAAAAGCGAAGGACTATCCTGCATCCATTATTCTCCAACAAATAGCAATATGAAAGCCAAAAAATATACTTTAGTTAGAATATAAGACTTCTTCCTTCTACATTTGAAAAAAAGTAGTTGCCTCTTATTGCACATGGTAGAATTTAAGGCATCCCCTAGCTCTACAATAAAACATATATAATTAAAAGAAGTATCTCATTGACAAATCTATCAACCAATCCTTAATACCTATTTCACTCATAATTGTTGGAAAAAAAGTCCAAGGTACTTCCTCATAATCATAAGACTCTTCTACAATGATTATCAAAAACAAAAGACGTCTCATAATTTTTAAAGAGATTGCATAATTAATGCTGAAGTGTTCTAACCGAAGGACAACTGGTCATGTGTTTCTTCAAGGTTTGATCCAACCATTTATGGAATTATATCTCCTTCACAAAAACATCTCTTGAAAGTTAAAGCAGATTGTTGTCATGACAGATGTCTAAAATACGCCATTTAGAAAAAGTAGTCAGGCCTGTATATACCGTGGTTTACCTAATTCGGTAACTTCCACAGCTAAAATAACTTCAATCCTTTGATTCTACATTCAAACAACCCTTAAACTCCAACAACAGTATTCTACTCCTTAAACTTGATGCGAGGAGATCCTGTTTCAGATTCTTTCACCAACACCCAAATCAGTTCCATGCAACAGTGAACTCACCTTACTTCATATATTCTCTCATCCAAGTACTATATGACGAAACCGTGGTTAAGAATTAAGATAAACAAATCACTCGCCTAAACCTAATGTCCAAAATATGATTTACCAACTAAAACTCCCAATCAAATTTTGTAGCCAATAGATGTCTAACATTCACCTATAAGAGAATATATTGTTTCTGAATCAAGAGGACTATCTCGTAAAATAATTTCTCAGGATCTAAATAGAGTATTAGATCTCATAGAATATCATGTAGAAACTCTATATCTTGTAGAATAACCAATTACATGAACTTCAAATTTTCAAAACACAAACACCAAAATCAAATAATTCTTTTTTATTTGATTTCTTTATCCTGTATGGAATTTTTGTCAATAATTAACAATTTTGGAAGTTCGACACAAGCTGAAGGCATACTACACAAATATAATTACACGAGGAATCATTAGAAACACTTAAAAATAAAACACATGCGAAAACAAGATGCATGGTAAAATTTCAAAAAACATTAAAAACATAAATTGAAAAGACATACCTCTTCCTGTAATGAAGAAGGCCTGACATTGTTGATCAATGGTGAAGAAACCATCAATGCAATGGCTTGACGGTTGACCTTCTCTATTTTCTGTGTTGCTCCAATTGCACTGTTGCAGTTGCCTGTATCAGCAGGGCTTGCTTCCAATACAAGGTCACATTTAGAATATTTATTTGTTTTAACAACACTGTTTTCAAGGAGTAAATTTCTCTCAAGGATCAGATCCTGAGGCACAACATCCAACACATTGTCCTTTATGGCACTCTGGGCGTCGTTTCTGAAAAACTTGGCTTCTTTATCTCCAGATGATTCATTTATTCTTGGATTGCTGGCAGGTGAAAACACTTCTAATAAATAAGAAACAGAAGAAAATGGAGTCAATAAGTGCCAACACATGCCTTCCTAACCATAAGCAATAAGAGGAATTTCAAAAGACAAATCAATTTTATATGATTCACACCTGTTCCAAAAGAATGCCCAACTCTCTTCTTACCATCCAACTCCTTATCAAAAGTCCTAGCTTTCCTCTTCCCAGTCCTATCTTGCGATGTTATCATATCCTTCCTTTGTTGGCTAGAATTAAAAACAAATGACTGACGGGTGCTTTTCTCATTTTCAGAGCCGTCATGGGAGAAATCCGCATCTGAATTTACCCGGCTCAGCCTTTTCGATTCTTTTGCATCTCCCTTTACATCAAAATTCTCTCCTTTCCCACTAACTCTAGTGCCTAGAGGTAATCTCAGACGAGTTCCCAAGACTGTTTCCTTTGACATTGAGTACAAAGCATCAGCTCCTGTATCAACAGGGCTCCGGTTTTCATGTTGCTCTTTCGAGCTTTTCTCCTCATCCTGCTCCCAACAAGCAAACTCTTTGTAGCGGAAATTGAATTTTTTAGGAACATAACCAGTGGCCTTCCATAGCTGAGGAGTGAAAATTCCTGACAGACCACTGAAAAGTTTTGGATCCCCTCCAGGAACACCATGCACATGAACTCTATCCTCCATGGGCTTCTCAGTCCATAGCCGAAGTGGTCTCCTAGATGCATCATTCAATCTAAATGAATCCTCCATCTTCATGGTATTTTTGGGTAGATCCACAAGCAGCTGTGCAACCTCAGTCTCCTCGCTAATGTTCCTATTGTTCTTGAGCTTACACTTATCACAAGCAAATGACTTTTCACCCTTGACATACCTCGAACACCTGGTGTGCACCCACACCCCACACTCATCGCAATCAACCATCTCCTCCCCATCATCAAAATTCACCCCACATACACAATCAACCGTCCAGGATCCGTCCACCCAATCCTCGGAATGGTCCATCAGTTGACCCCGGCTCTTCATTCGTCTCCCAAGTTGCGCCCTAATCCCCCAGAAAATCCCTAATTAACGAAAACTCTGAAGCCTAAAATCAAGCAAATCCAAACCCAACTCCGCAACAAACCAACCATAATAAAATAAAAAACCCTTCAATCTCTTCTGGCAATAACAATCGTTCACGAGGCTTTTCAGGTTTCTGAAACTCACGAAGGTATCCCAAATCGAGGAAACACACCAGATTATAAGAAGAAAAAGAGGAGCGACTTTTTAAATCACCGATATCTCACAATCTTCACGAGACAAGACGAGCGAAGTGCAAGAAAAGGGGAAGCGTCGAAATCCCGAAGCGAACGATCTCCTTCTCTACTAGACTTGGCCTGAATTGGTCTGGTCTGCGAAAGCCATGGTTGAGCCTTAGCGAAGCTAACAGCAGTGCTTTGAGGCGGAATCCAACAAGAATCCGAAAAATTGAAATAAAATGATTCGCGTCCGACCAAGGTTTTACTGTTCTGGGCCGAGATGAAATGGGCTCGCCTCGTTTTTAGTTCGAAATTATGGCCCATAAACTTACCATTTTTAATTCAACTATCAAAACTTTCATTTTAAATACAAATGAAGAATTGTTTGGACGAATTTAAGTTGGTATCGCTAAATCAAATACAATAATATTAATATAGTTTTTAAAAAAAATAAAAAATAAAAATTGATGCCGTATTATATATTCAAAACAAATATTTTGCTACACTTCATCGAATCTCAATTTCTAACATCCCACCGACAAGTTCACTAGATCATTTTAGTAAGAGTTCTTACAAAAAAAAAATTATTCTGAAAAAATGTTATTAATTCGGGTATAAATTTCAGTGACTATAATTCGATTTCTGATCGGTCAGAGTAGAAGTTCCGATGAAAATTTAAAATAAAATTGGAGAAAAAAAATCGGATACCGAACTACATTACATATTCGTGTCATTGAAATAACGTATAAGTATGAAATCATTTATAACATAAAAGCACAAAAGCTCGACCACCGCCTCTCTTTCCTTCCCTTTGAGGGTGTGAGTGCGTCCCTATTTTTGACCACCCAAAAAGACAAACCCGCAAAATGAGGCTCCAAATTCCCACTAGATTAGAGCCAGCCAAGGCCCGCCATTCACACTCTTTTTTTCCTTTACATTATTCCCTTTGGAACCTTTGCAAACAGAATAGAACTAAGATAGTCTTGAATTTCATAAATGCAGAAGAAAAAATAAATAAATAATATGCTGACCGACTAAACTATCCTACCACCGATATTCGGATGGGTGTATTTATAAACCTCCTCATCCTTTTGTTCCCTCAGAAACAGGGGAGAAATGGGTAATTGTTTCTTCGGATCTTCCATGGAGGGAGAGGAGGGCAGTGGAGGACTCATAAAAGTCATCACCTCCAACGGCGCCGTGATGGAGTTTTACCCGCCTGTATCGGTCGACTGCATTATCGAGGAGTTCCCCAACCATGGCATTTTCAAGCAGCGTGACCTGTTCTGGACGCCGCTCCCGCACCACGAGCCGCTCTGTCCAGGCCGATCTTACTACCTGCTGCCGCTCAGGAGCAGGCTTTGTGCGCCGGGTCATGTCAGGTCCAACAGCCTCCCGGAAAAGAAACCGTCATCCATCACGGTGGCGCCTTACAGGATGTCTTTGGATTTTGGTAGTAAAAGCAGCGTGCTGAGGAGGTCGTGGAACGAGTCTGCCCGGGTCGGGTTTTGGAAGGTGAAGCTGGTGATCACCGGGGAGCAGTTGGCAGGGATTCTGGCCGAGGCTGGGCCAACTGAGGAGCTGATTGATAATGTCCGCACAGTGGCTAAGTTCGGCAATGGCTTGTCGGATAAATGGAGTCTGTCCAGTTGCAGAAGTGGATCCAAGAAAGAGTGCCTGTTATAGCGTAGCCCGTCTGTAGATATTTAGACTAGAAAAAATTTGTCTCGTCTGAAACAACGTTAAACACTGTCCTTTGGAACTGCGTCTCTTTCGTGCCCATTTGGTAAAACCAGAGAGCTACACTACAACGCTACTGAATTTTCTGTCCCTTATCGGACGACGTGATACGCCTCTATTTGATGACAAATCATTTACCGTAATATCCGCGGCGTATTTCTTGATTCTCAAGGTAATGAAAGGAATACATAAAGACCTTATGTGAGACTTCCTTTATTGGAAAAAAATTTAGAAGTACGATCCGTTTCTTATTAAGAATGTATAATTCTGTTTCTCATTGAAACCACTTAATGATAAGATCGGTCTCATAAATCCAAAAATCTTAAGATCGGTCTCATAAACCCTAAAATCTTAATAGACGATTACGAGGCAATCAAACCACCAAACCCTAGCAATTGAATCGAAAATCAAACCATAGCATAGCATAACTCGGAAGTGCTGGATCCAAATTGTAGGAGCCCACGTTGTCCGTGCGTTGTTGACGCCCACTTGCTCTTCAACTCCTGAATCACCTCTGCTTCTCTAGCTTCCGTATCCTCACTGCGTCCTCGGCCATGCCCACATAACCATCCCCCATGCCCGACATAGCTCCAAAGAGCTTCTCTCGAGAATTGCTTCACTTGCTACTTGGGGACTGAAAATTTTTAATGAGACCGTCTTGAACAAACCAATATTGTTATGACCATGACTTATAAGTCCGGTTAATGAAACTAATTTATTATACAAGAACCATAACTTATAAGCTCCAATTATAGATCTTCAAGCTACGGCAACTTTAAAATTAAAATGGGTTTTGTTTCCAGCAGCACTCAAGGATGACGAGCCGGTTGATAAAATGATCCATGAGGTACACAGCCAAGAAATATAGAATGTATTTATGGCTGACATAAAGCAAGGCATCTGCTATATATAACAAGCTTCCTTTCTTTTTGCTAATTGAGGCATCTGAACTATTATATTAGTTGCAGAATCAATTGATGTAGCAAAATTCTCATCGTCAATATATCTAATAGCGTTGCCTTAGGCCTATAGTGATATATATAAGGCTTCCCTCAGGTGTTTCTCTGACTCCAAATTACTATCTAAGACCAAAAAAAAAAAAAAAAAAAAAGAACAAAAAGTAAAATACCAGCAAAAATTAGCTTCGTTTGGATGTTGGAAATTTAGAGGAAACAAAATGAACTTTTCATGGAAAGCTTTATGAAAAAGTCGTAAAGTGTGTTTTTACTTTGTTTTCATTTTACATGACAAGTTAGAGTCAGAGTATGAATAAGAACGTAGGCCGAAATCACCCAAAATCCTACTCAAGTTGAAAATTCATGTGAGAATTGCCTCTGAATTTTTCTACCTGATAACGAGTCGACCACCCTACTATAAACATCCTTTCTAATCGTGAAGTTTTCATTTATGACGTTGGTGATTGTTTTTGTGCAATAATGTTCTTAATATGGAAGAACATATTTGTAATTATAATGAGTATTTTTATAATAAATGTTTTATATGAGACCTGATTGCATGACATGATGTAAATAAATTAAATTGAATAACTTTTTTAATAAAATAAGTAAAAATAGATGCATCATAATGTACTTAATTATTACATTTGTGTCTGACATTATTTGAAATAACTCGATTCAAAAATTGAATTTGAATAATGTTAAGTCTATCTTGGTTCGCTTGTCTATTGACACTGTGGGGAATTGGAGAGGAGTTCTGGTGTCGGAACTTCAATGTAGAGGAATCAATACAAAATCTGTTTTTCTATATGACATAATTATATGACGGTAATGTTTCAGTGGTTTATCTCAGATGTTTTATGTTTCTTTTTTTTAAAACGCACCGTTTCATTTGGGTCCAAAAGTGTTTTTGTTCGCTCTACAAAATGCAGCATTTTGATTTTACTTTCAAAGCTTTGTGCCTGTACGAAAACGATAATCGTGTGTGATAAATAGAGAAATTAAATATTTAATTTAAATAAATTGTTATAAAATTATAGTAGGAATCAAGGTTGGTTTGACGATATTCTTAAAGTGTAATTGTCCTTCCTTCGGTATTTGTATCTTTATGTCAACTGCTTCCTAGGCTAAAATGATTCAACGAGCGTTCTTCTTGCATCTCGCCGAACTATCTTGTGTCTTTCGCTATCACCACAATTTGAAAACTCAAAGAAACATCGGCACACCCATTGAATTTCGTTTCAAGCCCGAATCGGCTCATGATGAACCCGTGCGCACTCACGTTTATTATCTTACCAAGTATATAGAATGAATTTATATACAAACTCACATTTTCTTCATTCCCAAGCAATGTGCCACATTGCTTATATTTTTACTTCACAATGTTGAGTGTTCTATTCTGAATGGACTTACATTTTTAATATTTTAGACCACTCTTCGAGCATTAAAATCTCATTCAATTTAACTTGGATTTTGGCTTATGAATAATCGATTTATACATCTCATCTCAAAGTATAATTACGATTAATTCACCTCAATTTAATGTATACTTCAATCTTAATTTTCACTCATAAAATAGGGTTGCCCTACCATTTTCTTTACATATAACACACATTTCTTAAACAATCTTCTCTAGGGCGCCTTTGTAATACGCTGCCGTTTTGATCAACTTGGTCAAAACAGCGTAACTCTTCTTCACCAGAGAAAAAACCTGCAGCTTCAATCTTACTTCTATAATCCTAAACAAGATCTGCCAACTTGAGTGCCAATAAGACAATTTGAGATTATACACAACAATATCAACCCTTCACGTACTCCTGCCAACGTGGCCCTAACTCTCTCACTAATCCTTGCATTTCATCATTCATGGGAAAATTAAAAGACACCATTAGAGAGAAATGAGCTTATTTATTTGGTTGGAATATTAACAAATACTGATGGATGCGGTGACCATCAGAGCGTGGTCCAATAGTAAAAAAGACGTCAAACATCTAAGTGATTAGGGTTCCAATCCTGATGGTTCCAGAACCGAACCCCTAACGGTGGATTTGAGAAGAATATTAAAAAAAAGATATTCGTGCGCAAAAATGTCAAAAAGAACATAGGAAGAATCGAATAAGCCCTAGCTAGAGTTTCAAACACCAAATATCACACCTTACAACAAACATTCCATTTCATTATTTCTTAGAACAAAGCTTATTATTACTATAAGTATATCATCATTGATTTTACTGATCGAGAAAGGGTCAGACGGACAGCTGCCCTAGAGGGTCCGATGACGAATTGGATGACGATCCATGATTGCCACTGAAAGTCCAAAGATCAACAATCTGGCCGCAATAGACCTGCGAGCTTCCCTGGTTGGTCGATGATGATCTGTTGAAATGATTCAATGGCAGCTGAGGTAATAATAATCCTCCATCATCATTATGCTCTTGACAAAAATCAAAAGTTGCCATGTTGCTGCGGTTGGGATCATCACTGCTCATGCATGATACATATTGTCTTGATGATGATGCTGTCTGATCAAATATCATCTCCGACAGATGACCTCCGCCATTTAGCTGCGCAGCCACCAGCCTGTCCAGCGCCACCCAGTCGCTCACCCGCTCCGCCGGCTCCTCCATTGACGGGTAAGTAGTAGGGGATCCGTCCAGCCTCGGAAGATGCAGAAATTTGTCATGAATTTCTTCATTGAACTGTGCCTCTTGGTGAAGAAACTGCATGCGGGGATCGACCAGTTTGCTGAGCTCATTCTCCGGTTTACAGTTCTTGCCCATGTAGAGAAGTATCTGATCCAGGACCGGGTTGGCGTCGCGTTGCATCTGAGGTGGTCGGGAGGACAAGGGTGAAATCCTAGGACTCTCAGTTGATCTTTGGTAGTTCTTTTTTGTGAATACCCGACAAACTACCCATCCATCTTCTTGCATCGACTCCCCAAGCATTTGGCCCTAACATCACCATTCTTTGAGGGTAAGAAAGTAACCATATGATAGAGCTTATATTTATATTTTCTACGCTAGAAGATATAATTGAAATAATTATGGATTCCGTCACTCAAAGATTTTCATAATTATCTTTAGATATCTACCCAATATATTCCACCATTAAAAAATATATTACAGTTCGGTCCAATTAAATTAATCATAATAGGAAAGAAGCTTGCACTTGTGAGAACTTGGTGCTAGAGAATTCAGTTAAAGACCTAAAATGAAGTATGAAGGAATAGGCTTACATCGATCGTGTTGTAACTGGTATGATCATCAAGCCTGTACTCATGCATGATCCAGTCAGACTTCTGGCCATGAGGTGCTCTGCCCATGTAAAAGACCAGAGTTTTCCTCATCCCAATCCGCCTGCTGCTGCTGTAAATGACCTTATCCCGGCCGGTGGCTTTCCAGAATCCGGCAGCCGTGGCCCGGTTAGTTCTAGTACCGCTCGGATACTTCTTATCCTTATGACTAAAGAAGTACCAGTCATTCTGCGGTGTCGACCCTATTTTGCACCTCTCTGCATAAATGGTCATAATGATGAACAAGAACAACCTTAGTTACATCAAACATGCAGCTATAAACGTACCTTGAATATCCCAGGGCTCGAGCTTGTTGAGATCCACATCTCTAATCACGTCCAGATCGATCTTCTCAGATGCGACCTTCTTCCTGAGATAATAGTGCAGAAGCTCCTCCTCAGTGGGATGAAATCTGAAACCAGGAGGGACCTGAGAGTGGCCGTTGACGGACAGGTTCATGTCCTTTGAACTCATGTTACATTAATGCTCGCTTGCTTTCGTACTATGTATCATAATGTTATCGGGAATTGAATGAGAGAAATGATAGTGTTATATGAGTTTGTATATATATATATATAAGATTATAAGAACCAGAAGATGAGATTGAGATGCATGAAAAAAGTTATGGGCAGAGTGGTCCATCAGTGTACCCAACATAAAAAGGTCTCCACAGGACTGATGCTTTGAAAGATAAAAAGACATCTAGAAGGCAAATTAAGTGCAGTAAAACTGGACATGTACAAGTGAAGAAACTTGAGAGTTTGTAACAACATTTTTGAGTAGTAGCGTTAGGAATTAAGATCGATGCTAAGATGAAATGAATACAAGGATTTTCATGGTTCACTTGATTAGTGTGATCAAGCTACGTTCAAGGCCGAATTGAATTTACATTACATATATAGTAATACAAAAGTACTGTTCAAACTGCATGCTGATCCGACTCCACTGCTGAACGATAGGGAGATGTGGGGTGGGGAGAGAGATTATGGTGGTTTTGTAAAAGATTTTAAGGTCAGAGGTCGTAATTGATAGATGGGAGGTTGCCCCCAGCTTGTTCACATTCCTTTCCTCATCGTCTTTCGTTTTACTCGCAACCACCGCAACGACAAAAGCTAAGGTTATGATTATGGGGTCGGAGAGATTGCGCTTTCATTGGCCCCCACTGCACCATCAATAGTTAAGGATTATTTTCATACAATCTTTCTGTTATTTCTTCTTCACTTCTTTAAACCCTAACCCTAACCCTAACCCTAATTTCACACACCTCATCATCAACTCTCCACAAACATCTATCATTAACCCTAATATTCAAAATATCACATCCAACAACCTATGTGATTTATCTCTATGCATTTTCAAAACGTGGATATTCACTTAAACATTCTATTAAATAATGTTTGTACCAGAATGATGTTGAACAAACCCTAACAAGAACGACAAAATTACATTTATACTATTGTAAGCGTCGTCTATTATTAAATTTAAACGCTTTTTATATGCTGTATCGAGCAGTGGTAGTGCATGTACGTCCTTGGTGAATCATGATTGTCACTCTTAGGTGGTTTTGGCATCTTCTTCTTCTTGACCTAACTGGTAGCGTGCCTGTACAAGCTGAGCCTTTCTTTATGGCAAATCGTCCGTATTCGATCGAAATTTGGCCAATCCACCTCCATTTTTGATGCAAACATGCAGCTTCATATATGATGAAAACGAACTCTAGCAGTTACAATAGAAAACTCTTGTTGATTTTGTGCTCCATCAAACTGATTTTACAAGACGTAGATGATACTACATGAAGCATATGAAGAGAGGTTCTGGTGATAAAAAATTTGACTGGTGAAGGTTGAAAAAGGTTAAGAGAAAAGATAAGTGATTTCTTCATATGGCAACCACTTTAGGAGTAGCGGTGCATGAGCCGCCATTTTCAGGGATATATGTGCAAGATTAGAAGCATAAGAAATATGAAGGGTAACAATCAGAGATATTGTAAGGTGAGTTTGCCTCCTATAGAAGATCTCTAAGGAAAAACTCTTCAATAACTATCATTATCTGAGAGAAAAATAAAAATAATAAGATATGTTGTTCATCAGAGCGCGGACGTATATGGAACCTCTCTCATCTAGGATCTCGATTCTCCACATGGAATAAAAAACCGTGAAGCAAATAATTAGACAAAAGAATTTGGAAATTTTTTTAGGATTATAGATCGATGTGAAAATAAAAAAAAGAACACAAGGATTTATTTGATTCACTTCATCAATGTGATAATGTACGTCCACGGCCGAACTAGAGAGGTGTTTTATTTATGTTTTGCTGAGACGATAACAGTATTGAGTTTACATCACATATATAGTAATGCGAAACCTAAATCTCTCTCTAGTATTTTTTTTAACATAACTCAAAATATATCATAACCAAAATTCATGGATGTATCAATGCACTTTAAGTTTTTTGAGTATTTGCGCATGCATATATCAATGCACTTTAAATTTTTATAACTTTTGAACATACATGTAGCAATGCACTTTCTATTTTAAAAGCATTTAAGGGTCAATATGAGAGCTTTAATAAATAATATGAATGCACTTTATTTACAAACTAATACACTTTTTAAAAATTCATAATATCAAATGCACTTTAAGCAAAATATATAAAAATCATAAAACTGAATGCACTATTAAACAAACACAAATCAAAATAAATCAAAAGGGACGTCAAACATCTCAGCGACTAAGGTTCGATTCCTGATGGGACCAAAACAGGAGCTCTGGTGGGAGGTTTTGGGATAGAATAGAAAAAAAATTAAAATAAATAAATAAATCAAAACTCATTTCTCAAATATCAAAATCAATAAAACCACCGGAGGTCAAAATTAAGTCAAAGTTCAACATACTATTTCAACACACTACAAAACAAAAAATTATAACTCTTATCTACCGCCTAATGACAATTTGAGAGTCTCAAATGGCACACAAAGAGCCTTTAGCGCCCTTGTGAATTTATTCTACTTGTGTTGCAAGTCTCTTTTGTATTTGTTCAAAATTAAACGATTATAGTAAACTGCGATGCTTTCTACTAAATCAAGTAGAAATACAAAACATATCGTTATATATTCTATCAAATTTTTTACATCGCCAAGTTGATAACTACTTGAAATTTTTTTTAAAAATTATGAGCATTACTATGCATTATGCAAGAGTTACTTATTAAAGCATTTGCTTTGCTACTAGCAAGTGTGACTATTAATATAAAATAATGTGGCGGTGGTCGGTCAACATACAACATCTTTCATTTATAGTTTTACTAAGGGCATTTGCATCGATTCATTAGGAGAGCAGCTGTTGCCCATGCAGCGCAGCTGCATGCCATTAAAATATGTGCAGCAGTCATGTTACTAGGTGCTAAATGGGAAGCTGTCGGAAGAAAAAAAAAAGTGGGCTTGAGTTATTTTAGACTGAAATTCAATCTAATTTTGACCAAATGTGGGAACTTTGACCAAAACTTAATTGAATTGTGCTCAACTATTTGTTTCAACGGCCATATGTTTAAAGGGTCATATTGTAACGGACCGTAAATATGAACCGTTCATCTAAATCTAGATCTAATCAAACAGTTCAAATTAATTTATAATGGAAATATATTTGAAATTTTGGAAACAAATCTTTCAAAAAAATCTGTTAAATTATTTTCAAATTTCATAATTATAAATATACACTTCTTTTACTCATAACTCACACACATTCATTTACATTTCTCTTAGTTATCTCTCTACTTCTTTTATTTTTATAAATTTCAAAGTCTCATTTACCTACAATGTCTCATTCTTGGTCCATGGTAGAAGATGTACAATTGTGTATCTCATATTGTCGGCGGTACATTGATCAAATTTTTGGCAACAAGCAAAAGATTGACAAGCTATGCGAAAAAAATTTGCGTCGCTTTTCACAATAATTAAGAGTCGAATGCTAACCAACCTAGGAAGAAATTGAGATCGCAAGTGTCACTTGCTTCTCGATTTTACAAATTGAAGGCAAACTTGATTTATTGAGGGGTCTTGAATTTTTCGCACGAAAAAATAAGGAATCTGGATGCAATTTACAAGACAAGGTATATATATATATTTAAATTGAAGTTTAAAACCGTATTTAAACATTGTAACGTTTACTTATTTGATTGATAGATAAGAAAAGTGCAGATTATGCATGTCTCAAAGGAGTTCATACATTTTCCATGTTCGGAAGTAGTGAAGCATTAAATTTTTATTATAAATATCATATTAATTTTTTAAATTTTGATTTAAAAATATATATCTTTTAATTGATGAATAGTATAAGAAGGTGTTTATTTCTGAATTGGTGCATAAAATAAATACGGAGAAGGTGCTGTTTGTTTAGAAGGTGCTAATTGAGCACCTTCTAGAATGTAGGAGGTGCTGAATGGGTGCAGATGCTCTAAAGAGTGAAGATTTTAGGATCAACATGTTCTTTGCATGTTTTATCATACTTGGAGAAGTATGAATCTTTGAGAACAATTTCAGATCAATCGGTGATGGTGCAAGGAAAATATGTTTCTTGAATAAATTGAGAGGAGTAGAAGATGAACTGAAGATTCATTTCCATTTTTGATGGTTGAAGCATGACATATACAATTTTGAGCTACTTCAGGCCCTTTTTTACAATGGTTTCCTTATCTCAGGCAGGCTTCCTTGGAGAGTTCCACTTCAGTAATATGTAGTTCAGAGTTCAGATGCAAGCATTCTACTTCGGAACAAGAAAATGTAAACCAATCTAGCTGGGGAAGTCAGTTTGTAGATAAGGAAAAATTCAATCTTTAAGGATACTTCCTGTTTGAGAAGTCAGTTTAGGATTCTAGAAGTTTAAGGATGTATTTCAGATGGGCAGGCAGATAAGTTATCCAGCAGCCAGACACAAGAACATTTCAGCAGCAAATGGGGCAAAGAACCAACCCATTTTCATTACAGTCGGGACACCTCACTACCACATTCTGCTTCTGAGTCTCCCCCTTCACAGCTGACACAACCATCTTACAGCTTCCATAGCAGGTAAAACATGGCAGAAACCTTATACCTCCGCACCCATCGCAGACGAACCCAGTTGGGATTCTGGGCAAGCCCGCCAGCAACTCATGGAGACCGCCTCCTTCTTGCAATCTCAGCACCTCCTCAGCTCCCCCGATATGCTTCCCTTTGATGAAAACTTGGGGAAGAATCATCAACCTGGCTTCTGTTGTTGTTGTGTCCTTGTTGGCAATGTTCATCAGCTGTTTAAGCTCCTCCTTGAACCCTCTATCCATTGAAACGTCCCTCTCGCTGACCATCACTCCCGCGCCCTGAATCGCTGCTCTGACCGCATTGCAGGCCTCAAATGTCTTCCTGACTCCTCTCAGCGTCGTCGTGTAGATAACCACCTTATGATCCCCGTCCGGCGGACAAGCTTGTCGCTTCGCCTCGAGCAAGAAGAGATCCTTCTTCAGTCCCTCGATCGGACTCCCTGAATTAGGGTTTGCGTTCTCTTTATCGAGCGCAAAGCGAGACTTGGATCTGGCGAATGAGGGAGTAGTGGCGGAAGTGGATTTGGGGGAAGGAGCGAAGCGGAAGCTGTCGGTGTCCAATCCGGCCATGAGCTCCCATGAATTGATGACCTCAGGGCCGGAGAATGCGGGAGGAGGAGTCATGGGTGAGGGTTCAGGGGGTTTGCGGTGGAGAGGGTTTGGGGAGTCGAGAGTGAGGAGGCCGTAGGTGGTGGAGGTGAGAGAGACGATGTGATGAGCGAATGCTGAGCTGCCGATTTGGCTGAAGTCGTCGTCGCGATTGAGGAGAGCGGAGGAAGCGCATCCCATTTCGCGATCTCGATCTACTCTTCCGGTGAGGAGTGGAGAAGAAGAAGAAGAAGAAGAAGAGGAATTTGAATTGAGGGGAAGGAAGCTGAGAGGGCTTTGTTGAGATTCAATTTTTGAATGACTCCAGTTTTCAGCGCTCAAATTGTGAACATCCACTCTGCACCACCATTCAATTGTTCGCTTCCTTTTTTCTCATTAAATTAATATTTATTTTTTATTTTTACTTCAGTTCACACTCTCATCCATTTAAGCTTTGTTTGAATTAGTTCTTTGAACAAAATAAGGTGGAAATTAATTTCCAATATATTGAAATTTTTTCAATAAAAATCTAATTCATATTCAAAAGTGTCAACACCTGTATCATGCATGTTATTAGACTTGAGTATTTATACCCAACTCAACACCACTTTCGTAAACTTTTCTTCTTTTTCTAACATTTATTGTGAAAAAAATATTTAATTTATACTTTTTGTGTCACCAAGAATGTTTTCAAAATAAATGACAATAAAAAGTTTTTTAGAAAATTTGATAAAAAAAATCCAGCTAAGCTATCTGTATCCTATGCGCACATGCCTGAAGGAAAACACTACAGACTGGCCACAAAGAAAAGGAAAACTAAGGGTGTCCAAACATAAGATTAGGAACATCCAAGAAAGAAAACTATTTCAACAGGCAACAAGTTCAACTCGGTATTAAACATTTTATACCAGACGCCAACGTAGATTATGCGATATTGAAAATTTTAGTAGAAAGAAAATTTAACTTTCTAAAAAAGAAAAACATGGAAAAGTTTTCTTTTTTATTTTGTTTTCATTTTCTATGACAAACTAAACGACAAAAAATCATTTTCATTCAAATCCTCAAATTTTCCAATAACCAAACGGGGTCTTATGGGATCAAGAAGCGCAATATAAGTTCAAATGGACCAAGTATCACAAATATCATAATGACATTATTTGCTCTTTCCGATACGGTTCCTAAATGAGGCATGAGCTGAAATCCTGTGTTGATGTAAATTTAATATGACGAATATATCAGATAATTCCTTACTCCGTATACACAACTTGCAAATTCTAGCGAGTACCTCATAGTTCAAAGTCATTATGGTGCTTCAACTGTTCGGCTGCAGCCTCTTCTTCAACATCATCTATCACAAAGTAAGGGTTGTGTGCCTCTGGCCTGAATTTATACCCTGTAAATGCATAGAAAGCAAGTGTTCCCAGCTCTGCTGCCACTACACTGGTCCAGAGATACTTGTAAGAAGTAATAGTCTCCAATGCGTAAACCACCACTCGAGTAAAGTATATGTAACATATCACGACGATATAATACTGTCTAAACAAAGTCAACTTCAACAAGTTCACTGCCGCCTTCCCATCTGTTGTGGCAGCTTCGTGCAAATTCTTGATAGACCAGACAATCGGAAACAACACTGCACAGCAACATACGACATCCACAAGCAGAAACACTTGTTTCCAAGTGATCCAATCTTGCCCATAAGGTCCATTCTCGTCTATAACAACCTGCGCAATATTAGCAATAACCTGAAGGGGAATGACAATCATCAACACCTTCTTCTCCTTGTCCTGTAAGTAAGGTTTCAAGAAAGACCATCCGGTGCCGATCAAAACAATTAATGTGAAGAGCGTAATCCCCTTGAGAAAGCTGAAAATGTAGAACAAAACATCCCAACCATGAGCAGTTCCAGTCCTCTTGATGTAGGACTTATCCTCGGCTTCACACAACAAGTTCAAGGCTTTCAAAAGCACAACAGCCAGCATGAAGAAATGGATGCCATGAATAGTCAGCCGCTTCTTGTAAAGCACATGAATCCAGAAAGCAGCTATGGAAAAATAAATCAACGAGAAGAGGAAGTAAACCCTAGGAAGCACGGTCCTACCAGCAGACAGGTAATCCCGGTTTCCGTCCCTCCCCTCCAGATTAAACATGGTTGACTTCACGTCCATCGAAACCCTAACCCCGGGAACACAATTGGTGAAAACGAGCGTTAACTGACCAGCGTCGGGCATGGCGTACTCCGTCTTGAACTCCTTAGCGCCGTTGAGGCGATCGAAAGTGTAAACCGGCTGGACGAGGTTGGAGTGGAGCGCGCAGGGGATGCTTCCGTCTTCGATCTGCTGAAGCACGTGAAGCCAAGCATCGCGTGTGCACATGAAGAAGCCCAATTTGGCCAGCTCGAGGCCGGAGACGGAGTTGGCGAACGAGATCTTGGAGACGTTGAGGAGCAGACGGCCGTCGGGAGTGAAGCCGAACTCGTCGAAGGGGATGATGTAGCGTGTGTTGGAGCGGATGTATGTGGAGCGGATCTCGGCGGAAGAAAGCGATATGGAAACGGACAGAGCGATGAGAAACGAGAGAAGACGGCGAGTCGAGATCGCCATGGATGAGATCTGAGTTAGGGTTTTGGAGATTCTCAGGCTCCGATCGGTCTTATGCTTTGCTCTCTTCTCTTCTCATTGATTTGCCACTTGTATGAACCAGTATGGTGACGTGTCAATCGCGTCAGCCTAAAGTCCTTCAGCCGTTCTCTTTTTAATATTATTTTTCTTTTAATTCGTTTTATCGTTTTTATATGCAACCAAGGGTAAATGTAGATAGCAAAACCATCTCATTTTTTGTATTAAATTAAATTTTAAAAATAAAATTACGTGTACAAAGTTCATAACAAAAAATCGATATCAAATCATAATTTATTATAATTTATTACTTCAACAACAAGGACACTCACTTTAGATTATTAGAATAATAATTAAAAATAAATTAGAATTCTATCTTCCTCGCTTAAATAATTATTTCACCATCCTTTCATTTGTTTTGTAATGCCTGATATATCATGTTTATAATATTTTTATCAGTATTACCATTGTTTCTACATATAGTAGAATACATAAACATTTTATGAATAGTATTATGAATTTGCTGATGAGCAAAACCATTTATGTTCCATTTATAGATATGACCTTCACTATAACTATTAGATATAGTGTCATTGCTTTCTTCAAATAAAACATCAACAGGCGTTGGTCTAGGGTAATAATATTTACCAGTAATGGGTTTATCTGCCAGAATTATTATTTTTCTCAGTACATTCAGCATAAAACTTTTCACTAAGTTCCCTTAATTCAGAAGGCTTAAGGTTATTATATAACCAAGTCTTATAAGGAATCCAATGGTTTGATTTAAATTCTTCCGAAATAATTTTCTTAAATTCAAATCCTGGTCTAAAATCTAATTTATAACTCATTTAAATAGAGAAATCCTTATCTGACTCAGTTATTTCTGGTCCTAAACCTCGAGCAATATTATGTTGATCTATTATTATACGATCTACTTTACCTGGTTCTCTAATTTGAGAAGTAGAGGCTCTAGAAGGCTCTATCAGAATATCAAAAAGGAGAAATATAAGAATGACAAGATTAAGTCCTAGGATATTTAAGATGATAATCTGCCTTATTATCATCAGGGTTATTATCAAACTTTAGGGTTATTATCCCTTCCTTATTCTGGGTAATTTCCATCAAGTTATACCGAGGTATTTCCTGAGGAGGGATCGAATCGTCTAACGTCCAATTCGGGGGAACTCTATTTCCTCCCACCGAATCGTCTTTCTCCTAGTGGCTATGCTAGACTTAGCAAA
This sequence comes from Umbilicus rupestris, assembly GCA_963678935.1. NCBI lineage: Eukaryota > Viridiplantae > Streptophyta > Magnoliopsida > Saxifragales > Crassulaceae > Umbilicus > Umbilicus rupestris. The sequence continues at coordinate 9,859,567 of OY787627.1, read as the reverse complement.
ATTAGTTTCAATAGTAATTGTCTCATTAAGAGGTTTATCAATTCTTCTGCACATAGGGTTTAACGTATATAAAAGTTTATAATAAATCCTATAGCATATCGCTATGACCTCTGACCCTGGCTTATAATTATAACCATGAGTTTCAACGTTTAATGTCAGAGAGTCTAATATATTTGAATCTGTAAGAGATAGTTGCAAATTGGGATACACATCAAAGTATACTGGACCATGAGCTAAACTGGTCTGAATTATACCTAAAAGTGATTGTTTCCAATTGAGGTTTCTACCATCTATGAGGGCTGTTATAAAGCTCTCGAATAATCATTCTAGAGTTAAGGGCTTAAATACAATTTGCACTAATCCAATATGGATAAATTTATAGTCTTTTCAGTATGACAGAATATCCATTTCATCCAACAATTTGACTGTTAATTCCTGCGCATTCAGGGGAATCATCTCTTCTGTAGTTTTTACTACTTGCTTCAATCCAATTTTCTCAAATGTCCCTAATTTATAGATTAGGCTAGGTTCTACTTTTGGAATGGACCAACGGTTCAATTCATCCAAATTCTGCGGAAGATCATATTCTTCCTTCATGTTGTTCTTAACAATATGCTTCCTCTGTAATAAGTTCATTTCAAAAACTGGCATGTGAAAACTCCAAACTGCGGCACGGGCGCTCTTCTATCACTTTACTAGGTTGTGAATACCAAGGGCAGAATTGTCATGCAGGGAATTCCTCAGACCGAAGCATGCTCAAAACAGATATGGGGGCGACTACAGCGTCAGCAATTACCCTGGTTCCCTAGACTGTCACTAAACCCATAAAACTCCAAAAGAAACTGAGACCAACCCGCAAAGAAAACACCCAAACACACCAACCTCGGCTCAAACGGGCAATAAACAGCGGAGAATCCAGTCCTAAATTTGTTTTATATCTAGGCCTGTTCAGGAACCAATTAACCCAAAGATCCAAACACGCTTCTTTCTTATAAATCCTCCTAGCAACAGATCATGCTTAGCACACAACAACCGAGTATCAAAAACTCAGAGCAGCTAGCACCATACTGGATCAAAACAACAAATCATAGCAACATAACAGCTTCTACGATTATCAGTTCAAAGCCTTCATATACCACAAAGTTCTAGCCTATAAGGCTAGCCATGCATCAAAACACAAAAATTCACGACAGAAATAAGAAAACTTACAGATATTCTGATGATTCTTCAAAACAGAAAACCAAATAATATTCAAAGCTCAAAATATTTTACAGACGCTTAGAGAGAGAGTGAGAGTGTTTTTCCTGGAGAGAGTCCTCCTCCTCTACAACAGTTCACAGACGTTTCAACGATTCCAAATAAGCATCAATAATTTCTATCTTTGAAAGACTATCAGTCTTCTTGGTCTTCAAAGTCAAGGTGCTATCAGCTTCCTTCTTCTCAGCTTCTTTATGCGCCTTAATCTGGCTCTTAATTAAACACATCGTGTCATCCCCATAAGGCTTCTGAGTAACAGGATTGATCTTAGTCATTTTGTCCCAAAATCTGCTATAAGCAACTCTCTTAAGACAAAGAAGAGCAATGTCTAGAGAAATGCCATATAGTGGCTCCCATTTCCAGATCCACGAAATAGAAAATTCTATAAAGAACATAAGTGAATATAATTCACTAGGAAAGAAGGAACCACATTTGATTGCTTTATTCTCCATATCCTTCATTTTTGGAGAAATCTTTTCTCAAATAGTATATTGTTCTCGATAATCCTTTTGAAGAATATCTTCCTTAGTTCTATAGAACTGCCACCATTGGATGAACCAGACAGGAATATCCGTCTTAAAAACTTAGCACAAATTTTAATAAACCATGAATGCTTGTGCTTCTGGTTCTCATAGATAAGAGCATTACCAAATGCATCAATATAGTCCCAATAATTATATTTCACCAGAGTATTACTCTGTTCTAAGGCAAATTCCTTATCTTCAAGGGTGAAAATCCCCAGTTGCAAAGAGATATAACTCTTTTAGGGTGTGTTCTTTTGTACTTTTATTTTGTACTTAAACTTATTACTTTACTTATATTTATTTATATTTACTTATATTTATTTATATACTTATATGTACTTATATATATTTATTTATATTTACTTATATGTACTGAACTTTACTTATATTTATTTATATTTATTTATATGTACTGAAATAAGTACTTTATAAGTACAAAAGAACATGGCCACAGTGTTATTTTGTACTTAAACTTATTACTTTACTTATATTTATTTATATTTACTTATATGTACTGAACTTTACTTATATTTTTTATATTTATTTATATGTACTGAAATAAGTACTTTATAAGTACAAAAGAGCATGGCCTTAATAATAATTTTGTTGTAGCTATAAGCTTCAGACGGACCCATATATAAGTGCTGAATTTCACAGCCATTGTTGAGAAGTATATTCTCATAATAATTTCTTGACTTATAAGTCCTTGCTGGGAAGGATTCTTCCTCCAAATATTTAGACATAAGTCTCCAGGGCTCATCGAGCCATTTATAATCTCCTTCATCCAGGAGAATAATAATTCTCTCCTTATTAGCAGGGAGAAATCCAGTATTACTGGACTCCTATTCCTCATTGCCTAATATTGAGGCATAAGATGGGGCAATTTGTCCCGAGGAAGATGATGCTTCCTACTTCTTCTTATAAGCCAAAAATTCTTGATATTCTCTGTCATTTGGACAGATCTGAAGCTATAAGCTTCTGTTTGCCATGTTGCACCAGAACATTATCTGGTTGCCTTCCTCGACCTCTACCACCTCTATAAGAGGGATTTCTTCTTCTCCTATAAGATGAAGATGCCGATTGCCAAGACATGTCTACAAAATCAACAAGATACATATTAGTCTTGGATAAATTCGCTAGTCAAGAAATCTGGAAGACAATTATCTTCTCCCTTCTTATAAATTATCTCAAAATCAAATGGGGCTAAATACCTGCCAACGAGCAAACATTTGCTTTGACACATCATGCTTGAAATCTTTCTGGAACATAAACTTCGCGGCTCTGCAATCAGTCTTAACCACAAATTTTTGGTTATACAGACCATCACGAAATTTCAAAATATATTTAACCAGAGAAAGAATATCTTTTGCAATAGTAGCTTAATTACGTTGTGCACTATTCCATCTTCCAGAATGAAATCTAACAAGATATTCTTGTTTAGTATCAGGGTTTACCTGTTTTGAAATTCCTCCGTAACCTATATCAGAGGCGTCAGTCTCAACAATCTTATCCCAATTGGGATTAGCAAGAATTAAAAAGGCAAAAATTTAACATTTTCCCTAATCTTTCTAACTGCATTAGTATGATCATCAGTCCAGGCATTAGAATTCTTTTTAAGTCTATCATACAACGGAACAACATCTTTTGCTAAATTCTTATAATAAGCTGAAATATAATTCAAACTATCAAGAAATCTCTGCAATTGAGTTTTATCAGTCATAACATCAGGAAATTTACTTGCAAATTCAATACATCGATTAATAGGAATAATTTTCCCTTTTATCAATATTATGACCTAAGAATTTTACAACAGTCTGAAATAAAGACATTTTAGGCTTAGATATTATTAAACCATTCTTGATTACAACCTGTTTAAATATTCTCAGGTGTTTAAAATGCAATTCCAAAGTCTTAGAATAGACTAAAATATCATCAATGTATACGATAATAAAATCACTATATGGAGTGAAAATGTCATTCATAATCTTCTGAAATTCAGAAGGTGCATTCTTCAAACCAAACGGCATGACATTCCATTCATACTTTCCAAATGGTACATTAAAAGCTGTTTTATAAACATCTTTCTTATCAATTTGTATTTGTCAATATCCTGACTTTAAATCAAATTTAGAAAATATTACTGCATCAAACAATCTGTCAAGAAGATTCTTCTTATTCGGGATTGGGTATCTAATCCATTTTAAATATTAAGCGGCTTATAATTGATAACTAGCCTGGGAGTACGTCTCTCCTATTCAATATGCTTATTAACATAGAATGCAGTACACGACCACAGAGATTTCGAAGGACTAATTAGTTTCTTATGTATTAAATCATTAATTTCCATTTTGCATATTTCCATATATTCCTTGTTCATCTAACAAGGTCTAACTTTTGTAAGAATTTTATCTTCTGTAAAATCATCTTCGTAAGGGAGTGAGACTAAATGTCTTTTCCTATCCCAAAAAGCATTAGGTAAATCACGGCAAATATCAGTAATAAACTCATTTGTAAGAATAGCTATTTTATCTCGTAATTTAGGATTTCTTAACTTATCCTCAATAGTAACAATCTGCAGTTCCTGCTTAAGGAAATTAAGCTGATTCTCTTTAGCAGTTACAGAATCATAAATCTGATGAAGTGCCTTAGTAAAGAGGCTCAGTCCTGAATTTAAGGAAAGTATAATTATTCTCGAAGGTTCCAATAATACCTTTGGCATCTAGTTTTTTAAGAGGGAATAATTTGGATAGAAAAGGTGTTCCAAGTATAATCTGGTTAGTAATATTCTTTGCTAATAAAAAATTTGTCTGAATGCAGACTCCATTAATACAAACTTTCGCTTTCGGAAGTTTGTAGCTAATATCTAGCTTATCTCCTCCTGTATGTGACAAATTATGAGTAGTTTTATAAAAATACCTAGTAGGCATGTCCTTCTTGGACAACATTTAAATCAGCACCACTGTCAATTAGCTGTGAATAATATTCTTCAATAAGTAGCTTAATTTGAACATGCCACTTTTGAGTTATAAACATCTCCGGCGTTGAAAGAAAATTCTTTCTAGATTCCATTTTATCTAATTCCAAATCCTGTTGGGGTCAGCAAAAATAATTTCTTTCCATTTGCCAATCCGAGAAATTCTCTGATCAAGTCTTCTATTTTCTAATTTTAACTCTGCAATTTCTTTTTTGAGATTATCAATCTCTATAGTCAAGTCATAACTTGTCGTTGGGCTTTCTATAAGTTTCTTATCTTTGATCCTTCTATAGACCTCAGACATCATATAAGGCTCATTCATTCTAATTATATCAGAATGTTGCTTTGAAGATTCTGTAGTGTCCTCAATCTGATCAATAATCTTTGATCTGGTAATAGGATCTTTAATAATTTTTAAGAGTTCTATTGATGTAGCATTGTCTTAAACATTAATTTCCAAATCTTGGAACTGTGACTAAATTCTGTATAATTGTTCACTATCAGAATCCTGATCTGCATCTTTTCTAGGGCAAGGTTGATCTAAGATACAAGGTTCACAATAGAAGCTGAACTAGTTGAAGAAATATTGTCTTCTCCTAATGCTTGAATATTTCTACTTAAGGATGATTCTCCCCCTGAATATTCATCAAAACTATAATTTGATGCAGAACTATCTGAATTCAGCAAGACCTTAGCTAATATGTCTTTCATCTTGTCATCTTCTTCAAGACTATTAATTTTTTTCTTTTCCCAACAAGTTCGGGCGAAATATCCAATCTTTCCACATCGGTGGGAAATAATATCCTTATATTTTTCTTTTTTCTTGTTATCTCTAGCAAATTTACGTTGTCTCTTATTATCAAATTTCTTCTCCGAATATTTTTTCATTTTTTCCTTTTATATTCTGGGATAAACCTGAGGCTTCTGACATTTATTCAGTTTTTTATTCCTAAGAATTGGGAGTTTGTCAATAGCAAACTGATCACAAAACTGGCCTAATTGTTGTCTTTCAATAATATTCTGCCTTTTCATCTACTAATTCAGTCTGATCTCATTGCATATAGTGTACATGCTGCTATAAGTCTACCATAAGTATATGTCTCATAAGGAATATAATCCAAATTTCGAAATAAAATGATTGAAACAAATGATTTTACAAGTAGGTGAGAACAAGAGCGCGAGCAAATCAACTGATTAGGATCGTTGCGGCGAGATAAGTAGAGGTCAGGGGTATGGAGCTATCGGCAGCTCTCTCTATCTTGAAGCAGAAGTTGTTCTTTGTTTCGCAGAAGGTTTTGGCGGACGGATTTCTATTACGGGGCATAGTAGATATAATCTCCGATTTGTAATTATTTCATATTGAGTTATAAGAAATAATATCAACTATTCATATTATTAACACTACTTTGATTGTGGTGGGGTATAAAAATTCAAACTTCATAAAATTTTGCTAGAAAAATATATAAATAAAATAAAAATGTTTGGTTACACATATTTAATGGCAACATAAATTGTAAATTCTTAAAATCAAGAAAAAAAGATTGTAACTTCCTGTGAAATTAAAAGAAGCAAACACATTTCTCTATAGTTGAAACCATGTCCATGACCAACAAAGGAGCAAAAAAACCAGCAATGCCAGCAGCCATGTATGGTAATGAAGCAGCGGAGGAGGGCGGCGAAGGGATGGTGCCAAATGCAGGCTGATAAGAAGGTGCAGCTGCATCATCAGATCCCCCATCTGACCCAGAATTCTCCTCGCCTTCTCCGATCGCGATCCTGAGCTTCTGCTGCTTCTCGCAGTGACCAGATTCGCCGCTGGTGAAGTAAAACGTTCCGTTTGAGGTTACGTTGAACACCGAATTCCCGTCGTCCATGAAAAAAATTGGATCCTCCACGGTGCAAGTTTTGAAAGATCCTTCTGTCACTTGGATCACTGAATCCTGACTCGGTGGGTACAAAAACACTGCACATAAATCAAAAAAATTAACTGGACAGTTCAAAAAAAATGCGTAATTGAATTCTAGTTCGGATCTGACATAAAGAATCTCCGATCTTGAAGTTGTGTTTCTGAGGCCAAGTTGCGTAGACATGGGGATTTGCGGAAGTGGGTATGCCCCAAGCATCGAGATCTCCGACTTTGTACCGGTTGCCGAGGACTTGGTGAGTTTCTGCAGCTGCGAGCAGCATAAGGATCTTGAACACGTACACCAGCTTATTGGCTTTCATCGCTGAACCGGGTCTTCTTGGATCGGCCGGCCGGTTTCTTTCTGGTTTCAGACAACCTTGTTAGATCCCCGAATCGGATTTAATGGATCTTGGAGAGTCTCAAGTTACTGAAGTGCTAGGCTTGTGTTATAGTGTAGCACATGGCCAAGCATTGCTTTGTGTTTCGGGATCAGTAGACATCACTCGTGTTAAAGGTCTTGAAAATGTTAAATGAATATTTAAATGTTAATTGTTGTTTTACATGGGACGAATACTATGGAGGTTTTGAGGCTTGTGTCGGTTCTTGAACGGAGCAACTCTGACCACTCCGTTAGAGAATTCGATCTGATCCGTTATAAATATCTCTCAATCCACTTAAAGTGTGCTAATAAAATATAAGAGTATTTCTTCCATGACCATTTGTAACTATCCGACCAGAGGATTGAAACCAAGTCTTTATAAATATATTCCGTCCCAACTATTTTTGTCACCACACCGCAACTAAAGTTTATTTAAAAATCATGTCATGTCGTGACGAGAAAGCTAATAAAATATATTATCAAACTAAAAAAAAACACAATACTCATACTCAATCGATGTGGAACAAGACACATATGGATTAGGGTCTTAGAGTAAGACTTATTCTTTTCCATTTGTATTTAGGTGCATTTTTTGAAATGATTGAACTGAAACTAACTGACTTGATCTGAATTAAAATGCATTGAATTGAACTGGTGAAGAAATCAGTCCCTCAATAATAGGACTTTTTCCAGGTATGTCTTCTCTACATATAATTCATTTCTCAAAATCTTTTTTCAAATGTTTCTTTATTTAAACCTAGGAAATCTAGAATAAATGATGTGAAATTACATTATAATTTACAACTATTGAAAATGGTGTTATGTTTAAAGCTTATTAAGAAATGACGCAAGATGAAAAACAAGTTTAATATCGTCATGTTTCTGAATTTTTATTCGAATTTATCAAGATTTGATAAATAAATTTTGATGTAGGACATTTGTTCCATTTTTAACAATCAATGTTAGACTCATCGTAACGCTTTTCTTTCGCAATTTATTCTTCAACTCAAACTCATAGTGATATGAACCTTGGGTCAGGTTCCTCGGAGCTGCGCGGAAAGGTGCGGAAATGTGCGGGCCTCAGCGGGGCCCGCGCCTTGAGCGGACTTTAGTAGCGCGCGGCGCGGCTGCTAATGTCTGAATGGGGCGCGTAACACACTAGAAAAATGCGGAAAGTGCTGGGCAAGGTCCGGTCGTGGCCTGGGCTTCGTGCGGGCCTCGGCTGCGGGACTTCTGGAGGGAGGATCGGGACTCGTGCGAGCCTCTGTGGGAACTCAGCGGATCTCGGCAGGACACTTGCGGAACTCCTCAAATGGATGCGGAAGATGGTGGAAATGAAATGTGATGGATTTGTGGATGAATGAATACAATCTGCAGCAAGTAGAGTTGCTTGCGGCAGATTGGAATGTGATGGGAATGGTGAGTTTATGGTGTGGATTTGATGGAAGGTGGATTGAGATATGGTGGAGATGGAGAGTGATGAGTTTTGTAAGCACAATGAAGAACAAAGTACTCCAAAATCTGACTGTTTTATTGCTAAAACAAGCAGCAAAATGAGGCTACAAAGACAATAAGATGTCCACCCCTTGTAACTCAAGGTGAACAAATATGCTAACTCCTATGCTAAAATGATCAAGTATACTTTGGCTCTTTGGCTTGGATAGATATGCTTGATGATTAGCAAATGAGGAGCAATGGCCTTTTATAGGGCTGGGGGAGGGCAACGGCCAGATCTGGCTCCTCCCTCTTGGCCTTTACTCCGGCTCCCTTCCTTAGGCGATCCATGCATCTCCTCCTTCTTGCTCCTCTCCTGGCCGTGTGGGTGCAATGGATGGCCCTAAATGCTAGGTTGGACCGTGTGGGGAGCGTGTGGAGCATGTAACACATGCTCCTTTGGATTTAAGGGCCTTGGGACTTCATTAACTCTATGCTTTGACTCCTCCGGATGCACTCCCTTATGCCCAGCGTTTTGGGCAGCCTTCTTGTGTGTTAATGCTGCAGCGTTTTGGGTAGGAGCTGTGGTGTTTGAGTCCCCTTGAAGCTCAGCGTTTGGGCCTGGAGCTGGTGCGTTTTGGTGCCTAGGCCGTGCCCCATGATGCTCTGCGTTTTGGCCTCCCCCACGCAGCGCTTGTGTCTCGGCTCCTTTGGTGCATTGTGGCCCTTTTTTGCAAGCGACTTGAAGGTCATCTTGCGCATCTATATCATTTCCGCCCCCTTGGAAATGATCCTTGTCCTCAAGGTCTTGTTGCTGCCCCTCGGTTGTTCCTCCTCCTTTGCGCGAAAGAGCATCAGCTGCTTTGTTCTCCAGGCCAGGTTTGTATTGTATCTCGAAGTCATAGCCCAACAGCTTGGTTAGCCAACGTTGATGCTCCTCGGCCACCACTCGTTGCTCTAGGAGGTAGCGCAGGCTCCTTTGGTCCGTGCGGACAATGAATCTTCTTCCGAGTAGGTATGGCCTCTACTTGGTTATGGCCAACACAATGGCCATGAGTTCTCGCTCATAGATGGATTTCTGCTGGTTTCTAGCTGAAAGGACCTGGCTGAAGTATGCCACGGGCCTCTTGCTCTGCATCAATACCGCTCCTAGCCCATGTCCGGATGCGTCGGTCTCTATGATGAAGGGTTGGCTGAAGTCGGGGAGGGCAAGAACGGGCACCTTGGTCATTGCTTTCTTGAGGGAGAGGAAGGCTTCTCGTGCTTGGTCATTCCATTTGAAACTCTCCTTCTTGAGTTGCTCGGTGAGGGGCCATGCGATCTTGCCGTAGTCCTTCACGAATTTTCGATAGTAGCCCGTGAGTCCAAGGAATCCCCGTAGCTCCCTCACGGTCTTTGGTTCGGGCCACTCATGCATTGCCTTGATCTTCATCTCGTCTGCCGATACTCCCTTGTTGCTCACTATATGTCCAAGGTACTCCACTTGATTTTGGCCGAAATAGCTCTTCCTCGGGTTGGCCACCAGCTGATGTTTGCGTAGCTCTCCGAGGACGAAGTTGAGGTGCTCGGTATGCTCCTTCTCATTGCGGCTGTAGATGAGGATGTCATCAAAAAACACAAGTACAAATTTGCGCAGCCAAGGTTTGAACACATGGTTCATAAGTGCATGGAATGTGGCTGGCGCATTCATGAGTCCGAAGGGCATGACGAGGAACTCATACTGCCCCTCGTGTGTGCGGAACGCCGTCTTGTGCTCGTCTCCCTTGCCCATCCGGATCTGATGATCGCCGGCCTTCAAATCGATCTTGGAGAAGATCGCAGCTCCATGTAGCTCATCGAGTAGCTCGTCTATGACCGGAATGGGGAATTTGTCGGGGGTGGTGTGCTTGTTGAGTGCGCGGTAGTCCACACAAAACCTCCAGCTCCCGTCCTTCTTCTTGACTAGTAGGATTGGACTAGAAAATGGACTTGCGCTTTCCCGGATGATGCCTGCCTCCATCATCTCTCTCACCATCTTCTCGATCTCATTCTTTTGCACTTGTGGGTAGCGGTATGGTCGGACCGTAATGGGTGGCGTGCCTTCCTTGAGTGAGATTGAATGCTCGACCCTCGGATGGGAGGAAGTCCCTTGGGCTCTCGGAACACCTCCTTGTGCCTTATGAGTATCGCCCAGATGGAATCGGGTATGTGCTGCTCTTCCGTGGTGTTGGTCTCCAAGCTGACTAAGTAGAAAGCCTCCGTGGTTTTAAGTCCTCGTATGATCGAGCTAAAGGTCACCTCGGCTTTGCACAGCCTCGCTTCACCCTCCAGTCGGATCTTGCGCCCTTAATCCTTGAACTCCATGCGTAGAAGGCGCCAATTAGTCTTGATGTTCCCTAAGGTTTGTAGCCACTTCATGCCTAGGATGCATCGGACCCTTTGAGTGGTAAGGGCAGGAAGTCAGCCTTCAAGGTGTAGTCGGGCAGTCTTACCTCCACGCCTTCGCATAGTCCCCGGCTCTCTTCCGTCTTGCCCGTGCCAAGAGTGACACGGAATCCTCCTCGGTCGGATATGGGCAGCTTCTCGGCTTTGACAATCTCTGGAGAGATAAAATTATGGGTCGCCCCACTATCCACTAGTATCACAACCTCCCTTTCGCCAATGAACCCCTTAAGTTTCATGGATCGCATTGGGGTGAGTCCCGCCACACTATTCAAGGATACTTCGGCTTCGTTGGTGGGAACGGGCTCCTCTTCTCCCTCTTCGTCCGAGCTGGATATCTCCTCGTCATCCTCCGTCAAGATCACATGCAAGGCCTTTGGCGCACATCTATGGCCGGGCACTTCTCGTCGCACCGGTAGCATAGCCCTTTGGCTCTCTTGGCTTCATACTCCGAAGTGGTGACATAGCGGTATGGGCCACTTCTTGCCGGTGGTGGTGGCAGCGCCTCCTTCGCCTTGTGGGCATCGCCCAAGGGCTTAGGTCTTGAGAAATTCCCCGCTATGCGGCTGTTTCTCTCGGCCAAGTCCCGGGACTCCACAAGTTGCGCGAGGGTCATGGCCCGGGTGAGGGTAGTGGGTTGGAGGACTCTCACGGCCGCGCGGATGCTTGGCTTAAGTCCTCGCATGAAATTCCCCAAAAGTGCCTCTTCCGAAAAGCCAAGAAGTTCACTCGAGAGTGCCCCAAAACGATCGCGATAGTCGCCTACCGTCCCGTCTTGAGTTAGAGCAAAGAATTGCTCATGAACAATCTTGGCACTTTAGCCTTGGAATCGCTCGATGAGAGCTGTCCTAAATTAGGGCCAAGTGCGGAACGGTTGCCGCGCGTTGTGCCATCGGAACCATTGGAGTGCTCGGCCTTCAAGGCACACGGCCGCAGCCTTGAGCTTCTCATTGTTCCGGTATTGGTTAACCTCAAAATACCTTTCAGTATGGAAAACCCATGCACTTGCGTCAACCCCCTCAAAGATGGGCATTTCAAGCTTTCGGACTTGAATTCTTGGCTCGACCCGTGACCCCTCATGGAAGTCGGCATTGAAGCCTCCTCCCCTATCATAAGGGTCCTGTGGATACTCATAGTCGTTGGTACGACTAGGGTTTCCACCCTCGTAGATACCGTTGCGCATATAACCATGGAAGGGGTTATTGCGCGAAGGTTCTTCACGAGTGCCGAATTGATCATCACGTGTAGGGCCATGATTAGGGCCAAACCGTGTTGATCTACCGAAGGGACTAAAGTTGCTCCCGCGCGGATGACCATGGGTAAGATCACCTCGCGGGGCTCCTTCATTAAGCGGAACTCGGCCATTAAAGGACCGGATCCGATTCGTGTAGCCATTTTCATAGGCGGGGAATGGACTAAGGCCATCCACCGCGTTATTACTTGGCGGGTTATTGTATTGAGATGCATGGTCTTGGAGATCCGAATGAATCGGGTCCCCTTCGACTTGCCCTTTTCCCTTTGATAATTGAAATAGAAGGGTTAGGGTCATGTACCTCAACATTTTGAGTCATGGATGACTCGGCTGGTGGTGTGACTTTTGCTGCTAGATCCGCCACGGTGTTGACGAGCGCATCCAGCTTCTCCTCTATGATGATGAACTTTTGGGAAGCCTCCTTTTGGAAAGCTTGGGTCTCATCGCGGAAAGAGTAGAAGTCCTTCGCCAAGGAGTCATGCTTCTCCTCCATGGCCGTCATCCTAGCCTCCATCTCCGTGGATCTGGTCATCCTTGGATCGAATGCTCTGGATACCAAATGATATGAACCTTGGGTCAGGTTCCTCGGAGCTGCGCGGAAAGGTGCGGAAATGTGCGGGCCTCAGCGGGGCCCGCGCCTTGAGTGGACTTTAGCAGCGCGCGGCGCGGCTGCTAATGTCTGAATGGGGCGCGTAACACACTCGGAAAATGCGGAAAGTGCTGGGCGAGGTCCGGTCGTGGCATGGGCTTCGTGCGGGCCTCGGCTGCGGGACTTCTGAAGGGAGGATCGGGACTAGTGCGGGCCTCTACGGGAACTCAACGGATCTCGGCAGGACACTTGCGGAACTCCTCAAATGGATGCGGAAGATGGTGGAAATGAAGTGTGATGGATTTGTGGATGAATGAATACAATCTGCAGCAAGTAGAGTTGCTTGCGGCAGATTGGAATGTGATGGGAATGGTGGGTTTATGGTGTGGATTTGATGGAAGGTGGATTGAGATATGGTGGAGATGGAGAGTGATGAGTTTTGTAAGCACAATGAAGAACAAAGTACTCCAAAATCTGACTGTTTTATTGCTAAAACAAGCAGCAAAATGAGGCTACAAAGACAATAAGATGTCCACCCCTTGTAACTCAAGGTGAACAAATATGCTAACTCCTATGCTAAAATGATCAAGTATACTTTGGCTCTTTGGCTTGGATAGATATGCTTGATGATTAGCAAATGAGGAGCAATGGCCTTTTATAGGGCTGGGGGAGGGCAACGGCCAGCTCTGGCTCCTCCCTCTTGGCCTTTACTCCGGCTCCCTTCCTTAGGCGATCCATGCATCTCCTCCTTCTTGCTCCTCTCCTGGCCGTGTGGGTGCAATGGATGGCCCTAAATGCTAGGTTGGACCGTGTGGGGAGCGTGTGGAGCATGTAACACATGCTCCTTTGGATTCAAGGGCCTTGGGACTTCATTAACTCCATGCTTTGACTCCTCCGGATGCACTCCCTTATGCCCAGCGTTTTGGGCAGCCTTCTTGTGTGTTAATGCTGCAGCGTTTTGGGTAGGAGCTGTGGTGTTTGAGTTCCCTTGAAGCTCAGCGTTTGGGCCTGGAGCTGGTGCGTTTTGGTGCCTAGGCCGTGCCCCATGATGCTCTGCGTTTTGGCCTCCCCCGCGCAGCGCTTGTGTCTCGGCTCCTTTGGTGCATTGTGGCCCTTCTTTGCAAGCGACTTGAAGGTCATCTTGTGCATCTATATCACATAGGCTTGTTTGGATGCTTGGATCGTGATTTTATTTTAGTTTTGTTCTGTTTTTAATTTCGAGTGTTTCAAATGCTCCAATTTTCAAAAATACTTTCTCAAATGCATTTTTTTAATGAGACCGACCTTATTTTTTATTTTTTGTCTTAGCAAGACCGATCATTTTATTATTTATTTTTTGTCCTAACCGTGGTAATATGAATCTATAATGCCAATAGATAAAATTGAAAGACCGATCTTTTAATATTTTTAGAGATCGATTTTAATAAGACCGAAAGATAACTCGAAGTTCAAAACTATATAAATATAAAAAAATTTCCTCGATGGTCCATTCGTTTGGTATTAGGGCATCCACACCCGTTAGAGCTCCTCAATCAACAATTTCTATTATTATTCACAAAACAGTAGTAATATTTTGAATATTTTCTGCACTAATACAATTTTCAAAAAAAGTTTCTATTACTATTCACCAATTAAAAATATTATTTTTGTGTACAATAGACCAATCATCGCATTAAAAGCACAGATTATGGTGTTGTTAATCTGCATATGTACAGATTTGCACCGTTTTGAAAACATTAAAAGTGACAGTCAGGTTAAGCTTGTATTATGATGTTCCTCACGTTCAAAATATCTAATGAAATGAAATTTAAATTCAATATATAAATATTTCATAATCAATTATATTTTGTTACAAAAGATTTTTTGTTGGGAGCGCCAGGTCTGGGTAGTAATGCAACATCAAAAAGACCCCTAAAGATCCCAATAACAAGTTATTATGATGAACCTCACCTCTATAAAAATTAATTTATTATCTTGTATTGGATTGACCTCCATATCACATATTAAACTGATAGTAACACAGAGTTTTTAAATAAGAACCGCAAGTGTACAGTAGCAGCTTGGTTAACCCTTGCTCCAGTTCGTCTGTGGTGTCGTCGAGCGATAGAGAAAAAGCGAAAAAATGGATGAAGAAGTAAAGCAGAAGATCTCCGACACGGTGATTTCCATCCTCAAGGAAGCTGACATGGATGTCATGACCGAGTACAAGGTCCGTGAACAAGCCTCCGATATCCTTTCCATCGACCTCTCCCAATCCGAACCCAAGAAATTCGTCAGGCATCTCATCCAGTCTTACCTCGACGCTCGAGCCGCTGATAATGAAACGGCCGACAAGGAGCCGCCCGAGGAGGAGGCAGCCGTTGGGGAAGAAACTAAACCAGTCGATAAATCAGAAGAAGAAGAAGAGGAAGAGAGTCCGAAGAATAAGAAAGGTGGATCTAAGGAGTATGATGACGATGGCGACCTCATTCTTTGTAGAGTGAGCATTGTTGCCTTCCATCTTTTTCTTCAATTCTTCTGTTGTTCCTCTTGTTGATAATATTTGATTTTCAAAACCCTAATTTTGTAACCCTTCTGCAAGTGCATTGTTCCCTGTTTGTAGAAAATCCGAAATGCATTCTGGTTGCTGTATTTCTGTTATGATGAGTGTTAGTATGATTCGCAAAGGCGTTTACTGTTTGTGTTATGGTTGCAGCTTTCGGACAAGAGAAGAGTGACCATTCAGGATTTTAAGGGCAAGACTTTGGTTTCTATTAGAGAATTCTACACCAGAGATGGAAAGGAGCTTCCATCTTCTAAAGGTGATCACTATTTTTATTCTTACTTATTTAACAATTTATCTGCGAATCTTTGACGACACGTTTTGCGTGAGATGATTTGTGCTTCAAGAGTAAAACAGTTTCTTTCTTTGTGATTGATGGGGTGTTTCAGAAAATCATTTACTTATTTAATATAAACCAGCTGCTGAAATCACTAACTGTACCACCAGAAGATATACACTGAGGAACCCTAAGAAAATATAGGTTGAGTTATCATTTCCATGCCATCCTGTTTGTTAGCTGAAATTAGTAGTTGGATGCTGATAGATTGCCTTGAACTTATATTGTACCATTTCATCAGATGTTTGCAAATATTGATTTGTAGCTGCTGATGTGAAGTAATAGACTATGTAAATAACTATTAGCCATTTGTTTTACTTGGAGCGTCATAGCCTATTGGTTTGTTAGATGAAGTTTTATGTATTTCTCTTTCAGGAATAAGCCTCACTACCGAACAATGGTCAGTCTTCAAGCAGAATGCCCCTGCAATAGAACAAGCCATCAGAAGAATGGAATCACGATGAAGTTAGGCTTGTCTTAGAACCATGACTCAAAACGCTTAATGATCTTTTTGTCGGGTATGCCCAATATGCCAGGACGTTGATGTTATTTTGTTGGCCCTGAAGTCTGTAGACCTAATACATCTTTATAATCTTTGTATCAAACAGATGACAATCACGATCTGGTGCATTTTGACCCCATTCCGGAAAATGTGAGTATGAACTGGTCCTCTTACTTATTTTGACATGGTTTTAAGGTGCTAGAGGAGTATGATTGTATGTTCTAAGATGACTGTTTAGATGACTATCATTGCTGAAATCTAGTTTGTGACTTGGAACAAATGAAGGCCCACTCTTCATAGAAAAACATTGTTCCTCCACATGTCTGTCCAATTTGTTCACTACTAGAAGTCTCCCAAACAAAGTCCACAAAAACCCAAATGGACAAAGTTTAGATAAAGAGCTCTCCCACCCTTGGCTTCCTCAACCTAGACGTGCCAAATCCTACTCCACATAAACACACTCTCAAATCATCCATCTCCTTCCTTGTCCTTCTTCAAATAACCCACTTGCCACTGTTCCATTACTTATCTGCACTCATGGGTTGCGCATCCTCCAAGCGAGTTGAAGTAGCCACCAGCGACGTCTACCGCCCCGCCCCGGCCAGTTTTGCTGTCTTTGATATTAACTCCATCCAAGAGCCATGGGTCAAAATTGACGACACCAAAGATGATGAGGACTCAGAAGAAGATGATGATAAAGAGCACAAAACCTCCACTGTCCCGGATCCGATTCTTGAGAAACTCAGCTCCCTGGAAGCCCTGGACTCCTCTGCCGACTCTCCTCCCCAATCCTGGGACCAAGTCAGCAAGGTCTTGGAAGACTTGAAGCCCACTCTTCATCACAAGAGCCTCTCAGTCACTCCTCCGATTGCAGCCACTCCGCCTGTGCCCGAAAAGCGGGTGCCCCGTAGGAGCTTCTCCTTCCACACCATCGAGGAGCTCGAGAAGAAAGCCGCCGCCGCCGCCGCCCCAAAGCCGAACTCAAAGTCATCTTCAGAGCTCAAAAGATTCGGGTCCAGACAAATGTATGAACTCAGAAAAACAGAGCTGAAAAAGAAGCAGGATTCATCAGTTGAGGACAAGAACAGCACACCCGTTCGAGAAAACATGTTCATCAAGCTGGACAGGATGGAGATGGAGAAGGAAGGCCGCCAAGCCAAGTTTGACAAACTGCGTCGCAACCCATTACACGACTACCCCGACCTCTGCCCCCCTGGCGGATCCGACAGCGTCGTCCTCTACACGACCACCTTGCGCGGCGTGCGTCGCACGTTCCAGGACTGCACTCGTGCCCGGACAATCTTGGAGCTCCAGCGCGTCGTGTTCGACGAACGAGACGTCTCCTTACACGCCGAGTTCCTAAAACAGTTGAAAGACTTGCTGGGCGGGAAATGCGAGGAAGGTGGCGTCATCAATGTGCCTAAGTTGTTTGTAAAAGGGAGGTTCATAGGGGGAGTGGAGCAACTGGTTGAGCTCAACGAGACCGGTCGGTTGACCCGCCTCCTCACCTCGGCCAAAGTGGAGAGAGGCGTCGGCCGGCAAGGTTGCGACGGGTGCGGCGGTGTGCGGTTCGTGCCGTGTTTCGGTTGCGGAGGGAGCTGCAAAGTTGTGGTGGCGGGTAAGAAGGAGAGGTGCGGTGATTGCAATGAGAATGGTTTGGTTCATTGCCCGGCTTGTAATTGAATTCAAGTGTAAATGTGTGGACTACTTACTTTATACATTTTTAATTTCAAGTGTTGTTATTCATTGAATGAAATATTCATTTTGACCTTGTTTATAGAATTTCTATCGACATAACGGAAAAAATTAAATTCCTGACAGACGTGGTTCGATAGTAAAAAGACGTGAAATATCTTATCGACTACAGTTAGATTCCTGGTCGATTTTTAGGGTAGAACAAAAAGAACATGAGAAGGCTTTAAATCAGCACAATGAATACATCCCCTGCTAGAAAATGTATACTTATTCATACTTGTATACTTTAGACTGCAACTGCAAATCTTTTCGCCACCATTGATGAATTCCATGCGCCTCGACAAAAGACTCATAACGAGAAAGATTAACTGTGAGATGAGCGGAAGGTATGAGATGCAGTGACTCGGTTTCCCGACCCATGGCGTTGAGAACTAATCCACCAAGAGAATGCTGTGTTGCCAGCCTCTCAATGGCTCCAACCCCGAATTCCTCCATCTTACTTCTGTGTTCAAAGTAGCCTATGTATTCAGAACATATATGGTCGTCTGGATGCACAAATAGATATGGAACCCATGCTGCTAAACCCGCAAACGGGTCTTCAGAAGTCTGATTAGCCTGTTCCTTTTTCTTGAGAGCCAAGGCAAGGCCAGCTGTGAGGAAGCTGCTAGCAAATCGAATACCATGCTTCACATTTGGATTCTGGATCCTTTCGATGGGAGCGGAGAAAAACGGGGCGTTGAATAGGTAGGATTCAAGGAAAGTGCCACCCTTGGCCTTATTCTTTCCGACTAACATGGCCATTGCAGCACCCAGTGAGTGCCCCGCTAGCCAGATAATATCATCTTTTGCTAGAGCAACAATGTCTTGAACAGCTCGCATAGCGATTTGGACCGGTGAACTTTGATGAAGGGCATGTTGTATTATTTGCAGATTCAACTTCAAGTCCCTAGTCACAGAATCACCTTTAGGAATGGTGCCGCGAAAGGCAATCACATAATTGGGGCTTCCGTTTCCAGATTCTGGGAACTTGAACTTATAGACTGCACCGAATATGGAACTATCTTCGGTCTCTACAAGCAATTGGAACACCTCAAAGTTGAAAAAATCCCACCATGGAGAAGCAAGGGATTGCGGTCCTTGACGATTTATCTGGCGGTCCCGCTCTAAAATGTAGACACCTTGTACCAAACTTGCCGCCACTGATCTACGATGGTGCACGTCGGTCCTGCACAACACAATAATATTACTAACCCAAACATATCCTACTTCAAAATTCTTTGCAAAAAGTAAACAAACCCAATTTGATTACTTGTTCGTATTTATACACACAATGTAAATAAGTTCGAATGATGAGCAAGCGCACCTATACTGTACTTATCTACGTCTCGCTTTCAGCTGTAAATTTACAAAGCATCTGAAACATATGCCCTCAAAAATCTCTTAAGAAAATAGTCTTACCAGTCAACACATGTTACATGATGCGGCCCTGATAGGTGAAAATTATCTCTTTCGGATTCCATTATAAATAAGGGCTTAGTCGCGCCTGGTCTTGTGCTCGTAACACATTACTCGCAGCGGTCTGACAAGAAATGCAAGGAAGCAAGATAAGTAAATGGAAGTATTTTCCTTCAAAAGAATGCAAGTTCCTTAGTAAAAGCGATTGCACTCCGAAATTCATAAGAATGATTAAGATTTTCGGTCAATTGTCCACAAAGCAAATACTGGAAGACAGAAATTATTAACCTCCAGCTACTGATTAATGAAACAGCCCCGACGACTGAGCCCCCATCTATTCGCTTATCTATCTATTTAAAGCACGCCAGATCAAAAACGGAGAATAGTTTTACCAAACCTAAGGGTAAGTGAGCTGAACATCATAAGAGTAGAAATAGTGAATTCCAACATTAAGAAAAAAGTATGAATGCTTGAGAACAAGGCAACACAGAAGACATCATATAAAACAAGCACATGAAGAAATGTAAAAAAAATCGAAAAGCAGATGCAAGCTAGGGTTAAGGAAACAGAAAGAATTCAGGGTTAGCAGAAACGATGATACAGAAAGTGAGCAAGCATAATGAGGTTGTAATAGAGATTGAGATTGAAAGATTACATTTTTCCAAATCTATTGAAATTACCTGGCGAAGAGGGCAGATGGGGTGCTGAGGAGGGTGTTGATGAATCCGAATCTGGAAAAAAAAGGGGGATTTCTAGGGAGGATTGAAATGAGATGGGAATGCAGTAAAGCATTGATTGGAATGAAATGGGGTTGGTTGAAATGCAGCAAATCAATTTAATTCTTATGGATGGAGCGATGGAGAGTGCTAATCGACTGCTTGATTTTTTGATGGTTTGGGAATTAGCAGTTGAGAGGTTAAATCGTCTTCAATGCCCAAGATCAGAATGAACTGGAAAATTTAGGTTTTCCAGGTGAAGAAGAACACGACCATCTACAAAACCGGAAAGTTCCATTTTAAATAAATAATTACTTGTTTCAGAATCGTTGTATTCAAAACGACGACGTATTAAATTTGCAGCCTTTTGTAGCTCTGATTTTCTCAACCGGTTTCAAATGAGTTTATGAAGCAATTATATAGGTAATCACAAATAAAAAAAAATCAACAAACTAGTCGAACATTTCGATTCTACGGGGATTATATTATAGTCATTTCTTAATAAAAATTTATTCATCAAAAATTTCTGCGTGATAAAGGGTAATTTCAGCGAGTGCGGCCGACAGCTCCATACCTTGCTCTTAGCCTCTTCGCCGCCACGATACTGACCAGTTAGTACTCCAAAACCTCATAAAGATTTTATGATAAAAGGCACGAGTATAATCTCATTATCTGAACAAAGTAAATAAGTTAAATAAAATTAGCAAAGAGTAGCTGATTAATTGATTGAATTTTTAATTGAATTTTTAATCTATTTCCATAATTAGAATATAATTATTTGTCCATTCGAGGTACATGTTCTATGAATTATATGGCATCCATCGAAAAAATAATTATTTAATTTTCCAATGGTAAAATTAAATAACTTTTTGAAATTACATATTTAAACTTATTAGTAGTGAAGTCAAAGAGAAATAATATATTTAATAAATAAAAAAATTTCTTGAATTTCCTTGTTTTCAAGATTACAAAAATTACTTTAATTTAAAATAAAGACCTTAACAAAAAAAAACCATCGTAAAAAGGTAACAAAACGACAACGTTTTGCATGCGGCAAAACTGCAGCGGAGGATCCGAAGCCGGTAACTCGGTTCGAATTAGGGCTTTGTCGTATGCGCGTGTCTTCTCTCTAGCTTCCAGATTTCGTCTCTATGGAACCCGTGATGGCAGAAGAAGGATTAGCAGCAGCAGAGCTTCCTCCGCAACAGAAACAACAACGCTGCGGTCCTCGGAAGCCGCGAATTCTTCTGGCGGCCAGCGGAAGTGTTGCCGCCATCAAATTCGGCAATCTGTGCCGCTGTTTCTCTGAATGGGCGGAAGTTAGGGCTGTTGTTACCAAATCTTCTCTGCATTTCGTTGACAGGAATTCCATTCCCAAAGATGTTGTCTTGTACACCGATGATGCCGAATGGTCCAGCTGGAAGAAGATCGGTGACACTGTTCTTCATATTGAGCTCCGGAGATGGGCTGACATCATGGTCATTGCTCCACTCTCCGCCAACACCCTCGCCAAGGTATGCATAAACCCTAATTCATTCCCTTTTTCTGTTTAAACGATTTTGAATTTAGTTTCGTACTTTATTTGGTCTCTTAGTTTTTGCTTCCTTTATAAT
Organism: Umbilicus rupestris; assembly: GCA_963678935.1. Classification (NCBI taxonomy): domain Eukaryota; kingdom Viridiplantae; phylum Streptophyta; class Magnoliopsida; order Saxifragales; family Crassulaceae; genus Umbilicus; species Umbilicus rupestris. Next base: position 9,837,971 of record OY787627.1, on the reverse strand, counting down.
TTTGTAAGCTTATCTAATTGTTTATATCTACAAACCTTTTTCAATATTGTGGATTGGCTCTCTGATGGTAGATTGCGGGAGGGCTGTGCGACAACTTGCTGACGTGCATTGTCAGGGCGTGGGACTATGGGAAGCCTGTTTTTGTTGCGCCAGCCATGAATACTTTTATGTGGACTAATCCTTTTACTGAACGCCATCTTATGGCCATTGATGATCTTGGGGTCTCGCTCATACCGCCTGTCACAAAGAGGCTTGCTTGCGGGGACTACGGAAATGGTGCCATGGCTGAGCCTTCTCTCATATATTCCACCGTTAGGCTATTTGCTGAGCAACAATCTCACCCCAACAACAACCACTAGCAGCTTGTGAACAGTTATGGTGACATCAAACTGTGCCGTTGCAATCCTTCAAACTCGGAAAGCTTCCGCTGGTATGTAGAATGTGCTTGTTGTATTAATTTTATTCACAAATGTAGTTATTAGACAATGTGAATGATACTAGTATGTGTATCAACTATCATGTGAATGAAGATTCACCTTTCCTGTCAGTTGATGAAACTAAATATCTATCTGAATTCTGACAGTGGACCGTTTTAATTACTTTGAATTCAGTTAGAACATTGAACTGCTACATTGCTCAGGCCGAAATTTCTGCCTCACTCTTCATCCAAGTCGAGAAAACTATGAGTTTGGTCGATTTATCTGTATTTGGTTACTTCATGTGATATTTGTGGCAAAAAATAGCAGTTAAAGTTGGAGCTGGAATTCTCTTTTTCTGTTACTTCTTTGCGGCTGTATAAATCTATTTAGACCGTTCCGATTTTTCTATGATAACCAAATTATTTGGCACATCAAAATCTTCTTCCCACAGGGTTTGTTTGGTACAAGGAAAATATGAAGGAAAACGATGGGAAAATGAAAATTCAGGTAAGATTATTTTATTATTGTGTTTGTTTGTACCAAGAAAAAATGCTGTAGCCTTTTCGGGTACATTAGCTCTGCTCTTTCTACTTTTCGCAATTCATTTTTTTTTACATAAAAGTTGAACTTTGATTGAATACATTAGGTGATGTGTTGATGGCTCACAAAGAATTAAAAGCACATTTCCTGCTATCACCGTGCCTGCTAACTGTAGAATAACAATTTACCAGAATTTTCATAATTCCATTTGCTTTTAGAGTGTAGTCTCTTTTGAAAAATTCGAGATATGGAAATATTTTACTGAGGAGAGACTTTGTAGATTGTAGAAAGAATTTGGATTGAATGCGGACTTGAGACGATGCATCTGCTGAAAGAAAAATGCCCAAGATGTGCTGCATCTTTACTACCATTGCCCTGTTGAGAAATAAATGTGACAACAGGCATTACCTTGTATGGCCTCAATATGTTGATTTTTTTTTTCAAATTGCCATGGAAGTTTGATTGTAAGCTTTACAATCTGCTGGCATTTCCGGATAATATGCTATCTTTTTTGGAAAGCCGCTTTTGACAATAGCCGCATTCAGTCAGTGCCTAGTTATTTCTTTAGAAAGCCGGTTGAGGTAAGAACGACTATTGATTTAAACATACATGTCAAGTCTGATTCATTCGAATCTAGACCTCAAAATTGCTTGATGGTGGAAGAAAAGGATGAAAAGTGGTTCAAAATTTTATGTCAAAATTACAAAATGATGGCCAAAATGAAAATTTTCTCATTTTCATTTACTATTTAAAAAATAGCAAATTTTATGATTGGCTCGTGGTGGGGTCAACCGTTTGAGACAGCCAATCACATTCTCTCTCCTCTTCGACAAAGAACCCAGCAAATATAAAAAACTGAAAAGCTTCAATGCCCTGCCTGGTCTTACCTTGTAAATTTTTGATGCGGCTCATCTTCCCACCTGAGTTGATTACTGCTTACTGGGTAAGTAAACTCCTTGCCACAGATCAAGCCCTAATTGCACAAGCCCTAACCTTCAATCATTCATCCAATTACAACATTTCCGCAGGGATTAGGTTAATGGATGATAGGATTGGGAAGATCCAGGTCTTTCCGGATCACTTTCAACCATCACTTCCTATATCGACCCCTTCTCTTTCATCTGATCCCATTCCATCAACCGACGCATCTCCTGGGTATGTTTTTGAAATTGAGCTTACCCCAAAACTCTTAAATCTGGGTAGCTGAGGATGTTTTGTTTCTAATTAAGCGTAGGTCCTCGTCCTCATACCGCAAGAAATTTCAAGGCGCTGTGTCAATGTTGAACTTGTTTAGCTCAAGAGGGAGATTGGGGAGCTCTGATGGTGCTGAATGCCAAGAGAAGGTTCTTGAAACAGCTTCTCATCTTCTTCTTGCATACTCCTTTATAGATTTTCTCCGTATCTCCCAAGTAGCGTAGCTTTTGAAAAAACACTGAAAATGCTTATTCATTGCCAAGCTCCGTCAGTTATTCATGTCATTTTTGCATATTTACAACACTAGAAAGGTGAGGGAGCATTTCGGTTCTTTGAAAAGTTGCAACGTCTGATCGTCGATGGAGGAGTACTTTCAATCAATTTTTATTGTTTTGCTAATTTGTGAAAGGATCTGTGTGGCAGGTTCGACTGACCGCTGCGGAGCTACGGTCTCTTCAGTCCGAAATAGCTAGTTTAGAGGAAGGAGAGGCGCATGCAAAAGCTCAGTAAGGCTTCAGTATTTTGAGCTTCATATTGGTATTTGTTTTATCCAGAAACTGGGAAAAAATGAGCATATTTGGGGTTCGTTTTATTGCATTCATTCATCTGAAATGACCCGAGATATTATAATCACATATTGCATCTTAAAAAAAGGGAGTCATTTGTAGTCTGGTTGCCTCAAAATTGTAACTGATGACAGAATAAGTGTTTAATGGTGAGAACTTGTGATGATTTCTTAACGAGTTATATTATCCTCTACAGGGCGGAACATGTCGACAAAGTTCTGAGATCAGCACGTCTCTCTGGCTATTTGTGTATAAGAACTGTAAATAGAGTTGTGAATATTTTAGGCGTACATGCCATGCGCATGGTACTTGAGAAATTTATTTCTTTGAGTTGTCTGTATTTATTTGTAGAGGTGGGCAGCATTACCAGGCGAACTTCCTCCTGTTGAAGACGACGATACGGAAATTGATGACAGGCTTCCACGCTTTGTTGTCCTCCATGGACCTTGCATCTTCTTCTATTTGTTTTCTACAGGTAATGAGTAAGACGGTTGGTTATAAAGCGTTGTCGAATATCTGTCTCACATGTTGTTGCATTTACATATGATTTCAGACATAAGTCCACAAGACTCTTGTCTGGTATCAGATATCACAGAAATAGGGTCTCTCCCGAGCTTTATGAGAGGTGGCGACGAAATGATGCATTCATTTTATATAGCAACCGACCATGGAGTACGATATGAGTGTTCAAGTGCTTCTAAAATACAGGTAAGAAGTAGGGTATTGCTCCCTCTAATTACTTTAACGAAGTTGTCCACAAATGATTATCTCTCGGCAAATGAAAATGTCTTACCATCAAATTTGTCGTTGCACGCCATCCATTTGGTAGTGTTGGTAGAAGCTAATATGGCCTAAACACCTGCCCAAATTTCAGAAAATGAAATCATGTTAGTTTGAAGAAATTGGATTCTAAAAGGCTTTTATACATATCAGAAGTTGACTGACATTAAATGATATTTTCTTTTTCTTTTTTTGTCATTGGCAGGTTAGTAACTGGTTGAAGGCATTGCAAGCTGACTACAATCAATTACTCAAGACTTGTTCACCTAAAAGTCGAGCTTGCTGAAAGCGAGAGTCATTCTTGTAATAATTAAATCATATAGAAACTTAGAGATGTGCTAATTGGATTGTAAACGGCTTAGTAAATTGTATTTTATTTTGTTAATGAGTAAAAGTAGTTGATAATTCTAGGGAAAGAAACTGTTCATGATACTTGCAATGCACGGCAAACATGCCGCATGCAGCAATCTTTGAACAACTGTGATCATGGATTCACCAAGCTAATTCTGAACTACCCAAGCAAATTAGGTTTCACATTTATGCATAAATAGAAGCCAACTGCCAAAACAAAACACAAAAAAACCAACACTAAAACTGTAGCACTCTTACCTGAAAGACGAACAAATGGCAGGTCTTGTAGCAGCCACTCTACTGGTACTAGCAAGCACAGTGATCCTGGCAACAAGTGCTCCGCCATCCTGTCAAACCATGCTCGGAGACTTGACTCCCTGCATAGCTTTCTTGGCGGCCAATGAGGGGTCTCCCAGTACAGATTGCTGTAATGGGGTCAGGGCTTTGGCTCCATATTCACGCAGGCGAGGGGACCGCACTGCTATCTGTGAATGTCTCAAGAGCTATGCCCCATCTCTAGGACCTATTGATATGTCCGCCATTGCTCAAATTCCAAACATATGCGGCGTTGATGTGCAGTTTCCCAGCATCAGCTCAGACATTGATTGTTCCAAGTAAGATTTTTCACAGACGTAATTCATCCATTCCAACTGTGAATGAGTTGTTTTTGGTCTCAATGCAGAGTCTGAAGGGAAAATCGAGCTGGCGAGCCCAGGACATTGTGCTCGAATACACAGGATGGACTACATACTGCCCATGGATGAGAATATTCTATAAATACTTGCATAATTCTATGATGATGATCTTATGCCAAATAAAGCACATCCAAAATAAACTTTAGTTCTATTATAATTTCAGTGGATATTATAGCTAAGCTAAGTATAAATCTACAGTGTTAAAAACAATGATTTTTGTGTGTGTTCTAAACATTGCAAAAAGTGGCAACTGACAACAGGACAGCTCTATTCTGGAAATCAAAACTAGTCTGAATGCACAGAGAGAGAAAAAGCTGAAAAGAACCTATTTAACTACTCAATATATTTAAATGGCTAAAAGTGTTTATATGTTCTATGTTAAATTCTCATATATTCGATGTAGACCCTAGTACATAACTTATTACATAACTCTTTGTGAGATTGAATTTCCTGGTATTTCACTTTTCTTGTTTATCAGAATAGCAAACAGGTAACTAAAAGAGAGAAACTGATGGTCCAAAACCTTCCTATATGTGTTCTTATAAATAAGAAATTTGAAATGTAGCCACAAAGGAGTTTCACATCCACTTATTGGCTTACAAGCTAATTTAATAGCATCCGGCTGCTAAATGTAATTGCTTAAAACAAAATTCCATGTACAGTTTCCTACTCAATGTCAGATGCACAGACAGGCAACACAAGAAGTTCATATTTTGAAACAAAAAAGGCGTCCAGAATCTAGGGAGTTGCAAAAAAAAAAAAACCATGGCCAAACCTATTCGGTAAAAATATTCCTTATGGCATCGGCATTTGGTGGCAATTCAAGGGATAAAGCTGAAGTTTGCAGTGAAAGTAATTCTTCTCTTCCATACTTCAATCTTTGATCTGACAACAAACAGTTAAGAGAAACTATTAGACAAAAATAAGTATACATGTCAGGAGTCTGAGGGAATAAGTTTGTGTGACTTGTTACCAATAAAACTATATTTTACAGGCCTAGTCAAAGCCGCAAATGATCTTTCTTTTTTATGCTTCATTGTGGAAGCTTTCGATGTACGAATTTTATTGCGCTTTGATGGCGTGATATGACCGAGTTCGTGTCTTAGTTCAATACTGGGATGACACTTGCAAAAACTGTGTATTTCATCTTCTGTTAACAACCAACAACCTCTCAGGTCCAGTGATTTTAATGAAGCAGGTGGTTGGAATGCTCGCAAACCACTGTTTGTTAATACGGCATCACGAAAATCGACCACAGTCAATCTAGGCAGAGCTGACAATTGGTGCAAGAACATGTCTGTTAGAGATGTACTTCTTAGCGAAAGGTGGGCCAACATCTTGCATCCAAGTAAAGGAAGTAATGCTTCATCAGTAACTGGGGTTCCCTCAAGATTTAACGACTCCAGGGACGTGAGAGTCTGCAAGTCTGACAGAACCCACACAAGCTCAGCACCTGAATGGTGTGTAAAACCTGACAGTGATAATACAATAGGTTAATGTTACATTATGCATAATGTAATAACTTGACAAACAAACGAGGAGGGGGAGGTTTGGTTCTAAACGCTATAGCAGATAAATGATACAGACACGCTCACCTCGGATGCATGTGTTGCTCAGGTCAATGAACTTCAGTGGAGGAACCATGCTGAGGAAATAAATGACGGTATCATCAATGCGTGTATTAGCCAAGAAGATACTTTCAAGAGTCGGAACATGTCCAGCCAAAAGTTGTATTCCAAAAGAGGTAACGATGGTGTTGCTGAGATTTAAATTTCTCAGATTTGCCCCAACTGATCTAATCAGTTCTACTGAGTCGTCTTTAATCATGCTATAGCTCAGATCCAGATGTGTCAATGCTCTCATATAACGAAAGAAAGAAAAGTTGTGATGAAAAGTGCTAGAAAGATCCAAGTGCAACACTGAACTTAAATCAAGACGTATAAAGGCTTCAGACACATTTGAAAATCTAACACAGTGCAAAACAAGCTTTTGCAGAGCACCTCCATCGCCATCATCTTTAAATATAGAATCAACTTTGCAATTGCTCATGTTCAATGAAGCAAGAGACGGCAAATATGGCAAATTGGTGACATTGGTCCAAGCAAGGTTAAGAAAAGTTAGTTCAGTGAATGACTTGAAAATAGAAGCCCCTTTATTACATATGTTGGTTCCCCAAAGGTCAAGGTACTGTAGCTTCTTGAGAACCTAAAAACACCAAACCAATAAAATGCGAGGCGTTTAAATCAAATTGTTTCCTCCGTAATGGAATCATATTTATTGGCAGTGGATAGTTAGTTACCTGAAGCGAAGATAGTACTTGGTTGGTGACCGGTAAGCCTCCAAGGTCTAGTGAACATAAATCCTCTAATTTGGAGAGACGAATAATACCTTGAGCAGTGAGACTAGTTTCTGATATCCATAATTTTTGTAAATTTGTCAGTGTCAAAAGATATGTGATCCCGGTATCATTGACCTTCACACACCTAGAAAGGTCGACCTCCTTCAACAAAGTTAATCCTGTGTTTATCCGATATGAATTAAGTACTGTGAGTTGGATATTGAGTAAAACAATACAGAGAAAGACTAAAGAGGTGAATGAATACCTGCTAGAGGCCAAAGAGCGGAATTGGTGATTCTGTGACAGTCAGAGATGTTCAATGAGGACAGGTATTTAAAAGAACCCAAGTACGCTATCCATTCCGCATCCACAAAGCTTTGGCCTCTTAAATCAACGCTCTCTACGCTGTTTTTGAAAACCCTAAAAACGACAAGTAGAAACGCAAAGAAAGCGGTAACTGAAGTGAACATAATTTGATGGTATGAAGCATTTGAAGGACTAATCCAAGCAGCGAGTTCGCTGTAATACTTACTCCAACAGAGATGGCTGGAGAAGTCGACGATGCAGCAGGCGATGGAGAAGAGCCTCCGCAAGGGTACTGGGTAAGCGCGCCAGGCTCCGGCGCTGTCTCCGCCATTTTTCGATTGCAGCGGGACTTTCAGAAGCAGCTTCGATGCAGAGACGAGCCAGCTGAGCGTCGATTTCCACTCCGTCGTCGCCCATTTTTTCACTTTGACCCGATCGATCGATCTCTATCTCTCGTTTCAATGCCATCATAAAATTAATACGACATCGTTTCGTATTTTTTAATACTACGTCGTTTTAACATAACTATTATAAAACTGCGCGTTTCGGTGTGCTATCTTGTGCCTCTGAATGAAAATGACTGCTGCAAATTGGCATAGGCCATTTTAACTGAACATATTTGAAATCATACTGCATTTCATAGTGTTTGAAAAAAAAAAACAGGCAGATAAATATTCATAGAAGAAATGTTCACGCACAAATATAAAGCTTTTTGAAGTATTTACTCATCCGTGAAACAAATAACTGAAACCGAGTCGAAACTGGGGGATCTGAATGGGAAACAGGGGGATCCTGATGGGATTGAATCTCGTCTGAAGTCCCACCGATTGAAACAAGTGAATCCATGTGCTCCAAAATAAACATTTGCTCCCAAAGAGGAGAGCTTACAAGAAGTTTCGTGACGACCGATGAGGCGTAATTGCGTAAATACAGTTGAGTCCCCGAATCCAGTTCCCTCGATAACAACATTCCTCCATTACTATTCTCGTAATACAATACATTCAGATTCCTATTATAAGGCCCTGATGTACATTCCTTACTCCAAGAATCCTTAATACCGTACTCATGCATGACCCACACATCAAATAACACATTATCCTGTCCCAATTCAGGCACCTCCTCCTGTTTTTCCCAGTAAATGATGAAGCACAATTTATCATCGTACAATGTAAGGCGGAATCGTTGAATGCCATATAATCGTCGCGAAAGAGCAGGAATTTCTATTCTACCAAACACCTCGTTACTATAATCAAAAGTGATGATATAAGGATCCATGGCAACTGGTGTTGATAAATGGTGAAACATCCCTTTCAAGTTAACTCCATCACGATACCAATACTTCTGGTACCGATTGTCGTCACAAATCAACAGTTTCCACGAATTAGTGGTAGAAGAGTACAATTCAAGTTCAAAATTAGGCCTACCCTCGGGACTGAGACTTATTAGCCCAACTTTATAGGAAAATCTGCCATTCTTATACTCCACATTCCCAAAACCCATCACATAATCTCTTTCTTTATAATGTGAAAACGGCGAGGGAGGCAGCACTTTTATCTTCCTCGTGCCGGGATTCCACAATGCAACTTCCGGTGTACAGAACTTAAAGATGCAGTACAGTCCCAACCCAGCTGAGAACATGGGTGGACTTACAAATTCCCGCACACCAAACCCATCCTCAAGATATTGCAGATATAAATTCTCTGGTAGCTGATCATGAGTGAGCGACATTTTAGTGATGAATCGTTCGATTTTTCTTCCATTAATCGCTGAGCGCATAACGAACATGGATTTAGGGTTTTTTCTACCTGCTGGTTGGCTTTCGGCAATTGAATTGTAATAATGCGCCAAGATGAATTCATGGCTGGTGATCATATCCAGCCATGTTTTTGATACCTGTTTGAATCTGACCAATGTCTTCACAGGAAGCTTCAGGAGTATCTCTCTGATCAAATCTTCAGAAAGCTCTGCTCCCGGCTGAGTTGAATTCATCCTCTTCTGTTTCTCAACCTGGTTTTTTTGTTAACTCATGACCAGTTTAAATAGCTCTAGATTTGTTAGGGTTTTCACAATGACGATAATGCCCTTCAGTTTGTGTTGACTGAGCTTGTGTCCCTTCCGCCCTTTGGGGCTTTGCGTAGATGGATGGAGAGAACATCTCCGGCGCTAACTGTGAAACCCTAGAAGATGAGCGAGCGGAGCAAGCGAAGGATATCGAGAGAGCACAAAAAATAGACATGCTCATTCGAGTGATTATAAATGATCGAGTTATCAGGTGATCTTTCTTCAACGTCATCTGATGAAAGACCGCGTAAGTTTCGCTCACTTGTTGACATTTATGAGCATACTGAACCCATTGAATAAGATATGGATGAACTAATGTTGCTTGGTGTTGAGGAGCCATCTACTTATCGTGAAGCCCGAGCTGATCCAAATTGGCACAAAGCAATGTGATGATCCTATTCAACTGAAAGCTTTTGTTTCAACTGACATCAAAGTAAAACCTGAAAGAATCACTGTGAAATCATTCTGATCTTCATTTTAAAGTAGATGCCACAATATCAAGATCAAAGCCTGTATCGGTTTCCCCTCGGGAAAAAAAGTGGGCATATGTGCTTTCATATGGTGCTTGCTTTTGTTAGAAACCAGAGAGCTTATCTGTATTTAATCTTATACTCCAGCCGTTTGAATGCTATCTAATTGACATACATGAGTCTCTTTTACTTTGTCGAGGTGTTTCATGGCATAATTGACGTTAGAGTTTTATCACGGATTTTTTGTCACCCTTTAAGTGGTCGTTCTTCAAGTGGTACAAACCTGCTCCAAGGTCTTAGCTATGGATAATTCAAATATACTGGTCGCTGGTCGGGGTGTCGGTGCTCGACATTAGATCTTTCATATTTGTCGCGTGTGTTTAGCAGCCTGCAATAAGTGTAGTCCATTTTGAACTCGTTTGATAACTTGATTGTGGCCCTGTCATCTTGTTAAAAATGATACATTAGTGGTGTTCAAGATGGACTTCTGAGCATTAATTTTGAGATAATAATAGGAATTAATAAGGGTGGGGTGAGTTTTGAAAGATTTTCAATGTGGCTATATTCTGAGTATAATAATCACTAATAGTCGTTATTCTGAATTGAATTTTAGTTTCACTTTTTTCGTCCTGTTCCCAAGGAGTATCTGCGCTCAGCCGAGCTGAGAGACATAATGCAATTCCATAGTGGCAATTCTACCATATTTTTCAAGATGAAAGTTGCAGGCGTACTTCATATATTTAAGTTTGAGACCAAGCAGGTGTGAAATTCTCTGTGAAATATCTTTGAAACTCATGTGAGCTCTTTTGATGATCTCTGTTTGTGTATTTTCTGTAGACTTAATACTTTATTTATTCACAGGGGGCGGAGGCATGTGCCCTTTAGACACATCTAAATGATGTCATGCTGCGTCGTTACTCTAAAGCACGATCTGCTGCTAGCGGATCGATCAATGAATGGAGATTTCTCAAATAGTATCAAGCACAACACTTTAGACTTTAGAGGTATATGAGATGCAAATACAGGAACTGTCAGAAGTAGTGGAAGAATCGAAGAAGAGCGCTGATCAAGTAAGAAAATTTTGAAATGTGGATTGGATATGATTTGTGAGAGATGTAAACCTGTCCATTGAATTTCTTCTGTTTCCTAATCTTAAAATTACTCGGGTAATGTGAATTCGTTGAAAACATTATCTCATACAGTCATACTGGTACAAACTTTGTTAAAATGGATTGTTTATGTATCTTAGAATTTCTAGTTGTTTGAGTGTGTTTTTCGCTGAAAAGTCTGCTGTATGCCTCTTCCGTCAGCAGTCTCATTTTAGTTATTTGATATTGAAACACAGTTATTGCAAGCGTGAATAGCGACAACAAGAAGTGACATTACAGGAAGAACTAGAGGGCATGAAAAAGTCCTTAAAGAATGAGAACGAAATCATCGCGGAAATTTCCCGTGAACGCGATAGACTCATTTTACTGTGCAGTGAAAAAGATTCAGCACTTCAGGTCAGTTATTTATATCAAAAAATTATATTTAGGAAATGGCTCTGGTGAAAATCACAAGTTCGCTATATACATGAGTGCATCAGGCTCCCCGAGTCAACGATAAACACACCTTTTTGTTTGGTGTTTATAAGTAAACTGACCTGGGATGTGCCTTACGTCTTAGCAAAACTTGAGTTTTTTCATTGATACCGATCTTGTCAATTGATAGATCTGCGATCGACTTCTTCTGAGACGACGAAATCAATCTATTATTACCGATGAAAGGAAGTACAATGTCTGTTACAAATTCCAGAATCTGTAACAATACCAAGACCAACGAAAAATGAACATATCCTTTTCAATTACAGACTCTTGTATTTATACTTTTCTGTTTATATTGTCATCCAATCTTCTTCTTCTCCTTGCGTACACATTCTTCAGCTTCGGCCTAGCTAATACCTCCTCTGCGCGCCTATCAATACCTCCCTAAGAGAACCATCTTGTCCTCAAGAGGAAAAGTATGAAACTTGTCTTGGATAATAGCAGCAGACTCCCATGAATTCTCATAATCTGGCAAGTCCTTCCACTTGATCAACACTTCCACTTCTCCTGACTTGTCTTCCCTCCATTCCAGCACATCATCAGGTGCCACTTTCAATTCGAGCTCTTCATTTAACATGGGCGGCAGTGACTGAGCAACTTGGGACGGCTTCAGTGCTTTCTTTAATAGAGAAACATGAAAGATTGGATGGATCTTTGCACCAATTGGGAGTTGCAGTTTATAAGCGACAGGACCCACCCTTTCTTCAACCATAAATGGACCATAAACCGAGCAGCCAGTTTAGCAAAAGGTCTCGATGCCAGCGACTTAAGTTTGTATGGTTGCAGCTTCAAATAAACCCAGTCACCCACTGCGAATTCAATATCACAGCGATGTTTATCAGCCTGGACTTTCATCTGGTCTTGCGCTTTTCTCAAATTCGGCCGTAACTCCTGCAGGATATGATCTCTGGCCACTTGAAACTCATTAACAGTTTGGAGCTATGAAGGAATGGAACACCCTTTAAGAAGAACAGGTGGATCCCGTCCATACAAAGTTCTAAATGGAGTCATGCCTGCAGAACCATGGTAAGTAGAATTATACCAAAATTCTGCCCACACCAACCAGTCAAGCCACTTCTTCGGTTTCGATCCAATGAAACACCTCAAATAATTCTCCAAACATCTGTTAACGACCTCAGTTTGGCCGTCGCTCTGTGGGTGATAAGATGTGCTCATCCTCAGTTTCGTACCTGCCAGTCGAAAGGATTCCTTCCAGAGTTGACTCAGAAAAATTGGGTCACGATCAGAAACAATTGCAGAAGGGAAACTATGTAAGCGGACAACTTCAGATATAAACAGAACAGCGATATCTTTAGCTGTGAATGGGTGACCCAAAGGCACAAAATGTGCAAATTTTGATAAACGATCCACAATCACCCAAACTGTGTCTTTCCCTCTGCAACGCGGCAAACCCCCGATAAAGTCCATGGAAATATCTTCCCAAACTTGCGTCGGTACTGGAAGAGGTTGAAGCAAGCCACCAGGTGTAAGTGTTGAATATTTATGCCGCTGACAAACATCACAGTTCTCAACAAATCTCTTAACATCTCCTCTGAGACCATCCCAAAATAGGAAGCTGGCCACTCTCTTATAAGTCCTGAAAAAACCAGAATGTCCCCCAGCAGGAGTTTCATGACATTCTAATAAAATCAGGGGAATCATGTTTGAAGAACTCGACAGGACCAGCCTCCCTTTGTAATACAGACAGCCCTTCCTCAGTTCCAAACCAGGGTGTGCAGTAGGAGAAATCAGCAACTGCTGGATCACCTTATGCCATTTTGGATCCTTTTCCAAATCTTGAATACAAGAATCAATCTCCCCAGTTGTAACAATAAACAATGAAGCATACATCTCGCGCCTCGACAAAGCATCAGCAGCTGAATTTTCAGCGCCTGGTTTAAACTGAATCTCAAAGTCCAACCCAATCAACTTCGCTGCCCATTTAAATTGCTCATCCGTAAACAAGCGCTGCTCCGTAAGGAATTTTAAACTTTTCTGATCTGTCTTGATTATAAAGTGCCTGCCAATTATGTAGTGTCTCCACCTTTGTACTGCTTGGATCAATGCCATAAGTTCACGCTCATAAACTGATTTGAGCTGAGCTCTTTGTGACAATCCTTGGCTCCAAAATGCCAGAGGTCTCCCATCTTGCATTAAAACAGCACCTAAACCTTTACTTGATGCATCTGTCTCAATCACAAAGGTTTTATTGAAGTCAGGTACTGCTAACAGCGGCAAAGAAACCATAGCAGCTTTCAAATTATCAAAAGCAAATGTGGCTTCCTCTTCCCAGATGAAAATGTCCTTTTTAAGTAAGTTCGTCAATGGTTTAGCAAGTTTCCCATAAGCACGAACGAACCTTCTATAGTGCCTGTCAAACCCAGAAATCCCCTCAACCCTTTGACATCTTTCAGTTTTGGCCAATTTTTTAAACAGATCAGCAGAAACCCCATCACCAGAAATAATATGTCCAAGATATTCCAAGCTAGTACGGCCGAAAGTGCATTTCTTGCTATTCGCAACTAAAGAATTACACTCCAAAACTCCCAAGACTTTAGCTAAATGCACCCTGTGGCTAGACAAATCCGGACTATACACCAAGATATCGTCAAAGAAAACTAAAGCAAATTTACAAAGAAAAGGTTTGAGTACCTCATTCATCAATGCTTGAAATGTAGAAGGGGCATTTGTGAGTCCGAAAGGCATTACAACAAACTCATAATGCCCTTCATGTGTACGAAAGGCAGTTTTCTCGATATCTTCCTCACGCATCCGTATTTGGTGATAACCGGATTTAAGGTCCAACTTGGAAAAAACTGCAGCTCCACCAAGCTCATCAAGTAACTCTTCAATAATAGGTATTGGGAACTTATTTGGAATAGTAATCTTGTTCAAAGCTCTATAATCCACACAAAATCTCCGTCCACCATCCTTTTTCTTAACCAAGATGATCGGACTCGCATAAGGACTGATGCTGTGCCTTATCACACCTGACTGAAGCATATCTCCTACTAACTTCTCTACTTCAGTTTTCTGCTGGTGCGAACATTTGTAAGAGCGGAGATTAGGAGGTACTGCACCATCCTTTAAATGTATTGCGTGGTCATGCTGTCGATGGGGCGGAAGGCTATTTAAATCTTGAAACACTTTGTCATACTACAGCAGCATTGCATTAAGTTCCTCCTGTATATCTGGTGTACTAGAATTTGCATCTGAGTTCTCCAACATTTGCAAAGCAAAGGCAACCCCATCATCCTTTAATAACTGCATCATAGTTCCCAGCGAAACTTCAGTTTTTAACAAGGAAGGATCACCAACAATTTTAGTCCACCTATTATTATACTTCAGTGATAATTCAAATTTGCCAAAATCTGCTTTTATCTCCCCCAAACTAGCCAACCAATCAAGTCCCAAGACCAAATCAATACCTTGCAACTGGAAAAGATAGAAATCTTGAGTCACTTCGACTGACTGGATAATAAGCTTCAGGTCTGCACACTTACCCTGGCAACGAATTTTGTGGCCATCTCCCACCTCAACCACGTATGTAGGAGTGGCTGTAAGAGGCAACTGCAAAGAATTTACCAAGGAGGAAGCAATGAAATTATGCGACGCTCCACAATCAATCAATATCAGCACCTCAATCTGCCCCAACAGCCTTTCACTTTCCAAGATTTTGAGGATGTCAAGCTGGATAGCATTGAAATGTTCCACTTCTTCCACAGGCGTCCCCTCCAACCTTTCCTCCTCATCATCTTCTAAGATAATCATCTTAAGTTGTTTATTTCTGCATCTGTGGTCCTTTAAATACGGTTCATCACATCTGAAACATAATCCCCTGTCACGTTTGTCCTTCATCTCAGCATTGGTAAGATGCTTGAATTCTCCACCTCTGGGATCAGGTTGATTAACTGAAAGACTAGAACTCGAAGCGGATGAACCTTGAAACTCTACGCGCTTCTCAATAGATGCTTTCGGATCAGTAGTCACCACTTTAGAAACAGGAGCACTTCTCTGATAACTCGAACTTCTGTTAACAATATAAGAAACTGGAGCAGTCCTTCTGCCAATCACCGCATTCTTTTGCTCTATCAATAATGCCTTCTAGATCACCTCCGAGAAAGTAGAAAGTTCAAACAGACGAACTTCTACCTGAACCTCCTCTTTCAATCCATTCAGAAAAATACCTTTAGTAAATTCTTGATCGATGACTCGCAAAGCACCAATGTATTTCTCAAACTGCTCCACATAAACGTCCACAGATCCGGATTGTTTCAGCGACAATAGCAGTTCAAAAGGATTCTGGATCAACGAAGGTTGAAATCGACGGATAACGGCGACTTTGAACGCCGACCAAGTCGGACACAGATTACACATCTCCCACCAATTAAACCAACTCAGAGCCTTACCTTCCAAGGCGAGCAGCGTCACTTGCATCTTGTCTTCCTCGGACAATTTCCTCAAGGCAAAATAGCGTTCGAGTTTCTGAATCCAGCCAAACGCATCATCACCGCCGAACATCGGAATCTCGAGTTTCCGCCATTGTTTTTGCACCGGCTGATTATCTCTCGTGTTCTCATCTTTGGCGCCGCTGCAACCTTCGTCAGCCGTGCCAGATTCCGATAGGCCAAGTTTGACAGCAATCGCGGCTAACAAATCGTCCGACTTCCTCATCCGTGTCTCTATCATCGCAATCCAACCACAAGCCATATCCAATCGATTCAGAAACTCCTCTCGTTCCTGGTTCCAATCCTCCTCACTACGAGCCATACTTCTGGTATGCGGCATAGGAAATCAAAGCAATCGATGATCGGAAGCGGTGGTGCGAGGATCGACAACTAATGCCAATGATAGATCTGCGATCGACTTCTCCTGAGACGACGAAAGCAATCTATTATTACCAATGAAAGGAAGTACAATGCCCGTTACAAATTCCAGAATCTGTAACAATACCAAGACCAACGAAAAATGAACATATCCCTTTTCAGTTACAGACTCTTATATTTATACTTTTCTGTTTATATTGTCATCCAATCTTCTTCTTCTCCTTGCGTACACATTCTTCAGCTTCGGCCTGGCTAATACCTCCTCTGCGCGCCTATCATCAATACACTTGCCTTTTTTTTGTTTGTAGTTGTGCGATGAGGACATCTTGAATTTGTTGGTCAGACATCTTAACGCATATATCTATCTTGATTCTGAGTTTAGTTAAAGCCTTTTTATTGCTCACTTTGCATCTTTCTTGGCTGTTGGAACCACAGATGAAAGCTCTTGAAGACAGACTTGAACAAGAACGGAAAACTATAAAGCTTCTTCAACTGTCAGAAGCTGAACATGGCAGTTCTTCATGATCGAATCAATAGTTGGATAGGAAACGATGTTACAACACAGGAATTTTAGTATCATTTATCCGTAGAAATTCACCATGTGACCTATAGTTTTTCCTCCTTGTCCATCTATAGGAACTCAATTTGTATCAACAAGTGGCATGAGTTGCCTGCTTCATTGAGGAAATTCATGTTAATAAACATTTCTACCTCAGTACCATTGAAGAATCTGTCAGCCAAACTTTTAAGCCCCAGAACACAGGTAAATGACTGTGTGACGACATCTTACCATCTTCAATTTTCACAGAAGCCAACAATTGTAGATTTCAATTTAGTTGTAACTTCACTTTTATGGGTAATCTTCCACGTAAAGCACTGATCAGAACCTCAACTTTAATCCTTTACTAGTGATGATCCCATAATTAGAATGCCAAAAGGTAAAAAGTGCTAAGAGAACAAGAGGCAACATCTCACTTATTAACCAAGCTAAACCTCTGACTTTAAGTTAGATGTATGTGAGGTATACCTCATAAGTATTAGCGTTATGTATGTGTACTGGTAAAGTTTCTTGTCAAGTGAGTTCAAGTCAGATAATGTACAATTTATTAGTTCAACTCAGGCTAATGTACAATTTATTAGTTCAGATTTTAAATTGTAAACCAAAGTTCTGTAACTAACCTATCAGTCATTTTAAATCGACGATGTTGTCGCCAATTCCAGTATCTTGGGCGAGTGTCCTAATTTCTCTTCTGTCTCAATTTGCTTCATTCGTTCTTCGTCGTCTTAAGTAGGCGATCTCATTGCGGTGTTTAGGGCGCCATCTGCACATGGTATGAGCTTTTGACGATTCCAGTACGTTCCCTGGTTACTTATTGCTTCCGGAAACTTCAGCTGTGTTGGATTGCTTTCTTGTTCGATGTATGTGGAGTGTTGTCATGATTTTTTCAGAAATTCTTCATCCGTCTAATGATCCGTTATATTTTTGAATATTAATGAGAAAATTGGTGCTTCTTTGGTCACTCGACCTTTGGTTGGTGCAAGTGACGAGTAGTATTTTTGTACTTCAAATTCAGTGAATATGAAGTTCCAATGCAGGTCAAAAATAATTTATAAATCGAAGTATTTCGGGTCGTCCTATGAGCAAACTAAGCTTATGCACTAAAATGATATGAGTATCTCAATTCGTATATTGATTTTCTGTAATGATACGAATTAAGGCAAGCAAGCTAAGACTCAATTATCAAATTACAAGAAGATTCAAAGGTCGATTTTCATTTGTCTAGTGTATTCCAATAAAGTGACAAATATGAATAGATGATTGAAGACTACTGAAGTTATGAATGGATCAATCTTCGAAACTAACTTTCACTCAATTTTTTAATATCAATCTATTACAGGAATCAAATCTCAATCCTTCGATATGTTGATTTTCTCTAACATCCTCCACTGATCACGAACCGTGATCAGAGAAAGAGTTCGGATTAGGCGCACCTAACCTCTAGCTTATCTCTTTGTGCTACTTTCGTATGTCAAAAAAGATCTAAGTCGGTTTTACTCTTGTCTTTCCTTAGTATGTATCTTTCAATAACGTACTTAAGTTAACATAGATTTCATGCTGGCACTCTTTCAACCATCTAGCATGCATAGCTTAACACACTTGAGTAAACCGTAATCCATCAATCATCTACCTAAACTTCCGTTTAGAACATCATCACAATACTTTGGAACATATTAGACAAGATTCATCAAACCTTGGAAGAAAGTAGATTACTCACGATACATGGAAAATATTTTCATTGCTTTCATAGATAAAGATCGAGTTTACATTTCTAATCCTCTAATGAAAATAATCGATTACAACCATGCACTAGAGTAGTGAAGGATCGAAACACCTCTTTTTTTCTTTCTTCTCTTCTCTAGCTTAATCCCCCGTCCTAGCTCGTCGCCCCGGTCCAAATCCAATCTGATTTTTTTCTATGAAAAATCTGAGCTGTCCATATCGGTCGTATTGATACGGTCGATACGACCGATACGGTCAATTACCACAATACAGTCGATACGACCTCAGGAAAAAATGAAGACTCGGCACGGTCGTATTGAACGTATCGACCGTGTCTCCCGTATAGGTACGATCAGTACGTGCAATACAGGCTGGGGACGGTTTGACATCTTTTTCGGCGCTTTTGCACGCAATTGCTTCTAACCTTGCTCTCCATGGCGCCTGAGCTGATTGGTCCTGAAATAAGAAAGAGAGTGTGTATAAAGATCAATAATACTTGAAAAACGAACGAAAACAATCAATAAACACAAGCAAGAATCGGTCGGAAATCCAATCGATCAAACACTCCACACTTAAAATTTAATCGTCTCCAGCAAACAATCAGAATATGTTGTATTTTATTCAAGACTCTTTATCCCAACTTTAAGCTTAAAACCGCAAACTACTCTTATTCCTAGCTCACTTTCGTAGGGGACACGAATGCATTTAGTACATGCATTAAGCCTTTAAACCCTTAGGCTGCCCTAGAGGACGAGGTTTGTCTCGTGAAGGTTTTCAAAAAGGGAACACCTACAAATTCCAATTTCAAATATCCCATAGCCTTTAAATAATAGAGCGATGACCCCCAAAGTGCGGACTTCACAAACTCTAGCTTCACATTTCACACTAACACTTCAAACAAGTTGCAATCAAAGAGTTTTCGAGCCGCGTAAGAATACGCGAGGGTGCACACTCAAGGGAATCAATACTAGAGCCAACCAAAACCAAATCTCGCAATCTATTCATTTTCAAGGCAAAGCATTCAAAACAATGGTTTGCGTAAAACATGCCGACCGATCGCCTATGCTAGCTAGGGCTGGTCCACGGACTAGCAATGCAGAACTCATATCCAAGCCTTGGACTTTGCATCACAATTCATAAGGAAAGAGGAGCTCGGCAAAAAATGATTTTCGAAAACAGTCATAAACCAATTGATGCTTACGTGTTAACACAAGGGTCATTCTCTAGTATAGCATGCTAGCACACAAGCAAATTGTAGACTTGCACAAGAACAATATGGCGGATGGGCATAAGGTCAAGCTCTTACTATTTTTCTCTTTTTTTTTTTCTTTTCAAGCTTTCGAGGAAGAACTTTTCTTCCTAACCACTGCCTCTTTTCTCTCTTTTTTTTTAATGGGTGCAAATACTTTTGAGAGGGAACTTTTCTTCCAAACCCTCGGCATTGCAGCCAGGTTCTCTTTTGACTACACACTAAGAACTTGACAATAAGCCCAAAGAGAGTGAAGTTTGCAGCGCCCCTGAGAGTTCCTGATGGTGTACAAGCAGTTGCTATAGCAACTCCTTGTTCATCCGGATCTTGTGCAACAAGAAACAATACAGTGAACAAAGATTTATTCACCCAGTTCGGCCAATCTGCCTACGTCTGGGAGGACTATACTCCAGTCCTCAATCCATTAGTCTCCAAGGTAATCCGTATAACACAGACTCGACTCTACGACAATCTATGCTACCCGACCTCAACCAACACTTCGCACACAATCAGAACACCCTCTGATTTGTGTCTCACTCACCTACACACTCGAGTTTTATTTAGAATAGCTACTCCTCTGATCACAAAGAGTCAGTCTAGTCTAATTAACACAATGTCTTAGTAGGTTTGCTATAACACACCCTTATTCAACTAGCTTGTACAGGTTATGTCCGCTTTGCTCCAAAGCTTTCCGCTGAGCCGCTCGAACTCTGTCGTGAGTGCTCCTCACACTGTGATGCTCCCCCTCACTCAGTGACCGCCTATCACTAGCGAGAATAGGCCTTCTGCAGATTGTCCGAGTTCCTCCACTCGATAATCCTTTTGCCGCCTTCCTTGATCAGCCAACAAGCAAGTCCTGCTCTGAATTGGCCTTCTCCGATCAAGCTCTGATCAAACTCTACAAGTCTTCGATCAGCCTCTGCACTTAACCACTCAACTCTGCTCTTCGGTGGTGATCCAATCCCCCGCACAACTCCTCTGATCTTCGCTTTGCAGTCTCAGGTGATCGGATTCTCTCTCTATGCTTTTTCTCTGTGTTCGGTTGGATCATCTGCTGCACTGCCCGCTTACACCCTTCTATAGAAACTCTGCCGCAGTCAAAATTAGGAAGCCCTCAAAGATCTCAACAAGATCATATCTTCTACTTCTTAGGAGATTTGATTTCACAATCAAATCTTTAAGCTTGTGGCACGGAATCTTCAAAACTGCTGCCGAGCTGCTATAGCTTCCTGCTACAGCTTGTTCACTGGGCTTCTACACTCTGACAGGTTTTGTCAATTGAATGCCATTTGCATTATCAATCTCCCCCTTGGCATTTTTTACAAAACCTGATGTCCGCTGATGCCTTGAGCTGGTCCTTCCGTAGTGGCAAACTTCAAATGAAATCAAATCTTTAAGCTTGTGGCACGGAATCTTCAAAACTGCTGCCGAGCTGCTATAGCTTCCTGCTACAGCTTGTTCACTGGGCTTCTACACTCTGACAGGTTTTGTCAATTGAATGCCATTTGCATTATCAATCTCCCCCTTGGCATTTTTTACAAAACCTGATGTCCGCTGATGCCTTGAGCTGGTCCTTCCGTAGTGGCAAACTTCAAATGAAATTTTGCCATGGCCTTCCCATATCTTCAACCTTTTGGTTGGGCACTCCAGGCCTCTTTCTTCAGTGGCTAACTCAATTCTAAGCTACTTAGATCCCAGTCTTAGAGCTAACGATTTTTCTACTAAAGAACCAATATTTGTCTGGGACAAATATGACCACATTTGGTCTTAAGGTCAGCTTAGCCACGTAGGGCTACAAATAATAATAGCTACCTATTACAATCACTTTAGTTCATAAAATAGTTCTCATCCATCTCATCTATCAGTGGGTTCTTCTCCCCCTTTTTGACAAAAAAATGACAAAATGGGGGTATCAGTCATCCTCTTCTTCAACAGCACGTGCAGCTTCCTCGTATGGGTACTCTAAGTCCCTCAGCAGACTTCAGATCTAAGCTCTTCCGGTAGTGATCTTCTTCACTTCTGCAGACAGCAGGTTAAGCTCGGACTTGAGGTGACTCACGATTCTGGCTTTGAGGGCAGCTTGTAGAGATGAGTCAGGGGCAGCTTCATTTACTCCAGGAGCAGGAACACGTGGAGGAGAAACCAACAAGGTATCTTCTTGTGCGATGTCCACTACATGCTTTCCCTTTAAAAGTTTGTGATCAACCACAAACACTTGCAGCTCTTCTGACATCCCTTCAGAGATGGTCTTCAACTTCGGATGTTGTGCAATCATCAATTCATAAATGAGGGAGGGAAGAAAAATGGCATGAGTAGACTTGATACAACCAGCATGTGCAGCAATCTGAGGGAACATTACCTTACCCATGTTTACTTTCCTTCGCTTCCCAATGGTGTACAAGAGGTCTCCAAAGTCCTTGCTAACCTTTCCTTTGTGGGAACTAGGAATCCAGTTCCTGATGCCAAGATTGTACAGCAATGCATACTTTGATGACAACTCTGAAGCATACAATTGGTGCTGCTCAGGTCCTGCACAACCCACCAGTAAGAATACTGGCAAGGACCTCTTGATCAACACTAGCTGGTCCCCTTGATTCATTGCTTATCTCCAGATATTCATTTATCTTCTCCGGAGAGATCACAACCAGCTTGCCCCTTACCCGGCTTCTCCCATAATGATTACTCTTCTTAATTTCAAACTCATCCTCCATAGTTGCCACAAATTCGCTAACCAATGACATATTGAACTTCTTAGGGATGGTTAGGGTTCTTAGAAGGTTTACCTCTGATAGAAGCTGGATGATAGCAGCAGATTTGTATCTTCCATGCTTCAGCAGACTCTTATTCAGATAGCTCCTCTGAGTCTTCATCTAAGCCAGGGGTTATGACTACAACTCTGCTAAACTCTTCTGTGCTTTGGGTTGCTGCAGCAACCTCTGTAGCTTGTGCATTACTGCTGGAAACATTTACTATTTCAGCGGCAGTCTCTTCTTCGACTGCTGTTGCTTTGGTCACGGGTACCTCTTTTCGCACAAGCCTCCTCTTCTTGTTTGAGGGTTCCTCTGCGACTGTGGTTGGGGGGCCCGGTTCCCAAACTACAATGTCGAGACACTGTGCATCAGTTTTGCGCCGAGACTTGGTCTCCTTTCTACCATTGGCTTGGCGGACGGCTGCCAAGTTTTTCTTCAGTCCACGGGTGCGCACCATTGTCAACCTTGACCTGTGATCGTAGGTGGCAGGACTTCTTGAGAAGGATGTCGTCAGTCGTTGCTTGCAAAATGTGCCCTAGAGCACAAATTGATTTACTCGCTTTTCTTTTCAATAGCTGCACGTGCCTTGCATGTGTCCCTTCTCTCTTTAGCAACCAAATATTCTTGTACAAGCTCCTTTTCTATGCCCGGTTGTACCACTTAAGGGTTTGAACCATCCACATCATCGGGCGGTTTCTCTTGAACTCTAGATGATTGTTTCCTCACCCATACCTGAGTTGGAATGCATCTCCACTGCCTCTGACTTTTGTTGTGCTCAAACATCCTTTCTCTTCTTCTGACATATGCAGATTGCTTCATCTGATTTTTCTAGGAGCCTTTTGTGATCGTCCCTCTGCAGTGGATCGATCTATCATTGTTCCTATCCTTGAATCATCTGAATATCTATAGTTCATCACTGGTCTTGCAGAGTAGAAACCATACCATGTATGGTTTAGTATTTGATTTCTCCCTCAAATTTCCAATTCTAGTTGACTTTTGAGGTCTTCGGTACTCTTTCATCGTCGGGCATTTACTCTGAACATGACCCTTTTGGTCACAGCAATAGCATATGCACCCTCTTCTCCCGGGTTTCCCTTCTGCTACAGGTGGATGATACAGCGTTTGCTGTAGCAACCTCTCGTTTAGGTCTCTGGATTTTTCCTTCACTGTAGGTTTCTGGCTAATACCTCCTTCTGATTCCTCATTCCTAACGTTCTGTGCTTCAGTATCTTTAACAAAGACAGTTAATCCAGTGCTCCCTTTCCCCGTGCATCCGAGACCCGTTCTTCCTCCTCCATATCTCTGATAGGCAAGGATCTCATCCAGAATGTTATTCTGAACTTCAAGTATCTTTTCTGTTTGTTGGAGGATGCTGGACTTACTTTTCTCTGTAGTGGGTTCTTCCTCCTTTTGCTGGGTGACTAGCTTAATGAGTGATGAAATTCTGTCCAGCAGTTCTTAAAGCTCTTCTTCTAGACTGGTCACTCTTTTAGACAATTCCTTGTCTATACGTAAGGCTTCCTCACACGTCTGAAGGATGATTCTCAGATTCTCTACGAAGCTTTCTTCTGTGATTTCTTCATCTTCACTGTCTGACACTTCAATCCCATAATTGAACTCTTCCTTTGTTGAATCTTTAGAATCAGAATTGGATACAGTAGTTAAAACAATATAGTTCTCCTCCTCACTTTCTTCAGAGTTTTCATCACTCCAATTGGCTGCCAGAGAGTTGTTGCCCTTTTTCTCAGAGTTCTTCATCTGTTTGTTAGGGAAGTCAGCTTCACCATGTCCATAACCTTCACAGTTCCA
The DNA here is from genome assembly GCA_963678935.1 of Umbilicus rupestris. Classification (NCBI taxonomy): domain Eukaryota; kingdom Viridiplantae; phylum Streptophyta; class Magnoliopsida; order Saxifragales; family Crassulaceae; genus Umbilicus; species Umbilicus rupestris. The sequence goes on along the minus strand of OY787627.1, from coordinate 9,813,750 downwards.
GCATTGGATACCCTTTTTTTTTCTCTTTTTTCTCATCTTCATCCTGGACTTGTTCCTTCCCCTTTTTCTACTTTTCATCACTCTTTCTGGCTTGTCTTTGAGGATTTGAGTTCTAGCCAGATCTTGTTTCCATGTTTTTCAAGAATCTCCCAAAGTTCTTTACCAACAGTCCTAGTTGACCTTCAGTTGAAGGCTTCTTCTTTTCTATTTCAGCTTTCAGACCAACACTCTTGCTTTTTGACCGGTGTATCATCCTTGGTCAGCTTCATCTCAAACTGTTTGTGGGATCCAACCAGTTCCTCTAGCCTCATATGTTTGACATTTTGTGTTTCTTCAATGGTTGTCACCTTCATGTCAAATCTGGTGGGCAGTGATCTGAGAACTTTCCTTATCAGCTTCTCTTCTGGAATTGGTTCTCAGAGGGCATGAGCTTCATTCGATAGATCACACAACTTGGCGTTGAACTCAGTGATGGATTCCTCTTCTTGCATCTTCAGGGTCTCAAACTGAGAAGAAATAATCTGCATCCTTGATGTCTTTGCTTTGTCAGTTCCTTCATGAGCTGTTTAGAGAATCTCCCAGACTCATTTTGTAATGTCGCAGTTGAAAATCAACCTGAAGTTGTTAGCATCTACAACAGTAAAAATAACATTTAAAGCTTTTGAGTTACCAGTAGTTGTAGCTTCCTCTTCATCAGTCCATTCCTCCTCTGGTTTCTTCCTGGTGACTCCCTTCTGATCAATGGTCAAGGGTGGGGACCATTCTGTCACAACAGCTCTACAAATCTTTTCATCAATAGCTTTGAGGAATGGTTTCATTTTACACTTCCAATACCCATAGTTTCTTTCTTCCAACAGAGGTGGCCTACTTGTACTCTGACCTTCCTTCATTGTTTCTTGCTCGTCTCAGCTAGGCGCTCAGGATATTTACTCCGTGTGTCGAGTTTTTGCTCTGATATCAATTGAAGTTCGCAGTGCCCCTGAGTTACTGATAGTGTTTAAGCAGTTGCTATATGATGAAGCGTATTTATACGATCCACTGAGTTATTTTCATTAAGTCGCCCGCCCAGAGAAGACATTAAGCTTCTGGTGCGCGACTCTAAAGTCTTCTTCAGGCGCGGAATCCACTGAGATGCACACTCAATTCAATGTCGATTTTCGTATTCGGCTCCCTAAAAATACCATTTTAAGTCACGAGTCTCTTTTCATGTATTCCGAAACACCTGAAATGCAAACAACACTAAAAAGTAACTGTTCACATAAAAATATGCCGAAATAGTTGGGTTTAAACGATTTAAGGAGTCATATAAATACGCCTCATGACCAAGCTGCTATAGCTTCTGCTGTAGCAACTGCTTGTTCACCAGGCTTGTGCACTCTGGTAGGTTTTTTCAATTGAATGTCATTTGTATTATCAGAGAGGATGAGGATGTGCAAGAAACAATTACAAGCGAGGGGCTAAGCATGCAAGCTACATCAAAGTTCAAAGCAAGCAATGAAAAATTCCTAGAACGCAATGAAATAATAATGACTCACAAGAATGCACGATCATGGGAACTTACTCGGCCCTAGGCTCTAGATCAACAAAATGTAAGGAGGCTAGATGCGATAAGTGAAACTCAAGCATGTTGATCCCAAGCCTTAAAGAGGTAAAACACTCTATAACAATATGCACAGTATGGAATCAATGAATATTTTTCACCAGCCACTCAACACTTAGTCCCTAAGCTCAAAAATTAAAAATGAGGAAGGTGCATAGAAACTCCCCTAGTTTGGCCCATTTGTGCTAGAGTCGAGGGATTTCTGTCACCTTGGTGACCTGAAAGTGAGAAGAATGGTGGACAACTCTAGCACAATCAAGTTCATCAAAATTCATCGTCAAAATGAGATAGGAAACATTTAAGTATAGGACAATGAAACGACCCTCATGATGATAGTTTAGCAATTCAGAAGTCCATAAGGGCACAAAGCAACAACAAGTATATGTCCGAATGTCAACAATATAGCAAAAAGAACTACCAGGAGCAGTCAAGTCAAAATGGCAATAACATCAACCAATATAGCAAAGAAAACAAGTAGCATCCTAAAGGTAATCAATAGTCGTCGCGCTGGGAAGGTCCGGCATCATCATTATCACCCGGGCCGGTCCATGACATACGATCTTGCGACTGGAAAGCCTCGGATCTAGGAGCAACTGGAGGTGGGGGAAAATCATGAATTCCTCCAACTTGAAGCAAAGAGGCAAAGACCTTATTCGTCCACTCCTGGGAGAGCATAAGATAGTCCAGCTGGGAATTGTAGTCCTGAGGGTGATGTGTGGGCTGGGCATCCTCTTGCGACGCTTCCTCCGCTGATGGTTGCGCCGCAACCTCGTGTCGGCGCTTTGCAGCACTGCCAGCCACTACAGACGGACCATCTGTCCTATGGTACCACGTACCATTTTCTAGCACCATCTTGCATTTGCCTAAGAGCGGCGAGGTCCAAAAACGGGTGCATGCCCGGGGTGGCCGGTGGAAGGTCATAGCCGAAAGCTTCGACGATCGCAGCAATGAAGCCACCACCACCAATAGCGGCTTTCAGATCATTGTTTTGGAACTCTTCAAAGCGGAAGGTCAAGAAGGATATAACGTCAAATTCCATGCCCTTACTAATAGCAATGAGGAGGTCCAAATCCTGCTGAGACACTTTCATCCCACCTTCAATGCGCGGGTTGATTGATGTCACGATGATGCGATGCATGTACTTCCATTCCGCATCCCTAATGCATGACGAGGGTGGGCTAGGGGTGAAGACCGCGTCCTGCCCAGATAACTTTCGCAAAAAATTTCGTCCGCTCAATGTCATTAACCACAGGAATGGTGCCCTCTAGGGGAAATTGTAGGATGTCGTTGAGGTCCTCCCTGGATAGACAACACTCTTCTCCATTTAGAATTTCTAGGTAGTCAATTTCTGCCCTTCGACCACAGCTTCAAAGGAAGCAATAAACTCGTGCACCATATTTTTGTGAGCCGGCCATTTTTCCCTCACAAGCAATCCAAGACCTAACTGCTGTAGCCGGCTGTGAACTGAGTCAAAGAGCGAGAATCGTTGCATTGTCGGTGGGTGGGGCATGGTGGTGGGCACCACTTCCTTCTTTTTGTTGAGGATGCTGACGCACGTCATTGTGTGCGCCGAATTTGTATTTATATCCCCAAGCTCTAGCTAGTGTAGCGGCAAGCAATGGTCGAACCCAAGAGAACTGACTGTGAAGCGATTTCATGTGAATATTAAACTAAAGGGGGTTTTAGTAGGTTGATGCAGGAAAGAAAGTGAGAAAACGTGAATATCAATTGAGAGAAGCATTCAGTCCAGGGAATTCGATAGTGACTGTTATCATCGACTTCTAAAGATTGCGATTCTAATCAAACATGTGGTCATTCCGACAAAGGTAACAACCTAGAGTATCCCGACAAAAGTGATACTAAGCCTAGATTCTACTACTTGCTTCCACGACAAAGCTTCGAGAAGAGTTATAAATTAAAATTGATGAGCGGGTAGTTTCACGATAAAGTATACGCTAACCGTGCAAAACAATTCATGCAATTTAAGATCCAGAATTTACGATTGAATAGAAACAGGCATTAAATCCAAGTCTCAAACATCTATGTCACTAACTAAAAATCCTAAACTGAAACAGAAATTTAACTACTCATAGTCATGACTGAAAAACACTTTAAACTGAAAAGAATGAAAAACACTATTCACGAGTACTGTTCACCGTCGCAATCATTGTTCACTGCTGGAAAAACTCTGTTCCCGTCGGAAAATACAGTTCACGCAAGACTTTGTCTCCCTCCAAAATTTCGTCCGTTCCGTTCCGTTCCAAACCTTTCGTTTTCCCACGGCCGTCTCCTCTGATTGCAAAATCCTAATTGAGACCGGGCTCTAAAATTTGATTTCGGGCCGTAGGCCCGATGCTGACGTCATCAAACACAATCCGTGCCCTAAGAAGACATTAACTACCTCGCCAACAAGAGACATTAGACTCCGGCGCGCGATGCTAATGTTGTCTTCTGGCGCGGAACGTACTGAGTCGCACTTCCTTCATCGTCGATTTTCGCATTCGGCTCTCTAAAAACACCATTTTGAATCGCAAGTGTCTTTTCATGTATCCCAAACACCTAGAATGCAAACAACACTAAAAAATAACTGTTCACATAAAAAAATGTCGAAATAGTTGGGTTTAAACGGTTTAGCGAGTCGTATAAATACGCCTCATCAAACCACCCCACACTTAAACTTTTCGTCTCGAACAAAGAATAAAAAGAAAGACTCGCAATACTCAAAGCTCTTCTAATATGCCAACGACTAAACACTGAATTTACTTGAGATGTCCTCACTAATCGGTTCATCAACATAGACTCACATTCATTATTCAGTAATGATCAGCAAGGAACCGTAATGATACATATTACCTTAGAGGTCAAGATGGAATTCAATGGATGACTGGGAGATAGTTCTCTTTAGACTCCTGACTCCATTCTTCAACTCAAGGTCATAGTCACGCGCATACGCTGAGTTCCCTTTCTCTGGCACATGAGAAATCCAAGCTACGAGAAACTCAACTTTTCTTTTTCTCTTTGGTAGGACAGCTCTTGTTTTGTTTGGTCCGAAGACTTCACTCAACTCGATTGCTTTTCCGATTTTTCTCTTTCACATTTGACTGAATTTTCTTTTTGAGCTTTGCTCTCCAATGTGAATTGCTTGTCTTTTTCTTTTTGCTCTTTGAACTGTTCCAATCATCGCCTTCGAATAACAGTTTTGGAGCGCGTCCCGCTCTTTCTCATCATCATCCTTTCAGCGCGAGGCAGGATAGGGGTTACTCACCCATTCCCGATTACTAGGACTAGAGATAGGACAATTTATTTTTCCATCCCACCATTGCATAAACGCTGCAATGATGGAGTGAAAGTCTCACCCCTCATAACTTGGAATGCCAACCTCCACAAATTCAGCGCGCTACGCGACTAATCCCCTGAACCTTCGATTGTTTGTCAAGTCCCTCTAGAACGTTTCTATCAACTCCACATCCTATAATATCTCAACTCAAAGGAACATATAACATTAAGTAGCTAGCATCACAAAATTGTAGAAATCATGCAAAGCATGCACATCAAAACCTCATAGCATCAAACGTCATCTCATGAAATCATCATCTTCATCATAGCATATAATGGCATAAAACTGGCAGCATATAGTCACACGAAATCAGCATCATCGCAGCACCTCAAAAATTAAAAAAAAAACGTGCTTTAACTACTACTAATGCATGCTAATAACAGTAAACGTGCTGACACCTAATACTAACTCCCCCACCCCACACTTTTGAAATAAACCGTGTCCTCACAGTACATAAGAGCGTCGGGAAGGGCAGTCATGCAAGATTCAAAAGAAACGAAACAAAAGGAAACACACAAAAAAACTATCCTAACTCAGCAAGTTGAGCGCCACATGCATACATTAGATGGCACGCCCCAAGCAAACATTATCGACGCTAATGTATGAACCCGGAGCAGTCATAATGTTGCCTCGGGGAGCCATACTAATTGACTCACACTAAGAATAAATTAAAATCGGGTTGCCTCCCGCAAAGCGTCTTTGTTTAACGTCGTTGGCTCAACGATACCTCTCCTCCTTAAGCGTTTACCGGCTCAGCCAACTCGAGCTCCTCATCGGGTGGGATATCCTCTCCAAAAGGAACATCTTCTTGTAGCAATTGAGACCATGGCAATCCGTCTTCAAGAAGTCTTTAATAAACCTGCGATGAAATCTAACAAATTTGCGATAAATTCTAACATAATCAAGGAAAGACATGATACCTCGCTGGTCAGTGGGAAAAGGCAATCCACGAATTAAATCAGTTTTTATTTTATGAGGTTGGATGCCTTCCTCACGGTGCATATCCGACTCAAGCACCGCATCCTCAATGATGTCCAACGCATGTATTCCTGCAATGTTAGGTGGGTGCTGCATTGATTTATACATGTTAAAGTTAACCCGTCTACCTCCATGGAGAGATCACCCGTAAATGTATCGATTTTTATCTTTGCGGTCACCATGAAGGGTCTTCCTAGTAGGACGGGGGAAGTGTCTGTCGCATCACCCTCCATTTTCATGACATAAAAAATCTGCAAGGAATGCTCTTTCCTACGTGCACTAATACGTCAACAACTATACCCTTTGGCTTACTATATGATTTATCCGCTAGTTGAAGAATCAAGTCAGTGGGTGTCAAAGGACCAATATGCAATGCTAGATAGAGAGAGTAAGGCAACACATTAACTGACGCACCCAAATCCAGGATACAATGATCAATTTTGAATTTACCAATGACGCATGAAATTATAAATAAACCTGGATCCTTACATTTTTATGCTACCTTGCACTGAACAATTGCAGGGATGTTCTGCCTTAAATTTGCATGCTCGGGCTTCAGTTCTCCTCTTCTGTTAGTTCACAATTCGTCAAGGGCCTTAGCATATTTTGGAATCCACTTTATTGCGTCAAGGAGTGGGGTTATGATCCCAACTCTGCTGAACAGCTCCAATAAAATAAGAGACGCTGCTGGATCCTCCCTTGGTCTCGATACTTGCACAAGATTTGAGGCAGGCTGTACCGCGTCGGAAGACGACTTTAGGTCGGCACACGGAGAGTTAACATTCTTATCTGGCGCGTGTTCTTAGTCAACCTGCGGCGCGGTTCTTGTGTTGTCCACGTCCTCTACATACGTTGTTGTCTTCATACGGCGCACGGAGAGTTAACATTCTTATCCCAACTGAAGACTTTAATGCCTCACGCGCCTGGGTAATGTCTTCATCTGGCGCCGTATCCCTTGACTCTGTTTCCCTCAGTGCCTCATTTGCACTCTTGACCTCCTATCCTCGCCTTAGGATAATTGCACTGACATTCGCCGTCGGGTTAGGAATTGTTTGAGATGGTAATTTGTCCTGGTCATTCTTCAACTCATTAATGACCGTGATCAACTGTGACATTTGCTTTGATAATTCAGCAATAGCACCGTCCGTCTTTGCTTGGTATTGTTGAAGATTTATTGCCAAATCATTAACAGTTAGCGGGTTGCTCTGACCTGGCTGATTATATTTCTTCCTTTGTTGATACTGATCAGCACTGTTGTAACCCTCTTGTTGCTGACGAAATGGTCGTCGATAATACTGGGTCTGCTGTTGAGGCACGACTTTCTCCCTAGGAAATTCTCCATCATTCTTCCAACTGTAAGCATTTGCAGCTAATCCAAATTTCATCTGAGGTGGTTTGTTGTTGAAATTCTGGTACCCTCCTAGAGCGTTTACCTCTCCTGAATCAGTCTTGTGGCTAACAGCACCACAAAATTCACAAGGCTTCACTACATTAGCTTGTCCCACCGTCATTTTCTGTATCATGTCCTTCAGCTCTTTAATTTCTACAGCCATCTGATTGCCGGACGAGTCGGCCTGTGATACATTTCTTGTTCTACTCGTATCCTCTCGCTTACTGGTTTCCTCTCTGAACCTTGCGCTCTCAGTAGTTTTTCTAATCAGTTCCCGAACCTCTCCGGGAGTCAAATTTATTAATAACCAGCCACGTTTAGGTAGCCTAAGAATTGAAGAAGATCAAAAATAGAAAAGATCATAGTACATTGCATCATCATAAATTCTATACACCATAAATTCTGTATTTTGTACCTATATAAGCATGATAAACATAGGCTAAGCATCATCAAGCCTTTTTCAATCAAACATGTGTTCTAACTTGGTATCAGGCCGATCTTTTCTTTTCGATCCGATCTCAGTTTGTGATGGAATCAACAGCCGCAACTAAGGGTGATGTCTCAGCCACCATTCCTCCCTCAGCATTTCCTCATACACAAGTACGCCTAGATGGATCCAATTTTTTGCTTTGGAAGACGTTAATCCTTCCTGGACTATCCGGCCTCGATCTCCATGGCTATCTTTGATGGCACGACTTTGGCACCCGAGAAGCAAATAACCGAAGGAGAAGGTTCCGATGCACACACCGTGTCCAATTCTGCCTACCAAATCTGGTGGCAACAAGACCAACGAGTCCTAGGCGTACTCCTTGACAGCGCGTCGTCGTGCGCCTCAAATTTGAATTTGTAACTCCTGTTAACACACTAGCAAGCGGTAAGCAGGGTCGAACCCAAAGAGAGCAAATGAGTCGGAGTTCAATGAGAGTCACAGAAAAAGGAACGCAACTGAGGAAATCAATTCAAAGAAAATCAGTTCGGGGAATACAATGCAACTAGTTATCACCGATCGAATACATGAGTAAGCTAGTGAATTCTGCCTCAGTCCAACATTCCCGCTAAAGATATGTCGACAATCAAATTCTACCTATTCTTAACCGCTAGGCCTTCGAACAAGTGCAATAGTTACTCGACTTATACCACAAAATCGGTTCTACCGCTAGGTTTTCCCAAACAATGCAATCAAGTCAAGTGTAACACAATTGATATCAATCTAGCTCACCGCTAAGCTGCACTAAATTGTCAATCAAAGCATTCGATTTCATTCATTCAAGGGCAGCAATCCATAGCTCAAATCATGAATTCATTGATCTCAAACCATTGTTGCACTATAAATCCCCAAACTGAAATATTGATTTAGCTACTCATAATATCCATGAATACAATAGAAACTAGGTTCATCACACTACAATACACAAACTGAGCTCAAAACGATTCCGGCCGTGAACAGTGTTCCGGCGTGAATAGTGAATAGTGACAGTAAGTGAACAGTGACAAAGGAACAGTAACAGCCGGCCGTGAACAGTAAATTCCGACCACTTCCAGCAGCTTCACTCTCCAGCTAGCTCGGACTCCACTGCCGTCACTGTAGCTCCGCGTGAATAGTGTTCCAGAAATGGAGTGTTCAAGAGAGATAAATCTTTTCCCAATTTGTCCATGTCTTAGGTTTAGGGTTTTGGGGTTGAACCATCTTGATTGAACCACATTGAACCAGTAATTGAACCAGCAGAGTTGACTTTGACCGCTGTTGACTTCTTGATCTTGGATGAATGCTTCGAATTTGCGATAAATTCCAATGCGATCTTGAACATACCTGCGATACGAAAACACTACAAAAGAGTAATCGATTCACGCAAAATGTAATAAAACTATGGGAATAAATAACTCAATGGAGCGTATAAATACGCTCCATCACTCCTCAACTCCATGACCCCAGAGATTGCGACCCAAATGGTGGGTCTAACAACAGCTGCTCAAGTCTGGTCGGCAGTTCATGCCATGTTTGCTGCACAAAAAATCCTGCCACCATTCGTCACACGCGCCTCCAATTGCAGACGATGAAAAAGAAATATATGTCCGCCGCAGATTACTTCCAGAAGATGAAAGCCCTAGGCGACATCATGGCTTCAATGGGCGCTGCTCTAACCGACGATGAACTTATCGACTACATACTTGTTGGGCTAGGCCCAGAATTTAGCCCACTTGCTGCCTCCCTCACTATTGCCAACAAAGATGTGTCGCTAACCGATTTTTATGCCTACCTCTTGTCCTATGAATTGATGCAGGAACAACAGGCTCAATCGGACGACTGGTCGTCTTCTGTCAACTCTGCTGCTAGCCAAAACAACATCTCCGGTCGTCTTTCTCCTCCCCGTCCAGATTCTCAGAATAATCAAGATCGACGGGGCTCGCAGACACGTTCCAGTAATCAATTTGGAAATCGGCAGAATGAAAACCGCGGTGGTGGAAGCCGCAATAGGAATAGCGGTGGGCGTTTCTGTCCGAAGTGTCAAAGATGTCGACTCTTTGGCCATGATGCACTTAATTGTCACAATCGTTTCAATGAGGCTTACAATGCAGAAGAACCTCACTCCGAAAACACAGCCGATTTCGCAACTACAATGATGCCCACTGGTACATGGATTCTGGAGCAACAGACCACCTGACAAGTGACCTGGAACGGTTAACTGTGTAAGAAAAGTACACCAGAAAGGATAAGATTCAGGTGGCGAATGGAACAGGTTTGTCTATTACGCATATCGGTCACACTCGTTTAGCTGGTTCTAATAATTCTCTTATTCTTAAAAATATTCTTCGTGTGCCAAATATTAGCAAACATCTTTTATCTGTTCATCGCCTTGTTTCTGACAACAATGTTTTCATTGAATTTCATCCTGACTATTTTTTGATTAAGGACAAAGCCACACAGAATATTCTGCTCCGAGGTAAAAGTCACGGCGGCCTCTATCTCTTTCCATTCACTGGTGTTCCTTCTCCTCGCCAGGTTTTCTCCGGCATCATAATCTCTTCCCACATGTGGCATCGACGTCTTGGGCATCCCTCAAGTACCATTGTTCACGCTATTGTTAAATAACATTCTCTTCCATGTTTTTCCTTACACACAAATTCTTTTATATGTGATGCTTGTCAACGTGCCAAGAGTCATCAGTTAATTCACAACCTCTTCTAATCATGTTATTTCGCAACCTCTTCAATTAATTCACACTGACGTTTGGGGACCTGCTCTCTCCTCCTCCGGTGGGTATCGTTATTACGTTAGTTTCATTGATGATTATAGTCGTTTTTGTTGGGTTTATCTTATTAAATTTAAGTCTGACGTTGAATCCCTGTTTTATGCTTTTCAAACTCATGTTGAGCGTCTTCTGAACTCAAAAATACTCGTCGTTCAATCAGATGGAGGTGGAGAATATTCTCATCTACGTCAATATTTTAGAAAAATAGGAATTTCTCATCGAGTCTCTTGTCCACACACCTCTCAGCAAAATGGCATTGCCGAACGCAAACATCGCCACTTAGCCGAAACTTGTTTGGCCCTTATAGCTCATTCTTCACTACCTCTTCGTTTCTGGGACGAAGCTTTTCTTACCGCTTGATATATTATCAATCGATTACCAAGTCGCATTCTAAATAATTCCACACCTATCACTTGACTTCTTCAAATCACACCAGATTATTCCTTCCTACGCACCTTTGGATGCGCGTGCTGGCCGAACTTACAAAAATATAATGCCCGCAAGTTGGAGTTTCGTTCGACTATGTGTGTGTTCCTTGGCTGCAGCTCAATGCACAAAGGTTATAAATTCCTAGATCGCACAACCGGTCATATCTATATTTCTAGGGACGTTATTTTCGATGAAAATGTGTTTCCGTTTGCTACACCTAACGTCGTCCCTAATCTTAGTCTTTTAACCTCTCTAGTATCCTTTCCCACAAACGAACCAGCTACTCAGAGTGATCCTATGAGTAATTACTACATGTTCCTACTGTCAACTAATCAATTTATTTCCGAGTCTGTTCCTTTTCAGGTTGCTCCTTGCGATATTGCTTCTTCCAGGAATGATGCTGCTGAAAACTGTAACACTGATGCTGCTGTTCCAGATATTGGGCCTCAAATGTTGGGCCAACACAAAACACAGGTGAATCTCCAGCAGTCCATCAACCCGTGAGAGACCAGCACTCTGCTATTGGGCCTCCACTCAACCTTCCAGACCCAGCTCATGAACCTGGTGTTACAATTTTCCTCCTAGTCTATGTCGATGACATTGTCATCACTGGGTCATGTCCCGACGCCATCAGCCACATCATTCAGCGTCTCTCTGCTGTTCTTCCCATCAAAGATCTTCTCAATCTCCATTACTTTCTGGGACTTGAAGTGGTCAACAATTCGAAGGGGCTAACCTTGAATCAACACATATACGCACTTTGATCTTTTACATCGTGCAAATATGGAGAATTGCAGACCTACTTCTACGGCCATGTCTGCCACTGAGAATCTAGTCAGAGATTCCGGTCATCCACTTAATGATAAAGATGTTATAAAGTATCGCAGTATGGTTGGCGGGCTGCTCTACCTCACTCTCACTCGACCAGATATCTCTTTTGCGGTAAATAAAGTTTGCCAATACGTATGTAAAGCAACTGATGAACATTGGGAGGCAGTCAAGAGGATATTACGCTACGTTAAAGGGACTATTGATACAGGCCTAAAATTTTGACAGTCGTCTCTCACGCGACTCAGTATTTTTACCGATGCTGACTGGGCAGAATGCTCGGATGATCGTCGCTCCACTGGTGGTTTCGCTATATTCCTTGGCCCAAATCTGATCTCTTGGAGCGCAAAGAAACAATCTATGGTGTCTAGATCCAGTACCGAAGCCAAGTATAAAGCATTAGCAAATGGTACGACAGAAGCTACATGGATTCAATATGTCCTCAGGGAGCTTGGTGTCAAACAAAAACAGCCACCAATCTTATGGTGTGACAATTTAGGAGCTACTTACTTGACGGCAAACCCGGTATTCCATGCTCGCTCAAAGCACATAGATATAGATTTTCATTTTGTGTGCGAGAAGGTTGCTCAAGGAGAATTAGATCATTTCATCTCTACAAAAGACCAACTAGTAGACATGTTCACCAAACCTGCAACGTGACAGATGCTTGATCGTTTTCGGTTCAACCTGAACCTTACTAACCCCGGTTCAGATTGAGGGGGAGTATTAATGATCAGCCACGTTTAGGTAGCCTAAGATTAGAAGAGGATCAAAAATAGAAAAGATCATAGTACATTGCATCATCATAAATTCTGTACACCATAAATTCTGTATTTTGTACCTATATAAGCATGATAAACATAGACTAAGCATCATCAAGCCTTTTTCAATCAAACCTGTGTTCTAACTAAATTCATAATTATGCCGCCAGCTGCAGCATCCAACATCATCCTCTCTAAGGGTCTGAGTCCATTCAGCAAATACTCCACTATCATCCCTCTAGGCACCCCAAGATTGTAGCAACTTTGTTCCAATGAATTAAAGCGCTTCAAATAGTCGTACATTGACTCATCGGGTCCTTGTTTGATCGCAGAGAGCTCTCTGCGCACTTGTGTTGCCTTTGCTGGCGGGTAGTATTTGTCCAGAAACTTTCTCTACATTTGATCCCATGTTCGGATACTACCTGAGGGAAGAGACAAAAACCACGATTTTGCTAGGTCAGTTAAACTCAAAGGAAATACTCTTAGCTTAAACCTGTCCTCCGAAGCTGCATATGATCTCAATGTTTGGCAGATTCCGGTGAACTCTTGTAAATGCCTCATTGCGACCTCTCCCGGTAATCCTCCAAATTTAGGTAAGTGATGCACCACAACAGTCTTTATTTCAAAATCGTCTTCTTCTGGGCCAGTATTGATGCACCATGGCTGGTCATTGAAGTTTGGTGCAGACAGCTCTCTCATTGTTGGTTCTGGTCTGTGGGCACGCATGTATGGTTGATGCCCGTAAGGTTGCTGCTGCTCATATTGCTGAGACGAAGGCGGTGGGTTAGGCTCATTGAAACACTCTGCTCGTGCCCCTGGATCCCTAGCCATAAGTTTTCTTTCACGAAGTTCCCTCTGGCATGCTCTAAACACTCGTTCAGGCTCTTCGTAGAATGGTGGAATTTGCACATGCTGATTTCCTGGTGGAGGTAAAAGACGGTTGTTGTTGTTGACTTGATTTTATTCGTTATTTTGGCAACCATCACCGTAAACACTACCTGCGTGCGACATGCAAGAAAGAGCAATTTACCGCAACACAAAAGAATAACACAAAAAAATAATCGAAAACTAAATATAAAAAGAAAAGAAAAAGAAAATCTTCACTTTAGCAGTTCCCTGGCAACGGCGCCAAAATTTGACGCGCGTCGTTGTGTGTGCCAAATTTGTATTTATATCTCCAAGATCTAGCTAGTGTAGCAGCAAGCAAGGGTCGAACCCAAGAGAACTGACTGTGAAGCGATTTCCTGTGAATATTAAACTAAAGGGGGTTTTAGTAGGTTGGTGCAGGAAAGAAAGTGAGAAAACGTGAATATCAATTGAGAGAAGCATTCAGTCCAGGGAATTCGATAGTGACTGTTATCATCGACTTCTAAAGATTGCGATTCTAATCAAACATGTGGTCATTCCGACAAAGGTAATAACCTAGAGTATCCCGACAAAAGTGATACTAAGCCTAGATTCTACTACTTGCTTCCACGACAAAGCTTCGATAAGAGTTAATAATTAGAATTGATGAGCGGGTAGATTCACGACAAAGTATACGCTAATCGTGCAAAATAATTCATGCAATTTAAGATCTAGAACTTACGATTGAATAGAAACAGGCATTAAATCCAAGTCTCAAACATGTATGTCGCTAACTAAAAACCCTAAACTGAAATAGAAATTTAGCTACTCATAGTCATGACTGAAAAACACATTAAACTGAAAGGAATGAAAAAACATTGTTCACTGCCGGAAAAACACTGTTCACACCGGAAAATACTGTTCACGCAAGACTTTGTCTCCCTCCAAAATTCCGTCCGTCCCGTTCCGTTCCAAAACTATCTTTTTCCCACGGCCGTCTCCTCTGATTGCGAAACACTAATTGAGATCGGGCTCTAAAATTTAATTTCGGGCCGCAGGCCCAATGCTGACGTCATCAAACACTATACGCGCCTCAAGAAGACATTAACTACAGCGCCAGCAATAGACATTAGACTCCGGCGCGCGACACCAATGTTGTCTTCTGGCGCGGAACGTACTGAGTAGCACTTCCTTCGTCGCCGATTTTTGCATTCGGCTCTCTAAAAACATAATTTTGAGTCGCAAGTGTCTTTTCATGTATCCCAAACACCTGAAATGCAAACAACACTAAAAAGTAATTGTTCGCATAAAAACATGTCGAAATAGTTCGGTTTAAACGGTTTAGCGAGTCGTATAAATACGCCCCATCAAACCACCCCACACTTAAACTTGTTCGTCCCGAGCAAAGAACAAAATCAAGACTCACAATACTCAAAGCTCTTCTAATATGCCAACGACTAAACACTGAATTTACTTGAAATGTCCTCACTAATTGGTTGATCAACATATACTCACATTCATTCTTTAATAATGAAAATCAAGGAACCGTAATGATACATTCATTTTTCTAGCCCATGATACAACTTAATCCGATGTCCAACCTTAAACAGGTCCCCTTCAGTACTTAGGAGCTCTACATCATCAAATACTTTCTGAACTTGGAACGGTCCCGACCACCTAGTCCTTAACTTATTAGGAAAGAGTCTCAATCTCGAATTGAACAAAAGGACCTGGTCTCCTTGCTTAAAGCTCTTCCTTACCAGCCTTCTATCATGCCACCTCTTCGTTCTTTCCTTGTAAAGGAGTGCGTTGTCATAAGCGTCTAAGAGACTCTCGTCCAATTCGTTCAATTGCAACAATCGATTCTATCATGCAGCATGCAAATCAAAGTTCAATCGAGTAATCGCCCAAAAAGTTTTATGCTGCAACTCAACTGAAAGATGACATGCTTTCCCATATATCAATTGATATGGAGACATTCCAATGGGGGTTTTAAATGCAGTACGATATGCTCAGAGTGCATCATCTAGCTTAGAAGCCCAATCCTTTCTAAACCGACTGACCGTTTTCTCAAGTAGGACCTTTATTTCCCTATTAGAAACTTCCACTTGCCCGCTAGTCTATGGGTGATAAGGAGTGGCAATCTTATAGTAAACACCATACTTCTTTAGCAAAGCCTCAAAGTTCTTCTCCTTAAAGTGAGACCTTCCATCACTAATAACAGTACGTGGTACGCCAAATCTACGGAAAATGATATTCCTAAAGAGCTTCATGACAACTTTAGCGTCACAAGTGGGAGAGGCTACCTTCTACCCACTTAGACATGTAGTCCACAACTACTAGGATATATGAATTGCCGAAGGAGGCGGGAAATGGACCCATAAAATCTATACCCCAAACATCAAAAATGTCAACCTCTTGAATAGGATGTTGGGGCATCTCATTACGCTTAGAAATGTTACCACTCATTTGGCAACTATCACACCTCTTGGCGTACTCATATGAATCCTTGAAAAGCAAAGGCCAATAGAATCCACATTGAAGAACTCGTGATGCAGTCTTGGTTCCACTACCATGCCCACCATAGGGAGAATCATGACATTGAGCAAGAATGCTCATCATATCCTCAGCCACACAAGTTCGATAAATGCCATCTGCACAAAGTTTATAAAGATATGGCTCATCCCAGTAATACCTTTTCACATAGTGAAGAAACCTCTTTTTCTTGTGATGACTAAGATCAGTAGGAAGGAGACCACAAACCAAATAGCTCATATAATCTGCATACCAAGGAGCGTCTTGCACCTCCACTCCCATTAAGCTTTCTCCTATGAATGAATCGTCTATGGGAGTTGCAGCAACTCTAGCTTGGGGATCTTCCTCTAACCTAGAAAGATGATCAGCTACCAAGTTTTCTACTCCTTTCTTATCCTTAATGAGAATATCGAACTCTTGCAGTAGGAGTACCCACCTAATCAATCTAGGCTTAGAATCTTTCTTAGCTATGAGGTACTTGATGGCAGAATGATCGGTATATACTATGGTATGCGATCCTACAAGATATTGTCTGAACTTTTTGAAGGCAAACACGATGGCAAGCAGTTCGATTTATGTGGTTGTGTAGTTAGCCTGGGTTTGGTCAAGGATTTTGCTAGCATAGTAGAAAGAATGTAGCTTCTTATCAACTCGTTGACCTAATACAGCACCTACTGCATATTCGCTTACATTGCACATAAGTTCAAAAGGGAGTTCCCAATTGGGAGGCTAAATAACAGGGGTAGAGGTCAAGGCGTCCTTAAGCCTAGTACAGACTTCAAAACAAGCATCATTAAAATGGAAATCAACATCATGACATAGGAGGTTATTGAGGGGTCTAGCTATCTTTGAAAAATCCTTAATGAAACGCCTATAGAACCCAGCATGACCCAGAAAACTCTTAATCCCCTTAACATCCCTAGGAGATGGAAGTTTGGCTATGACTTCTATCTTAGCAGGATCTACTTCTATTCCTCGGTTAGAAACCATATGTCCCAAGACTATACCCTCTTGCACCATAAAATGACACTTTTCCCAATTAAGCACCAGATCAGTCTCAATACATCTTTCAAGAACATGGGAAAGGTTAAGAAGACAATGATCAAAGGAGGATCCATATACTGAAAAGTCGTTCATAAAGACTTCCATTTCCGTCTTAATAAGATCAGAAAAGATTGCCATCATGCATCTTTGAAAAGTTGCAGGGGCGTTCCAAAGTCCAAACGGCATTCGCCTATAAGTGAAAGTCACATAAGGACAAGTAAACGTCGTCTTCTCCTGATCTTGTAGGTGACTAGGCATCTGGAAAAACCCACTTTATCCATCAAGATAACAGAAGAAGCTATGATTAGCTAATCTCTCTAGCATTTGATCTATAAACAGAAGAGGGAAGTGATCTTTTCTTGTGGCCTTATTCAAGTTACGGTAATCGATACACATACGCCAATCGGTAACGAGAATCAACTCATTCCGTTCATTAGCCACAACAGTGAATTCTCCCTTCTTCGGGACAACATGAATTGGGCTAACTCAATTTGAATCAGGAATAGAGAAGATAATACCAGCATCCAACAATTTCATAATCTCTTTTTTCATCACCTCACTCATATTGGGATTCAACCTACGTTGATGTTCCTTAGATGGTTTCACACCATCTTCAAACTAAATCTTATGCATGCAAATACTAGTACTTATACCGGTGAGATCATCAATCGAATACCCCAAAGCTTTCTTATACTTCCTAAGAACATTCAACAACTTAGAAGTCTCATCACTAGTCAAAGCAGAATTCACAATCACCGGATATATTGAATTTTCATCAAGGAATTCATACCTTAGGCTTGCCGGCAGAGCTTTGAGCTCTACCTTGCAAAAATCCTTACCTTCTTGGACCATCTTCGAAATTTTGCTTCCCTTATCCTCATCCATGCTGCCTTCTCCCAAATCAATAGCCCTCATGCGATACTCACCAGTATTTTCAAAACTCAAAGGGTTAGATAAAGATAAAACACAATGATCTATCAAATCATATGAGCTAATACGATTGCAATCAAATGATGAACATGGTGTCTTGCAAGACTTTTCTAAACTAAATGCAATCTCTTCATCACCAATATGCAACACAAGTGAGCCATGTCTAACATCAATCACGGTTCCAGCTGTAGCTAGAAATGGTCTACCTAATATGATCGGTACTTCCTTATCCTCCTCCACATCTAAAACAATAAAGTCAACGAGAATATAAAAATTCCCTACCCTAATGGGAACATCTTCAAGAACTCCCTTAGGAAATCTTGAAGAACGATCCACTAATCTCAAACATATAGATGTAGGAGTAAGTTCACCAAGATTAAGGCATAAGAGAAATGCTAGCTCCTAGATCACATAGTGCGCGCTCGATATTAACATTACCAATATTGATAGGGATAGCAAAACTACCCGGATCTCCTAACTTCTTAGGTAATGCATTTTGAACTACGGCACTACATATCTCATTCAGTGCAACTGTTTCATGCTCATCAATCCTACGCTTTTGAGAAATGATATCTTTTAAAAAATTTGCGTAAGTAGGGACTTGAGAGATTACCTCTGTGAAGGGCAGCGTTACCTGAAGCTTTGTTAGCATATCCGAGAACCTCTTGAAATGAGCTTCCTTGTTGCTCTTAGCTAGCCTCTGTGGAAATAGAACTTAGGGCTTATACACCGGTACCTCAATAGCTACATCTCCCTTAACCAGTGTGGGTTCAACCTCTTCTACATTAGGTTCAGCAGTTGTATCCTTCTCCTCTTCCGATTTCTCATCTAAAACTACCCTTGGCTTGGAAGCACACGTTTTGGAATTAGCGGGATCTATCACTATACCACTTCTTGTAGTGATGGCACTACAAGATTCATTATTACCCATGTCCGGCTTTGAAGGGAGCTTACCATGTGATCTTGATGTAGAAGCTGCCTGTTGTGCAATTTGCGTTTCCAAATGCATGTTGTGAATGGTAAGTTCATCTATTCTTGCATTCAACTTCTCCTGACCCGCTACAAGCTAAGCAAGGATAGCTTCCATGGTGGGATTAGAGTTACTTTAAGAAGCTTGAGGCGGTTCTTGTGCTTGGTGCCCTGGTGCATATGTTTGGTGTTGATGCCCTTGAGATGGTTGGTTTTGATAGTTATTCAAGTAGTGCACCGGTCCTTAGTTTCTATTATAGTTCCCTTGCCCCTGCTGATTATTTCGAACAATATTTTGATTTCCTTGATTTGGTTGATATCTTTGGTTGCTTTGAATACTGTCTAGGTTGAAATCCAGGAGGGACAGGTTCTTGGGTTTTGTAAGAGAAGTTCGAATGGTTTCGATTGCTAGGATGATAAGTGGGATTCGTGCTTGATCCATACGCACAGGCCAACTACACAACCACATAAATCGAAATGCTTCAATGCAAATAATTCATTTAGAGGATGGAATCAGCAACGAAGATGTTAAATTCATGGGTAGAAGAAATCGATTCGCCCAGCTTCACTAAAGCACTGAGCAAATGATTCGGTCGAATGAAGTTGAAATTCGCAGCACCTCTGAGTTGCAGATAGTGAACAAGAAGTTGCTACAGCACACTCTTGAACATCCAAAACTGATGCAGCAAAATAGAAAAAGGAACAAAGGTTTGTTCACCCAGTTCGGCCAATCTGCCTATGTCTGGGAAGGGCTGAATTCCAACCCTAAATCCACTAGTTTCTCAGGTCCACAGTACAACACGGTTCGACGCACGACACATATACTACCTGACCTAAACTAGTCACACAATCAGAACAAGCTCTGACTTGTGTATTGCACACCTGCAGACTTGAAATTATTCATAATAGCTACAACTCTGATCCCACAGACTCAGTCTATTCTAATTAATTCAATGTTACCTGCAGGTTGCTTTAGCACTGCTGTAGCACACAGCTGGTACCTAAACTGTCTGCGTCGCTCCAAGCCTTTTGCTGATCCGATCAAACCTCTCCACTAGCGCTGCACACTCTGGAGCACTCCCCCTCACTCAGTGACCACCTGTCACTAGTGAGTTTCGCCGACCAGTCACTTGACCGAGTTGGTCCGCTCGTCAATATCTCTGCGGCCTCCCTTGATCAACCAACAAGCAACCACTGCTCTAAATTGGCTTCCTGATCAAGCTGTGATCACACTCTGCAAACCCTGATCACACTCTGCTTCAATCACCTCAACTCTGCGCTCACGCTCTACTCTCGGTGATGATCGAAGATCCTCTTGTACTTGAATTCTATCCTCACTGTATTCTGTGTACGCTCTCGTGTTTGCTCTCTTCACTTCGATGCCCTTGACGCTCTGAGCAGCCTTCTTTAAATAGGAACACCCAGTCCCACCATTCACAGTTTTAGCAATTTCCTTCAAACAACAATATCTCCTAATTTGTAGGAGATGCAAATCTAATCTTCTACAAACAAATCTTCTCCGCCATCTGGAAATCTCCACTGGAATATTCTCTCTAAGAACTTAGGAACTCCCTTGATGCTAATGGATGCACTGCCAAGCTCCTTCCGCGAAGATTCGAGCTGCTATTGATGAACAAATGCTACAGCTTCCTGAACTAGCTCCTACTATAGCAGCAGCTTGTTCAGCCGCTTGTTCACTCGTGCTGGTTTTGTTAAAGACTGCCATACTGCATCATCAATCTCCCCCTTGGCATTTGAAAAACCCTTGGCCACAGATGAAGTCGTCCACGAAAAACAAATATTAAACTACTTAATAACAGTTTCAAAGTAAACGTAAGATGTGGCCACACTCGGCCTTAGCTTAGCCACGCAGGGCAAAAAAACATCTAAGAGTTCAGTTCATCTAGCCTTCATTTACCCTCCCCCTTTTTGACACAAATGCTCACGTCCCTAGGGCAGGCCCTTGCTCCTCCGGGCATTCCAAGTCCTTAAGCACGCTTCTGATTTTAGCACGTTTGGCATCCCTTTGTTTGGCTTCAGTGTCCATCATGTACAGCTCTGTCTTCAGGTGGTTCACGATCCTTGCATGGAGAGCTGCTTGAATTGCAGGGGCAGGGGGAAGAGCTTCCTCATTAGAAGGTGAATCGGAAGGGGCAACCAGAAGCGGGTCTTCTTGGGCAATGTCAACTGCGTGCTTCCCTTTGAATAGCTTGTGATCTAATGTAAAAACCTGCAGCTCTTGGGACAGTCCTTCAGTAATCTCTCCCAACTCTGGATGCTGAGAGACCATCATTCCATAAATGAGGGATGGCAGCACAATGGGTTTACTAGAGGAAGCACTGCCAGCATGAGCAGCAAGCTGGGGAAATATCACACTACCCAAGCTGATTCTTCTCCTTTTCCCAATCGAGTGTAAAAGGTTAGCAAAGGATCTGCTAACCTTTCCCCTATGAGAGCTGGGGATCCAGTTCCTAATGCCCAAGTTGTACAACAGGGCATTTTTGGAGGTGAGTTCCGCAACACTGAGATTTGGTCCACCCCAAGACATGCACACTCCTCCCGTGAGAACCTTGGCCAACACCTCTTGCTTGACATTTGTAGGCTCTCTAGCATCACTGTCTATTTCAAAAAATTCATCTATCTTCTCAGGGGTGATTACTATCTTTTTACCCCGCACCCAACTCTTCCCAAAATCATCTCCTTCTTCCTCACCAAATTTTTCTTCCATGTTGACTTGAATTCCCTAACTAGTGATAAATTGAATCTGTAAGGGTAAGTCAGGGACATGAGTAGGTTTACCTCAGTTAGGAGCTGGATGATAGCTGCAGATTTGTATTTGTCCAGGTCCAGTCTCTTCTTTGTAACAATGTGCTTCCTCTCTACAGAGCTCCATGATTGAGAGGCATGCCTGCTTCTAAACCATACTCCTCCTATAGTGACTGCAACAGTGTCAGCCAGAACAGGTCTTCTCTTAGAAGGTCACCTACAGCATCTTCACTGGACTCCTCTTCTTCACTGCTGGTATCAGGGATGACGATTAGAGCTTTTCCTTTGTCATAAGATGGATGAGGATGTGCTGCAGCAGCTTCTTGTTCAGGAAGATCTGCGTCAACCTCCTCACCTTCTCCTTCGATGCCAGGGGACGTGACAAGGGTTCTGCTTGAGCTTTCTTCGAGCACTGCCTCTTCAGTCACCACTGCTGCGCTGGTTATAGGCTCCCCGTCAAGGACCAGTCGCCTCCTTTTCTGTGGAGTTCCTCCTTATGGAGAAGGAGCATTATGCGACACCGGGAGAGGTGCGGGCTCTCAGACCACCAAGTCTAGTCGTTGAGCAGGCGCTTCATTACGAGACTTAGAACTCCTTTCAGTTCTGCCTTGTCATGCTGCTGCCAGGCTCTTCTTCAGTCCGCGAGTCTTCACCATTGCTAGTAGTTTGCAGAAGGAGTTCGAGCAGGGGAGGATTTGATCTGAGTGTGATTTGGGAAATAATGCAACCGAATGAGCCATAGAAATTTGATTTACCCGCTGATTTTCTTTCTTTTCCAGAAGCACGTGCTCAGCGTGTGACCTCTTCTGTCTTTGGCAACCAAATATTTTGAACAAGCTTCTTCAGGCTCTGGTTGCTATAGCATCACGGGACTGGATCACTTACTTGCTGATCCTACCTCCATTGTTTGGTGATTCCTTGTCAGAGTCAGCTGGTTGTTTCTTCATCCATACTTGAGTCGGTCTCTATTTTTATAGCTTATGACAGTCAACTCCCTTGTTTTTCAGTTTGTCACATTTAGGTCTCCACACCTGCGTTTCCTGTGACACTCTTTTGCTTGCTCCATTCCTGTCCGCTGGTTTCTCCATTATTCTGACTCTCCATTGCAGTTCTGATTGTTGACAAAGATTTACAGGATAAGCCGAGCTGAGGGACATCTGACAGTGATTGTTGAACTTCGATTTCCTTTTCCTGAAATCATCTCTGATAACCCTTCTGCGTATCTGAGGGTTCTTCAGGCTAAAATGTTTGTTTTGAGTACATTTTCCTTTTCCGTAGGGTTGTGGATTACTTCTTCTTCTGTGAAGACTTGCATTTGTTACAGAGGTTAGATACAGCGGCTGCTGAAGCACTTCCTGGTTAAGGTTGACAGTCAATTCTTCCTTTATCAACTTCTGACTAAGCTTTCCTTTCTCTTCACAATCCTCGAGATAGGCTTGACAAAGACTGTTCTACCAGTGGTTTCCTCACCTGTATATCTCAGGCCCATTCTTCCTCCTCCAAATCTTTGATAAGAAAGGATTTCATCCAGTATATTTTTCTGAGGGTCAGTTGTGAGGAGTGCTAACAGCAGTGTCTTTGGTAGCATAATTTTCTTTCTTTGGTAGGTTGACAGGTCTACTGAGTGATGACAGTTTTTCAAGCCGCTCCTCCCGCTCTTCTTCCAGATGATTGACTCTGTCTTTTAATTCTTGATTTACCTTCAGGGCATCCTCACGTTGTTGAAGGATGTCTCCCAGACTTTCTAACATGTTGTGTGTAGAGTCATCCTCATCTTCGCTGTCTGACACATCAATCCCATAATTGAACTCATTCTTTGTTGCTTCTTCAGAATCATAAGAGGATACACTAGCTAACACAATAAAATTTTCTTCATCACTTTCCTCAGAGTCACTCCATTTTGCAGTTAGTGACTTGTTGTCTTTCTTTTCAGAACCCTTGATCTGCTTGATGGGACACTCTGCTTCTCTGTGTCCATATCCTTCACAGTTCCAGCACTGAATGCCTTTCCTTCTTTCTTTCTTTCTTTTCTTCTTCCTCTTCGGCTGGTTCTTTGGCTTTTCTCTTATTTCCACCTCTTCTGGATTGTTTGCGAGAGTTTGAGGTCTGACCAGACCTTGTTTCCATATTTTTCAAGAACTTCCCCAGATTTTTTACCAATAAACTTAGTTGATCATCAGCTGAGGGCTTCTTCTCTTCTGTTTCAGCTTTCAATCCAACGTTTTTGCTTTTAAGGGGAGTATCTTCTTTGACTAGCTTCATCTCAAACTGCTTGAGAGACCCAATTAATTCTTCCAGCCTCATGTGCCTAACATTCTGAGCTACTTCAATGGCTGTCACCTTCATGTCAAATCTGGATGGCAATGATCTGGGAACCTTCCTAATTAGCTTTTCTTCAGGAATAGGTTCTCCAAGAGCGTGAGCTTCATTTGATAGGTCACAAAAGCTTGGAATTGAATTCTGTGATGGTTTCCTCTTCCTACATTTTCAGAAAACTGTGAAGTAATCATCTGTATTCTGGATATCTTCACTTTTTCAGTCCCCTCATGTGCAACTTCCAAGATCTCCCAAGCTTGCTTTGCTATGTCAGAATTGGAGATTAATCTGAAGTTGTTGGCATCCACAGCAGCAAAGATTGCATTCAAGGCTTTTGAATTGCCAGTTGCTGCAGCATCCTCTTCTTCAGTCCACTGTTCTTCAGGTTTCTTCCGAGTGACTCCTTTATCATCAGTGGTTTTGGGAGGAGCCCATTCTGTCACCACAGCTTTCCATACTTTCTAATCAATAGCCTTGAGAAACGCCTTCATCCTAGCCTTCCAGTAGCCATAGTTGCTTTCTTCTAGCAGTGGAGGGCGGCTGGTGCTTTGTCCTTCCTTCATTGCCTTGCTTTTCTCAGCTAGGTGTACAGGATCTTGACTTTCTATGTTGAGCTCCAGCTCTAATACCAATTGAAATTCGCAGCATCTCTGAGTTGCAGATAGTGAACAAGCAGTTGCTACAGCATACTCTTGAACACCCAAATCTGATGCAGCAAGATAGAACAAGGAACAAAGGTTTGTTCCTTAATCCACTAGTTTCTCAGGTCCACAGTACAACTCGGTCCAACGCACGACACCTATGCTACCTGACCTAAACTAGTCACACAATTAGAACAAGCTCTGACCTTTGTATTGCACACCTACAGACTTGAAATAATTCATAATAGCATGATCCCACAGACTCAGCCTATTCTAATTAATTCAATGTTACCTGCAGGTTGCTTTAGCACCTGCTATAGCACACAGCTGGTACTTAAATTGTTCGCGTCGCTCCAAGCCTTCTGCTGAGCCGATCAAACCTCTCCACTAGCGCTGCACACTCTGGAGCACTCCCCCTCACTCAGTGACCACCTGTCACTAGTGAGTTTAGCCGACCAGTCACTTGACCGAGTTCGTCCACTCATCAATACCTCCGCGGCCTCCCTTGATCAACCAACATGCAACCACTGCTCTGAATTGGCTTCCTGATCAAGCTGTGATCAGACTCTGCAAACCCTAATCACACTCTGCTTCAATCACCTCAACTCTGCGCTCACGCTCTACTCTCGGTGATGATCGAAGATCCTCTCGTACTTGAATTCTATCCTCACCGTATTCTGTGTACGCTCTCGTGTTTGCTCTCTTCACTTTGATGCCCTTGACGCTCTGAGCAGCCTTCTTTAAATAGGAACACCCAGTCCCACCATTCACAGTTTTAGCAATTTCCTCCAAACAACAATATTTCCTAATTTGTAGGAGATTAGATTTGATTTGCAAATCTAATCTTCTACAAACAAATCTTCTCCGCCATCTGAAAATCTCCACTGAAATATTCTCTCTGAGAATTTAGGAACTCCCTTGATGCTAATGGATGCATTGCCAAGCTCCTTCCGCGAAGATCCGAGCTGTTGTTGACGAACAGATGCTACAGCTTCCTGAACCAGCTCCTGCTATAACGGCAGCTTGTTCAGCCGCTTGTTCACTCGTGTTGGTTTTGTCAAAAACTGCCATACTGCATCATCAGAAGTGATTCGCCCAGGAGGTGCCTGAATCAGTTTAGCTCTTCAAGGATCTTGACCGAATCAAATAAGGGTTGACCGAATCAAAAAGTAATTCGGCCAAGACAAAGTGATTCGCCCAGCTCGAAACAGCACTGAGCACTTGATTCGGACAGGGTGTAAATAGAATGAGATGCAAAATTAAGTGATTCGGGCACTGCGGATAAAATTTGGAAATTTTCAAAGGGTATAAATAGAATGAGATGCAAAATTAGAATCCCTCTTTTCCAGAATTCGAAACCTCAGGCGATTTGCTCTTGGAGAAGTTGGAGAATTGTCAAGGATTGAAGGAAGAGACACGCAATTGGAGATCCTATATCAACCCTCTACTCATCCACTACTCTTTTGCATCCAATTGGTGAACAATTTCAATTTGAATATCATGTTTTGTTTCAAACTCACCATGAGTGAGTAGTCCCATTGTAGTTGGGATCCTTATGGATCCCTTAGGTTTGATTGTAATGCAAGACTTGTCTTTTTATCTATATGAATGAAGTTTGGTTGAAAATTCTCATGCTTTCTCTTCATATCAATTTTGTACACATCAAGTGTTTGACGAAATACCTAAGTGAGTATGAATTAATAAAACACCTAGGGATGGAATAAGAGTTGAACTTAGGTTGTTTAGAAGATTGAGCATCATTATTTTAGGTTGCGTTTGTGTGCGAGAGTGACATACGCATTCCACTAGGCCAAGTATTGAGCGACTTTAGTTAACTATCAATAGACCGAGAGGTTGAGATTAGGAGACTTTAGTTCTATGCGGTTCAATAGAGCGAGAGTTGAATTAGAATGTGTTGCTAGAACCATCACTCGAATTTACTCATGATTTAGACAAGTTTTGTGTTGCTAATCGCATGACTTAGGGGTGAAGTAGGATTCCGACTACGCTTTCTCTATTATTTTCTCTTAGACCATATTTCATAATGTCTTTAGTATTCACTAGAGATACCTCACCTAGAGGAACCCCCCCCCCCCCCTTTATTTAGTAGACTTGCATTAGGCATTACTAGCTAGCTTTAGACTAATCTAGGCTTTTCTCTTGGGTTCGACTCGACGTCACTCGGATTATAAATATTGTTTAAACACCATGATTGGACTGGTAATTTTACTACCATAATTTCGACAACGTTCAGTTTTACACTTGTCTTTCCTAAGTATCTTTCAATAACGTACTTAAGTTAACATAGGATTCATCCTGGCACTCTTTCAAACATCTAGCATGCATAGCTTAACATACTTGAGTAAATCGTAATCCATCAATCATCTACTTAAACTTTCGTTTAGAACATCATCACAATACTTTGAAACATACTAGACAAGATTCATCAAACCTTGTAACAAAGTAGATTACTCACGAAACATGGAAAATGTTTTCATTGCTTTCATAGATAAAGATCGAGTTTAAAATTCTAATCCTCTAATGAAAATAATCGATTACAACCATGCACTAGGTGAAGGATCGAAACACCTCTTTTTCTTCTTTCTTCTCTTCTCTGGCTTAATCCCCCGTCCTAGCTCGTCGTCTCCGTCTAAATCCAATCTTCCTTTTTCTTTTTCTTCATTCTTCATCGATTCAAATTCTATGAAAAATCTGAGTCAATACGACCGATACGGTCAATTACAACAATATGGTCGATACGACCTCAGGGAAAAATGAAGACTCAGCACTATTGTATCGAACGTATCGACCATGTCTCCCGTATAGGTACGATCGGTACGGGGCGATACGGGCTGGGGACGGTTTGACATCTTTTTCGGCGCTTTTGCATGCAATTGCTTATAACCTTGCTCTCCATGGCACCTGAGCTGATTGGTCCTGAAATAAGAAAGAGAGGGTGTATAAAGATCAATAATACACGAAAAATAACGAAAACTATCAATAAACACAAGCGAGAATCGGTCGGGAATCAAACCGATCAGCAAGCGATTTCATTACATGAAGACAATCCATAGAAATGGCTCTTGGAGTAAATGAAACATGGCTTTGTTCAAGAAAAATTTCCTAAATCGGATTATCCGTATGACCGTATTAGCAAGCTTGGTGGGAGAAGGGTAACAATGTCGTGCTTTATTGAATCATAAGTTCACTTTCGAAAGAAATCAGAGCTCTTTGATTCACTTTCTTAAATTGCTTTCAAGCTTGGGAGAATTTACATGTGAGATTTAATGCCTTACGGTAGCAATGGACCTCAAGAATTGAGTTAAGAAAATCACCGCCCTTATGCAAGGGGAATTAGATGTGGCGGCGTATTATGGCAAATTCATCCAATTTTGGGGAGGAGAAGAAGTGTTGGATGTGGATGATCTTTGTGACTTAGGTGAACAATGCAAATCACTAAGTGTATGGAGAGAAAGAAGACTTTAGGAAAATATTGCAGTTCTTAATGCGGCTTAATAAAGTGCATGCGCAAGTAAGGATGTAAATTTTGTCGCTTAAACCTCTTCCGAGTATAGATGAGGTGTATGCAATTGTGATACAAGATGAGGTACAAAAGGGGACCACCAAGCGTTCAATGTCTAAGGTTTCAGCCATGTATAGTCCTTAGAATTCGCAAATCCTGAGGAGCAATGTCAACTCAAGTTAAGGAAGCAAAAGCTATAACAATGCAGCTAGCAAGAGACAATTATAAGTTGAATGATCAAGTTATTCTCACCGGAGTATTATTAGTTCCCCGTTCAAATTTAATTTTTTGTTTTTGGATAAGCTGATCAAGGATACTCAATGCCCTGTTATCTTCACGAACAAATGATTTCCACTTCGTCGTCGCACATATTTTTGCTTTGACCCGATCGATCGATCTCTATCTCTCTCGTTTCAATGCCATCAGAAAAAATACGACATCGTTTTGTATTTCTTAAGACTATGTCATTTTAGCATCATTATTATAAAACTGCGTCGTTTTAGCATAACTATTACACAACTGCGTCGTTTCGGTGTGCCCATCTTGTGCATGTAAATGAAAAAGACTGCTGCAAATTGGCAATGGCCATTTTAACTGAACATATTTGAAATCATACTACATTTCGTAGTGTTTGAAAAAAAAAACAGGCAGATAAATATTCATAGACAAAACTTTCACGAGCAAATATAAAGCTTTTTAAAGTATTTCCTCATCTGTGAAACAAATAACTGAAACCGAGTCGAAACTGGGGGATCCTGATGGAAAACCGAGGGTTCCTGATGGGAAAACGGGGATTCCTGATGGGATTGAATCCCGTCCGAAGTCCCATCGATTGAAACAAGTGACTCCATGTGCTCCAAAATACACATTTGCTCCTGAAGAGGAGAGCTTACAAGAAGTTTGGTGACGATGGATGAGGCATAATTGCGCAAACACAGGTTAGTCCCTGAATCCAATTCCCTCTCTAAGAACATTCCTCCATTACTATTCTCGTAATACAATACATCCAGTTTCCTATTATAAGGCCCTACTGTACATTCCTTACTCCAAGATTCCTTAATCCCGTACTCATGCAGGACCCACACATCAAATAACACATTATCCTGTCCAACTCCGGGCATCTCCTCCTGTATTGTCGAGTAAATGATGAAGCACAATTTATCATCGTACAATGTAAGGCGGAAATGGCAAATGTCATATCTTCGTCCAGAAATTGGCGGAAGAGCAGGAATTTCCATTCTACCAAACACCTCGCTATTATAATCAAAAGTGATGATATAAGGATCCAATGCAATTGGTTTTGATAAGAGGTGAAACATCCCTTTCAAGTTAACTCCATCATCATACCAATGCCTCCCGTACCTAGGGTCATCACAAATCAATAGTTTCCACGAATTAGTGGTAGAAGAGTACAATTCAAGCTCAAAATAAGGCGAAATCTGGGAAATGATACTTATTAGCCCAACTTTATAGGAAAATCTGTCATTTTTGTACTCCGCATTCCCAAAACCCATCACATAATGTCTTTCTTTATAATGTGAAAAGGGCGAGGGAGGCAGCACTTTTATCTTCCTAGTGCCCGGATTCCACAGTGCAACTTCCGGTATACAAAAAAACTTAAAGATGCAGTACAGTCCCAACCCAGCTGAGAACATGCGTGGACAACTATATTCCTCCACACTAATATATGGCAGATATAAATTCTCTGGTCGCTGATCATGAGTGAGCGACATTCTAGTGATGAATCGTTCAATTTTTCTTCCATTAGTCGCTGTGCGCATAACGAACACGGATTTAGGGTTTTTTCTACCTGCTGGTTGGCTTTCGGTAACTGATTTGTAATGATGCGCCCAGATAAAGTCATGGCTGGTGATCATATCCAGCCATGTTTTTGATACCTGTTTGAATCTGACCAATGTCTTCACAGGAAGCTTCAGGAGTATCTCTCTGATCAAATCATCAGCAAGCTCTGCTCTCGGCTGAATTGAATCCATCCTCGTCAGTTTCTGAACCTAGTTTTTTTGTTCTTGGATTGATCTCATTACCAGTTTAAATAGCCCTAGCTTTCAAAATGACGATATTGCCCTTCGGTTTGTGTTGACTGACGCTTGTGTCCCTTCGAGGCTATGCGTAGATGGATAGAGAGAAAATCTCCGGCGCACTGTGAAACCCTAGAAAATGAGCGAGCGAAGGATATCGAGAGAGCACAAAAAATAGACATGCTCATTCGAGTGATTATAAATGATCGGGTTACTTGATCGTCAATGGACAGAGTCGGACGAGGTCAGGAGAGGATTGGGTCGAAGTCGGATAATCATCCGTCGCGGCAGGTGGCTTTACATGAAATGAAGGTCAGACGTCGTTTTCCTGCTGTTGTTTTGTTTTTGAAAAAGCGATGCAGAGTTTGAATAGCTTTGATTGTGTGATGATGGGGATCTTCTATAGGATTTTAGTGTCGGCTATTGTTGGGTGTGTAACTGTTTTCTGTAATTTTGAGAGTCTTTCAAAGGTGTTCTCTTATAAGTGGTTGCTCTTTTGAAGTAGTCGGGCATTCATCTTTCGAGACGTCTTCCTCGGAACTTTCTTCAGATGATTCATGAAAGCTTTTGTTTCAACTGACATCAAAGAAAAACCTGAAAGAATCACTGTGAAATCATTCTGATCTTCATTTTAAAGTACATGCCACAATATCAAGATCAAAGCCTGTATCAGTTTTCCCCTCGGGAAAAAAAAGTGGGCGTATGTGCTTTCATATGGCGCTTGCTTTTTTGTTAGAAACCAGAGAGCTTATATGTATTTAATCTAAATACTCTAGCCGCTTGAACCATACTCTGTGAGAGTTTGCTATCTAATTGACATACATGAGCGTATCTTTTACTTTGTCGAGGTGTTTCATGGGCATAATTGACGTTAGTGTTCTATCACGTATTTTTTGTCACCCTTTAAGAGATCGTTCTTCAAGTTGTACAAACCTGCTCCAAGGTCTTAGCTATGGATAATTCAAATATACTGGTCGGGGTGTTGGTGTCGGTGATCCACATTAGATCTTTCGTGTTTGTCGTGTGTGTTTAGCATCCAGCAATAAGTGTAGTCCATTTTGAACTCGTTTGATAACTTGATTGGAGTGAAGGTGGCCATTTCAGCTCTTTAAAAGTGATACATTAGTGGTGTTCAAGTGGGACTTTTGAGCATTAATTTTGAGATAATAATAGGATATGATTAAGGGTGGGGGAAGTTTTGAAAGATTTTCAATGTGGCTATATTCTGAGTATAATAATCACTAAATAGTCGTTATTCTGAATTGAATTTTAGTTTCACTTTCCGTCCTGTTCCCAAGGAGTATCTGCATTCAGCCGAGGTGAGAAACATAATGCAATTCGATAGTGGCAATATTACCATATTTTTCAAGATGAAAGTTGCAGGCGCACTTCATACATTTAAGTTTGAGACCAAGCAGGTGTGAAGTTTTCTAAAATATCTTTGAAACTCATGTGAGCTCTTATGATTATCTCTGTTTGTGTAATTTCTGTAGACTTATTGCTTTATTTATTCACAGGGGTGGAGGTATGTGTTGACCTTTAGACACATCTAAATGATTTCATGCTGCATCATTACTCTAAGCTGCTAGCGGATCGATCAGTGAATGGATATTTCTCAAATAGTATCAAGCAAGACACTTTAGACTTTAGAGGTATATGAGATGCAAATACAGGAACTGTCAGGAGTAGTGGAAGACTCGAAGAAGAGCGCTGATCAAGTAAGAAAAATTTTAAACGTGGATTGGATATGATTTGTGAGAGAGGTTAACCTGTCCATTGAATTTCTTCTGTTTCCTAATCCGAAAATTACTCGTGTAATGTAAACTTGTTGAAAACGTTATCTCATACAGTCATACTGTACAAACTTTGTAAAAGTGGACTGCTTATGTATTTTAGAATTTCTAGTTGTTTGAGTGTGTTGTTCGCTGGAAAGTCTGCTGTATTCCTCTTCCGTCACCAGTCTCATTTTAGTTATTGATAGTGAAGCACAGTTATTGCAAGCACTGTGTGAAAAGCGACAACAAGAAGTAACATTACACGAAGAACTAGAGGGCATGAAAAAGTCCTTAAAACGAGAAAGAAATCATCGCGGAATTTTCCTGTGAACGTGATAGACTCATTTTACTGTGCAGTGAAAAAGATTCAGCACTTCAGGTCAGTTATTCATACCATAAAATTATATTTAGAAAATGGCTTTGGTGAAAATCAAAAGTTTGTGTTAAAAGAATAAGTCGGCCATGACTTAGGATCTGGTCTTTAGAGCTGAATTTATACTTAAATTAACTTAATTGAAATTAACTTAATTTAAGTTAAGTTAAAATTTTCGCTTT
This sequence comes from Umbilicus rupestris, assembly GCA_963678935.1. Taxonomy (NCBI): domain Eukaryota; kingdom Viridiplantae; phylum Streptophyta; class Magnoliopsida; order Saxifragales; family Crassulaceae; genus Umbilicus; species Umbilicus rupestris. The sequence continues at coordinate 9,781,237 of OY787627.1, read as the reverse complement.
ACTTAACTTAAGTACTTAAGTTAAAAATAACATAATTTTGTGGGTGTTCACATAAATGATTTTTGCAACACAAAGCATACAATAATGAATTTAAACATTGATGGAAGAAGGACTGTATTTTGGTTCGACCGATTTCATTATTTTTGGTTCAGTTGATTGGACAAGCTTGGTCTGATTCGTTCCATTTCAGTTGAACCATAAAATAATCTCACTTTCCTTCAGTTGGTGTAATGTGAGCCGTTGATCTGCATTAGGGCAGATCCAACGGTGGGTAGATTTTGTATAAGTAGAGGAGTTGTGCAGATTTTTTAGGGCACAGGAAAAATAGAGACTGGGAGCTCAATGTGATCAGATGAGGATGGTTGGAGTGACGATGATTCTCTTTTGCGTGGAGGGGAAATGTTATCAGATGAGGATGGTTGGATCAGGTCTCCACCGAGAACTGGGAGCTCAAAGAAAAGAAAATTTAGAGAGTCGTCCGTGTCCAAAGCAAAGCGGAAGACGGACTTTGATAAAGCTTATGAGAATTTGGGAGTAGATTCAGAACCGTATGGTCATGATATTGGACTGTTGGCTACCGTTCATGGTATGGAACAAGTCAAGGCGCGTGGACGAGCATTTGCTGCGCGATGTGTGAAATATATTTATCGTGAAAAGCTTGATAAGATATTTCTATGTATGGATAATGAAGAAGAAAGATGGGAGCTGCTCAGTGATGCTGTGTGACCTGTTTAGTGTTGTTGTGTGACATTTGGTGTTGTTGTTTAACAATATCATGTTGATGTTTGTGTTGATGAGTGTACTTGACACAAAATTTTACGATTTTAATTGTATTTTAGAACATGAGTTGGTGCATGGGACAGCTGATTCTAATATGTTCGATGTAATTCGAAAAGAACAGATAAATCAAATTTGAAACTTCATAGCATCCGAAATTATGCTAGCACATCCTGACAATGAACCTGAAGATATTATGGACGAAGATGATGATATGTTACACGTCTTGTATGTAAATTATCAAACTTCATTCAATACAATGATAAATCTTTCATTATCATTAATTTGTTTATCATTTCTTATATATTAGAAAGTTTTACTTTACACAACTTTCTCATTTATCAAATAACATTTCATGACACATTGTATTCAGAAACGAAAAAGGAATTTTTTTTAGCATGTTCACAAATGTATTTAATTTAACTTAACTTAACTTGAATACTGAAAATTTAAGTTATAAAGAACAGAACCTTAGTTTGTTAGTTCCTATATTATGGGGGTAGTTAGTTTTCGAATAATCAGAACAAACACGATCTTGAACAGACCACATAGGCATTTTGTTAGTCTTGGTGTTTGAATGTCCTTTATTTTGTGGCACTATCTGAGCTCTATATAATGGGCTAAATTATTCTTAATAAGATATCGATTGAGTACATCGATCAAACAGAACATGTAATAATTGTCAATAGAATTATCAATTGGTATCAAGAGCTAAGTTAGCTATAGGGGCGTAAGGAAATGACAGAAGGCAGTAGCGCAAAAGGATTTGTGGTACCGGCCATACCCAAATTCGAAGGTCACTATGATCATTGGGCGAAGTTGATGAAGAATTTTACTTGCTCAAAGGAGTATTGGGATCTCATCGACCACGGAATCGTCAAAGGTAAGGAAATACTTAGGGAAGCACCAAAAAAAAAAAAGAATTCGACAATAAGTTTTGAAGGATCTCAAACTCAAGAATTACACCATCCTTAACACGGATACTAGCAAGCAAATATGGGACAACATGAAATAAAAATATCAAGGCTCAAACAGGGCAAAGAGGGCTCAAAGTCAAGCTTTGCGTAAGGAATTTGAGATGCTCAACATGAAAGAAGGAGAAGCAGTGAATGATTACTTTGCAAGAACTCTTGCAATAGCCAATAAAATGAAAAGTTGTGGAGAGGTTCTGAAGGAAAATACAATCACAGAGAAAATCTGACGGCCAAGTTCAATAAGTAGTGTGTTCGATTGAAGAATCGAACAATCTAGACACACTCACGCTGGACGAATTGCAAAGCAGTCTCTTGGTTAGTGAACAGAGAATGAAATGCAATACCGAGGAAGAACAAGTTCTCAGAGTATCAAGTGAAGAAAAAGATTTGATGACCATGAGAGGCCGCGGAAGTGTCAGGGGTGGCTTTAGAAGTGGAAGAGGTCGTGGCAGAGGCTACAACACCAAAGCCACGGTTGAATGTTTTAGATGTCACAAATTAGGGCATTATCAAATTGACTGCCCTAGCTTATACGCCGCAACAAAATGGGGTGGCTGAACGCAAGAATCAAACAGTAATGAATGTTGTACGACTCATTGAGAAGAGATTGCCGAAAGAATTTTGGGGTGAAGCCGCTCGGTGGACCACGCATATTATGAATAAAAGTCTTACTTGTGCTCTGGAAGATCAAACTCCACAAGGATGCTGGACAGGTATGAAACCAAATGTTGATTATTTTAAAATATTTGGATGTTTGGGATATGTTCTTGTTCCATTTCAAAAGAGATCAAAGATAGACAGCAGGAGTCGGACGAGTTTTGACTCTGAGAATCATATTAAAGACACTTGAGAAAAAATTGTTTCTGAGCAGGAGAACTCTTTCGATTCAAGTATAGAAGATGTGTCTAGTCATCATGAAGAACCACAATCTGGAGCAAAGAGAGACCGAAGACCACCTAAGTATCTACCCGACTTTGAAACTGGGGAAGGACTTTCTGGAGATGATGAAGAAGAACAGTATATAGTTTCAAGAAGACCCATTATGATATTCTGAAGCTGCTAAAGAGTTGAAATGGAGAAGGGCGATGGATGCAGAAATGGAAGCAATTAAAAAAAATAAGGCATGGCAATTAGTGAGCTTGCCACATGGAATGAAAAAGCTCGGAGTGAAGTGAGTCTACAAAACTAAAGTAAACGAGAAAGGAGAAGTTGCAAAATATAAAGACGGATTAGTTGTAAAAGGATATGCTCATTGACTATGATGAAGTATTTGCGCCTGTGGCTAGATGGGATACCATTCGCATGATACTCGCACTACCTGCCCAAAGAGGTTGGTATATATATCAACTTGTTGTTAAAAGTGCATTCTTACACGGTATATTACATGAGGCCATTTTTTTTAGCAGCCTGAGGGGTATGTTCGCAAGGAAGAAGAAGAAAAAGTTTATAACCTCAACAAGGCTTTATATGGATTCAAGCAAGCGCCTAGAGCTTGATACAGTAAAATTAAAGAATATTTTGTTAATGTTTTTTAAGTGTAGCCATGAATCCACCTTATTCATCAAGCGTGATGGAGATGGAAAATTCTTGATTGTTAGTCTATATGTTGACGATCTGATTTTCACAGGGAGTAACTCAGCATTGTGTGAAAAGTTCAAAGCTTCTACGAATCAAGAGTTTGACATGACTGATATTGGAAAAATGCGATATTTCTTAGGATTCGAAGTGCAACAGTCTGAGAAAGGTATTTTTGTGTGCCAAAGATATGTTTTTTGTATGAGCAATGCGGCAGTGGCATGGAGTTCTAAGAAACAACCTATTGTACATCAGGCTCCCCGAGTCAACGATAAACAAACCTTTTTGACCCGATCGATCGATCTCTCTTGTTTCAATGCCATCAGAAAAGTAATGCGACACCGGTTTGTATTTCCTAATACTACATCGTTTTAGCATAACTATGATGAAGCTGCTTCGTTTCGGTGTGCTCATCTTGTAGCAAATGGCCTGTAAATGAAAGACTGCTGCAAATTGGCAATGGCCATTTTAACTAAGCATAATTGAAATCATACTACATTTCATAGTGTTTGAAAAAAAAAAAAACAGGCAGATAAATATTCATAGACGAAATTTTCATGCACAAATATATAGCTTTTTGAAGTATTTCCTCATCTGTGAAACAAATAACTGAGACCGCGTCGAAACTGGGGGATCCTGATGGGAAACCGGGGGTTGCTGATAAGAATGACGCTTGTCCGAAGTCCCACCGATTGAAACAAGTGACTCCATGTACTCCAAAATACACATTTCCTCAGAAAGAGAAGAGCTTTCAAGAAGTTTCGTGACGACGGATGAGGCATAATTGCATAAACACAGTTTAGTCCCCGAATCCATTTCCGTCGCTAAGAACATTCCTCCATTACTATTCTCGTAATACAATACATCCAGTTTCCTATTATAAGGCCCTGATGTACATTCCTTACTCCAAGATTCCTTAATGCCGTACTCATGCATGACCCACACATCAAATAACATATTATCCTGTCCAACTCCGGGCACCTCCTCCTGTATTGTCGAGTAAATGATGAAGCACAATTTATCATCGTACAATGTAAGGTGGAAATGGTTAATGTCATATCTTCGTCCAGAAATTGGCGGAAGAGCAGGAATTTCCATTCTACCAAACACCTCGCTATTATAATCAAAAGTGATGATATAAGGATCAAAGGCAAATGGTTTTGATAAGAGGTGAAATATCCCTTTGAAGTTAACTCCATCACGATTCCAATGCCTCTCGTACCTACTGTCGTCACAAATCAACAGTTTCCACGAATTAGTGGTAGAAGAGTACAATTCAAGCTCAAAATTAAGGCGATCCTGGGAACTGACACTTATTAGCCCAATTTTATAGGACAATCTGTCATTCTTAAACTCCGCATTCCCAAAACCCATCACATAATCTCTTTCTTTATAATGTGAAAAAGGCGAGGGAGGCAGCACTTTTATCTTCCTCGTGCCGGGATTCCACAATGCAACTTCCGGTTTACAAAACTTAAAGATGCAGTACAGTCCCAACCCAGCTGAGAACATGGATGGCCATGTATAATCCTGCTCATCAATGTCTGGTAGCTGCTCACCAATATATGGCAAATATAAATTCTCTGGTAGCTGATCATGAGTAAGCGACATGATAGTGATGAATCGTTCAATTTTTATTTCATCAATCGCTGTGCGCATAATGAATACGGATTTAGGGTTTTTTCTACCTGCTGGTTGGCTTTCGGCAGTTGAATTGTAATAATGCGCCAAGATGAATTCATGGCTGGTGATCATATCAAGCCATGTTTTTGATACCTGTTTGAATCTGACCAATGTCTTCACAGGAAGCTTCAGGAGTATCTCTCTGATCAAATCATCAGAAAGCTCTACTCTCGGCTGAGTTGAATTCATCTTCGTCAGTTTCTCAACCTGGTTTATCTGTTCTTAGATCGACCTTCGTTACCCGTTTAAATAGCACTAGATTTGTTAGGGTTTTCACAATGACGATATTACCCTTCGGTTTGTGTTGACTGACGCTTATGTCCCTTTGAAGCTATGCGTAGATGGATAGAGAGAACATCTCCGGCGCTAGCTGTGAAACCCTAGAAGATGGATGAGCGAAGGATATTGAGAGAGCACAAAAAGTAGACATGCTCATTCGCTCAAGGAGAGTGATTATAAATGATCGAGGTAGTTGATCGTCAATGGACAGACTCGGACGAGGTCAGGAGAGGATTGGGTCGAAGTCGGATGATCATCCATCGCGGAAGGTGGCTTTACATGAAATGAAGGTCAGAAGTCGTTTTCCTGCTGTTGTTTTGTTTTTGAAAAAGCGATGCAGAGTAGCTTTGATTGTGTGATGATGGGGTTCTTCTATAGGATTTTAGTGTCGGCTGTTGTTGGGTGTGTAACTGTTTTCTGTAATTTTGAGAGTCTTTCAAAGATGCTGTCTCTTATAAGTGGTTGATCTTTTGAAATAGTCGGGCGTTCATCTTTCGAGACGTCTTTCTCGGAACTTTCTTAGGATGATTCCTGATGATCCTATTCAACTGAAAGCTTTTGTTTCAACTGACATCAAAGTGAAACTGAAAGAATCACTGTGAAATCATTCTGATCTTCATTTTAAAGTAGATGCCACAATATCAAGATCAAAGCCTGTATCGTTTTCCCCTCGGGCGCATGTGCTTGCATATGGTGCTTGCTTTTGTTAGAAACCAGAGAGCTTATCTGTATTTAATCTTATACTCTAGCCGTTGGAACCATACTCTGCGAGAGTTTGCTATCTAATTGACATACATGAGCATCTCTTTTACTTTTCGAGGTGTTTCATGGTCATAATTGACGTTAGTGTTTTATCACGGATTTTTTGTCACCCTTTAAGAGGTCTTTCTTCAAGTTGTACAAACCTGCTCCAAAGCTATGGATAATTCAAATATACTGGTCGGGGTGTTGGTGTTGGTGTTGGTGCTCGACATTAGATCTTTCATATTTGTCGTGTGTGTTTAGCAGCCTGCAATAAGTGTAATCCATTTTGAACTCGTTTGATAACTTGATTGTGGCCCTGTCATCTTGTTAAAAGTGATACATTAGTGGTGTTCAAGAGGGACTTCTGAGCATTAATTTTGAGATAATAATAGGAATTAATAAGGGTGGGGCGAGTTTTGAAAGATTTTCAATGTGGCTATATTCTGAGAATAATAATCACTAAATAGTCGTTATTCTGAATTGAATTTTAGTTTCACTTTTTTCGTCCTGTTCCCAAGGAGTATCTGCACTCAGCCGAGCTGAGAGACATAATGCAATTCGATAGTGGCAATACTACCATGTTTTTCAAGATGAAAGTTGCAGGCGTACTTCATACATTTTAGTTTGAGACCAAGCAGGTGTGAAGTTCTGTGAAATATCTTTGAAACTCATGTGAGCTCTTATGATGATCTCTGTTTGTGTATTTTCTGTAGACTTAATGCTTTATTTATTCACAGGGGTGGAGGTATGTGTAGCCCTTTAGACACATCTAAATGATGTCATGCTGCGTCGTTATTCTAAAGCACGATCTGCTGCTATCGGATCGATCAATGAATGGAGATTTTTCTCAAATAGTATCAAGCACAACACTTTAGACTTTAGAGGTATATGAGATACAAATACAGGAACTGTCAGTAGTAGTGGAAGAATCGAAGAAGAGCGCTGATCAAGTAAGAAATTTTTTAAACGTGGATTGGATATGATTTGTGAGAGAGGTAAACCCTGTCCATTGAATTTCTTCTGTTTCCTAATCTGAAAATTACTCGTGTAATGTAAATTTGTTGAAAACATTATCTCATACAGTCATACTGTACAAACTTTGTTAAAGTGGACTGTTTACGTATCTTAGAATTTCTAGTTGTTTGAGTGTGTTTTTCACTGAAAAGTCTGCTGTATGCCTCTTCCATCACCAGTCTCATTTTAGTTATTTGATATTAAAACACAGTTATTGCAAGCACTGCGTGAAAAGCGACAACAAGAAGTAACATTACAGGAAGAACTAGAGGGCATGAAAAAGTCCTTAAAACGAGAAAGAAATCATCGCTGAAATTTCCTTTGAACGTGATAGACTCATTTTACTGTGCCGTGAAAAAGATTCAGCACTTCAGGTCAATTATTTATACCGTAAACTTATTTTGGAAATGGCTCTGGTGAAAATCATAAGTTCGCTATGTACATAAGTACATCAGGCTCTCCGAGTCAACGATAAACACACCTTTTTGTTTGGTGTTTTATGTATACTGACCTGGGATGTGCCTACGTCTTAGCAAAACTTGAGTTTTTTCATTGATATCGATCCTGTCAATACACTTGCCTTTTTTTTTTGAAGTTGTGCGACGAGGACATCTTGAATTTGTTGGTCAAACATCTCAATTAGATCTTGTTTTCAAACCTTCCCATATCATTCTAAACGGAATCAGCCTTTATGCATTACTACAACTATAGTGACATTGCTGTGATGTGAATCTTGTGAGACCAACCCTGAATAGATGCAACAGTTGTTGAACTCTGCTCAGAAAATGACTAGATACAGTTCCTTCTTTTTCCATTTATAACTAACTGCCTTATCAGGCTGCATTGTCAGATAAACGAAATGTTGAAGCATCGGCCAGCAATGCCAAGAAGGATAATAGTCAGGTACATGTATGAAAATGGGGCTGTTCTGTTTGTCACTTTGTTGGGGAACTCTTGGCTCTGTTTGAAAATGCGAGTCTTTATTGATGGTCGGTCATCTGTGGCTTGTTATTGTTGAGTGTTGACACGGGCTTTTCATGATATGCAAGAAGAGTTAAGAGTGTGTGACGAAGATGTACACGCTGCTGAAGTGATTGGCCAATGACAAATCCACACTGGAGCAGAAGATTTAAGACTTGAAAAAAATAAGTAATGGATGAGGCAAGAACGCATATATCTAGCTTGATTCTGAGTTTAGTTAAAGCCTTTTTATTGCTCACTTTGCATCTTTCTTCGCTGTTGGGACAACAGATCGAAGCTCTTGAAGACAGACTTGAACAAGAACGGAAAAGTATAAAGCTTCTTCAACTGTCAGAAGTTGAAAAGAAGCTGGATGGAGGGACAAGATCTAGCTTTTGCTAAATCATCACTTGAGGAGGAGAATAAAGATGATTGTGCTGCTCTGCTAGAATTAGAAGAGCTGAGGGAAATGAAACGAGATAGTAACCTTGTAGTATTAACAAGATAGTAATAAGACATTGACATCATAGTTTTTATTTCATATAGGACATTGACAGGAAAATGAACAAATATGGAATGCTTTTCCAAGGGTGAGCAAATATGCTTCTAAACTATTACTTTGTTCCAAACTTGTCAAACGTCATTGCTTTGATGATGTGTTTGTCGTCACATTTCTATTTTGACCCTCAGATTTCTCCTTGGAATTATTTTGACCATCAACTCCAATTAAATCAATAATTATTCTCTCCCTGTGCTTTCACCAATGTGATTGTTTAGTTACAATTCGTGTCAAGTTGAAAGAGAGGTATACACAGAGTTGATGAATCAGCTCTGATTTTTGAGACAAGAGTCGCAAAATTTTTAGAAAGATCTGTGCAGGACCTAAATTCATATAATCAAACTATGGAAGCATGTTTGTGTCATTTTCTAGCATTCAAAGTAATAGAAAAGCAGGACAAACATTTCACATCTTATGAGTACCACAAACTAAATCAAACCTGCAAGGCATAAAATCACAATGACTCTTTGTCTATTAGCAAAAAGACCAGGCTATAATTCTCTACTCGCACTACTATGACTCTTTGAACTGACATGGACATACTGCAATATTTTCTTACTCTAATTGATGACTATACGTGCAACACATGGACATTTCGCCTGAAAACTAAAGGGGACGCTGTGGGGCATATCATTCAGCTACGCAGTAATAATAAAAGAATACTCTGTCTTTACTTTTGACAAAGGGAGTGTCGTTACTATCCTACTGGTTTAAGTAGATGGCATCATCCTCACGGGGACTTCCCTTTCTCATATTGACAACGTCAAACAGTTAATCCATTCCAGATTCAAAACCAAAGATCTCCTTATCTCTAAGTACTTCTTGGGGCTGGAAATTGCAGAGGGTATATTTCTGTATCACCAAAAGTATGCCCACGAGTTACTTCAAGAATTTAGTCTATTGGGTAGCAAACCCTCGACCATTCATATGGATTCTAAGCATCCTTTCGGCCTTTCGCAATCTGAAATTCTTGTTGATCCTTCTTCTTATCACAGACTTGTGGGCAAGCTTAAATATCTCAATGTTATCCAATGTTATCACAGACTTATCGAATGTTGTTCATATACTATCTCATATCATGCACCCATCTAGACAGGATCACATACATGCTGCACAGAAAGTTCTTTTTTGCATCAAGAAGGCACTTTGTCAAGGACTTCTCTTCTCAACTCGCGCTCTGGCTTATTGTAATGCGGACTGGGCAGTGTGCCCAATAACTCGACGCTTCGTATCTGGGTCCTGTTTTCACCTTGGTTCTACTGTCATCTCATGGAAAATAAAGAAACACTCCGCTGTTCCTCACTCCTCCACTGAGTCTGAATATCGCTCACTGGCACTGGCACTGCCTAGTTCAGGAGTCAAAGTGTAATTGTACAAAAGTTCTGTAACTAACCTACCAATCCATTTAAATAGACGATGCTAGGGTCATTTTCCAGTATCTTTGGCTAGTGCCCTAATGTCTCGTCTGTCTCAGTTTGCTTCATTCGTTCTTCGTCGCCTCAGGTAGGCGATCTCACGAGCGGTGCTCAAAGCACCATCCACACACAAGGCCTTGATTACTCGTCTGATGTTTATAAAGTCTGCACCGTGTATATTTGATGGTTATTAGAAATAAAGGAAGAAGAAAGCCCAGATAAATAGGGTAAATTCACATGTTGGCTGATTGAGTTCATCATTAACTCTCCCAATCCTTGTTTGACCAACGGAATCTGAAAGAAGGCCAGCCAATCAGGGACTGATCAGAAGATGAAGCACCTACATTATCAAACATAATAGTCAGAAGTTGCCGGTCACTCAGAATCTTCAGGGTCCTCTTTTAGCTTCTTTGATGCAGGTTGATTTGACTCATGTTTCTTCTTTGCTTCACGACGTTCTCTCTTTACTCCCTTGGACTTGTCTGGCAGAGCCATTTCCCCAATCTACAAGCCGCAACTCATTATATAATTGTGGAATAGTGGTAATATAACAGATTCAATTTCTACATTGCCAGTCGAAAGAAAGACAAAAAACAGTCACGATATTAGATATTTGTGGCTGAAATAACATCTGTTTTGGGCTTAATTTCATTGACATAGTAAAATAATATAAAGCAATGTATGCATTGATCACTTTTTAGCTAATCTGTAGATAATACAGAGAGAAGAGATGATACACTTTGTAAATAGACTTTCATGTTTCAACTCAAAATGTATTAAGGCTGAAGGACAATAAAAGAACTTAAAAGGCTCAAGTAAACATAAAAATAGTAGAGTAAGATACCAGAAGCAAGGTCATAAATGATAGTCATTACCTGTTGATCTGGAACGTAAATTTTGCCAATCTTTCCTTTCAGTGAATCTCCGCCAACATTTTTCAGCTGCAAATATCAAATGACGTTTTTTGATTTCAGATTCATCCTAAGAAAAGGAATTCACCAGCATAAAAAGGGGACACCAAGTAACTGTTTTCACATCACAAATAAATGTACCTTCTTCTTGACCTTGTCAATAGATGTTTTCATAGCTTCTTTACGTAAGCTCTCGCCAGGGAGACGGTGACGCCGAACTATAAAATCCATGGATGGACCGACTTCTATCAGCTCCATTCTAGGAACTATTGAGCCAGATTTTTTCAAGCGCAGTGCACAGTGTGTGAAGAACACAGTATAATTTGACGTCGCGGTGCATATATAAGCATGGTCTATACCAGCAAGATTCAAGTTCTCCACAACCTGCCACGAATTTAATTTGCACCTTACAATATCCATAAACTTTCAAACTTCTTTTGGCAAACATGAATGGCATGGACAATCTCATCTTACCTCTCCCCTCAACAGGTCGATCAGAACTTCTTTCAAATGCTTGAGCTCCGGTACGCTCTCAAAGCCTTCTCCGATAAATGTATTGAAAGGCTTCGAGCCAACTCTAGGAGACAACTTCTTGTCATACTGAAAATCTTTCATTGATTTAAAATTTTGAACCCCAACCTCAACCAGATCATAAATGTGATGATCATAAGTCCGCCCAAGAACAAGGTTGTTGGGCCTCTTCTTTGCATGCGAGCCAAACTGTAAGTCAAAAGAATAAATTACTACAAAGTTGTTTGCATTGCATAAGCAAGCAAACTTACATAAAGTGTTAACTCATTTATGAACAAGAAAAAAAACTTAAAAAGTTACATACTGATATGATCTAATAAATATAAATATAGGGTGTTTGGTTTGAAATTAACCACAAAGATAATGTGTTACGGGTGTGAGGGTGCAGGCAGCCTTGGGTAGGGGAGCGAGGCAGCGAAAGAAGCCTCTGCATGATGATAGAGAGGGATATTATGTGCTGGATGGAGAGAAGATCGCACCAGCTGAAGAATCTGGAGGTACAGCAGGAAATAACGGTTTTCAGAACCACGCGTCATGCTCTGAGACGGGAACAAGGGAGTAGAATGATCTACTTAATCGTGCTGCTTGTTTGGAGAGAGGAGATGGAGGAAATCAACTCCTTTTGTCTAACTTTCCCTCTCCTCATTCATCTTGCTCTCTCCAATTTCATCCCCCTGCCTCCTTATTTCATCCAACCTTCTCAACCTCTATCAATCAATCCGCAACATACTGCAATCGGTTTTCAAAGAGAAGAACTCCAAGGATGTCTCGCCACCATTTTCGAAAGGCCGTATGTTGGGGTTCTTCTTCGTGTATGTAACACAATTTCCCTTCTTAAGATCAGAAATTTCAGTCAAGTCCTGATTAATAACATTGCTGGTTTTTGTACCATGAAGAATTAGGGTCTTTTTCCAGTTTCAACCTAAGAACACAAATCCCTGTCAGTGAGTAACCATTTGTGATGCTAACAGCCTGCATAAATAAACAAGAATAATAAAAAAATAAAAAAAATAAAGAGCGAGCGAGCGAGCAAGCAGTATTGAGAAGAGAAATGGAGAGGAAAGAGCCAGCTTAGGCGCTCGCTTCTCGACTTCTCTTCTAGCTTTTCCGGAACTTGGAGTTTTAATGGACAACATGACGATGCTGCGAAAACTGAAATCAAACCGAATTAACTTCGTTGTGAAAGTTAGAGAGAAGATCAGAAGCAACTCACCGTTTCCGGGAACCAGGAGAGCGGTCACCAGCACTCCCAGATACTTGAAGAAATAAGAACAAGAAAAAGCGAGGCAACTTTAAGCTAGGGCAAACACATAAATATTTTACTCTTTATTACAAATTTTGGCGAATTTCGCAACTCTCTCAAACAATGCGAGAATGGGAATGCACTGCATTGTAGACTTCGATACATCTTCATAGTTTGATGCACCTGACAAAAATAAGTGCAGTTACATATAGTGCAATGATTTGAACAAAATCAATACTGGAAAAGACATCAAAAGGTTCAAATTGCATATCTTGTCCGCTTCATTTATTCCGCTTTGATTTCTTCCATCTATTTGATTATAGAATCATTGAAACTTGCTTACACATTTTTGTATAATGGACCATCGATTAGTCAAAGTTGTTGGAGTTCTTTCACTTTGGAATGATTTGTGCTCTTCAAAATAGTTTGCAATTCAAACTCCAATAGCTGGTTTGTGTTTGATTGTTGTCCTTTATGGGATCCAAACTAATATTTTCCTATGCAGATATGAGTAACATGTCTCCTTGTATAGAAAAATTCTTTGAACGTCGTTTATTCTGCGACAAATACTGTTGAGAGCCCATATCTTAACTGTCTTCGCATTGGCCTTCATTAAGTAATTGTGTGAATGATGTGTCCACTCCGTACAAATGTATCTGAAATAAGTTAAAAAAATAGGTTAAAAAAAATGTATCCTTGATTTTCAAAAACAGTTGCACATTTTCAACGAATTGCTACTAAAATTATCATACTAAGGAAGTATCAAGGAGAAGCACACATATTTCATGTGAAGTGTTTATGCAAATACCGAGGCAAACATCCATCCTGATTGAAAAGAACGTCTAGATGAAGACCCCTGAGCTACACGAACGGAATTCCAGTGATGATGAAAAGAAATAAAATGGCGTCAAAGGAGACCTATTGTTCCCAGTAAAATCATGTTGAACTAACAGAATATCATGGGTATGGTCATCCAGCTCTGTATGCATGGTAATAAATGACAAAAGTTTCAAACCAGCCATATAACTTGCCTAATCGTTCTAGTAAATTAAACTTCAAAACGAGTACTTAGGCCCTCTGTTCTTTACGCCTTAAATTTTCAGCACTTAAGTTAAATTTAGTTAAGTTAAGTAAGCTAAGTTAATTTAAATTACTGAAAAAGTAAACCCACCACCACCACCATCATCTCAACCCTAACCACCCACCACCACATCACCACCTCAACCCACCACCACCACCCTAACCACATCACCACCACCACCCCAACCACACCCCACCAGCACCCCAATAACATCACCACACCACACCACCACCATCCCAACCCACCACCACAACCCCCACCACCACTAACACCCCCACCCACCACCACAACCCTAACCCACCACCCCAACCACACCACCACCACCATCCCAACCCACCACCACAACCCCAACCCACCACCCCAACCACACCACCACCACTCCCCCAACCACACCACTACCCCCACACCACCACCCCAACCCACCACCACCACACAAACCACACCACCACCATCCCAACCCACCACCCCAACTCCAACCACACCACCACCACCCCAACCCACAACCACCACCCTAACCACATCACCACCACCATCCAACCACCATATACTTGTTTAATTCCCAGATACTTAAGGTTAAAAATATGGTTGTAAAAGTACTTAAGTTAAGTTAAGTTAAATTCAGTTAAGTTAATTAAGTTAATTAAGTTAAGTATAAGTTAAGCTCTAAAGAACATACCACTTAAACGTGCAAAGCCAAGGGTTACCCAGGTAAAGCATCAGTAGCCTATGAGAAATATCACCTCGTTTTAATTGAGGACCAGCTCCATGACCTATCTCAACATTTATTCATCGAGTAAACATTCTGTGAAAAGAAATCTAAGAGCAAATTATGAGTTACTATTCTTACAGTTATAAGGAGATGGTATTAATAAGTAATAACATGACAGACATTCAATCTCTCCAAAAGGAAGAAAAGAGAAAGTACTAGGATTATAACTTATTATCTAGTAATTCAAGAGATTAAAGAACATCATCAGTGTTTAGCCGAAAGAGATGGATATATTCCGAATGATCTAACAATGCTATAAAGAAAATCTGATTGTAGGATGTTGCAAAGGTCACACACAAGTTCCGAAAAGAACCTTCAAACAACAAACAAACCTAAGTTATGTTTAAAAAAAAGTGAGCCTTACACAACTGAACTCCATAGCTCCATCAAGAGTAAGTTAAGCCAGTGAAACACACATTATATAATAATCAATTTGATGACCACACTTCACAAACCCTTTTTGTTTGCTCAAGTATCAAGTTACCAAAATACAACACCATACAATGTGCTAATATTAGTTTTGAGAGCTGCCCTTGCAGCTCACAGGGCCATAAAAAATATACTTAACCTCCCCCTAACCATCAACTGCAATTTTAGCCAAACATTAAGCATGTCAGCCTTCAATCTTCCTTTATTTTGTATTTCATATTGGTATCTATTGGCAGTCTCAATTTATTACTCCTGATTTTATGTTACTGCTATCTCTGAAAAGTTTCAAATAACGATATGAGTTCATCTTCATTGGTTATCTCAATTGCCTCCATTGATTATCTGAAATAAGTCAACCTCTTATAGTTATCATTCAAACAAGAACATAATCCTACACAACAAGACCTCAGAACACCCAGTTCGATCCACACTTTCACTGCATGAACGAATCAACAATTCATTTCTAACCTAAACTAAAACACATACAACAACATAAGCATTATCAAGGTTATGGCAACATTCAACAAAGTCAACCAAAATCCACAGAATCAACAACAAAATAACAACGCGCTCCAAATCACAATCCCCACAAAAACTTCAGCACTCACCCCCAATAAACACGCCCCAACACCATCATCAAATCAAATTTTTTAAAAATCGAACCGACTTCACCACCACTCCAAATCTATACAACCCATCATCTAACCGGATTCTTATAAAAGCTAATCCGACAGAAACTTCACAATATCCAAACATCTCACCTTTGACACAAAACGGAGGGTGGCGGACACACGCACAGAGATATCGAGACAAGGGCTTGTGGAAAGAACGAGAAGGCGAATACCAATTAGGGATCAGAAAGGAATCAGATATCAAAAAAGGGTAGAGATGAGAACAAAAATTTTGGGATAGCGATGAGAAGATCTGTCGCAGTTTTGGCGATTGAGATGTTCATTTTGTAAAAATATAGCTAATTTCAGTCGTGTGTTGGAGAAGAGAATATGTATGAATCTCAATTTTTTAATGATAGATGAACTATTTTACATGTTGAGCCTCTTTACATGATAGCATCCGAGATGCTCTTAGTAGAATACAATGAACCTGACGAAATTCATGTTAGCATCTTTTAACTGCAAATGGTTGAAGTATATTAGAACTGGATTCAACCATCTGAAATATCTTCCACGGAGCATGGAAATGCTCCTAAACTACGAATTTTTCAATCAATAACACAATGAAATATAACAATTATTGATTTCAATGGAATCATTTGTACATCTACGGGATTTATAAGTGAGTTTCAACCGGTTTAAATCAGCTTCTGTTTTTTTATGCTGGGGAATTCCACTAGTTATTACTCACTCAAACTACAAAAAGAGAAATTCATTCTAATAGCTCTCACTCACACCTTTAGTTACTATTTCTTATTCTACTCAAGGGCACATCTCACAAGTCTCACCCTTTTTATAGCAGAATTCCTCTCAATTTGAATGGGAGTTGATGATCATTTTGATCGAACGATCCAACAATTATAATTAATTGTGTGTGCATTAGCGGATCTGATTCGAATAAAAAATCAGGTGAGAAAAAATTGGTTCATTGAAGTTGAAAAGGATCAGCCGGTTGGACCAATTGGTCCGCTACAATCCGTCAGAATTGCAAAAATTCAAAAGAGGATTTATCAGGTTGGAGTCCGCGGATCGACAAACTAGGGTTTCCTGACTGAGACGAAGCTAATGGAGAAATCAGTAGCCACTTTGAGGAAGGGAACGACATGTTCGTCGTGGAATTACTGCGGCCAGCGCTTAGCTACTGGCTCAATCGACGGCGTTCTCTCCGTTTACGACTCTGCTTCCTCCTCCACCTCCTTTCTCACTTCTAAGGTCCGTCCCTCACCAGTCACCTCATTCCGAATACAGTTTCTCGCTGAATGTGACGACGATTGACTAGGTTTTTATGCTTCTTGCTGCATCTAGGTGTCCGAAGCTCGCATTGACAAAGTTGTGTGGGTGCCTGCCGAATTTGGCCAAGCTGTTGCTTGCATTTTGTCGGATGGTTCATTCGCACTCTGGGAGGAGACTGCACTGGGTATTAGTCCTTTTATCAGTCTGCTCTCATTTTATTTCTCTTCCACTTTTTTTTGTCTGCTTCCTTAGTTCCTTACTGGAACTGAATCGTGGTTCCCATCATAATAGCCCTCAGTAAGATTAAAAATAATAATTTGTATGGAAGAGATTCTTTTATATTGGTGCAGTTTGCTGCTAATGTAAGTCGTACTTGTGTTTCAGGAATAAAAATATTTTCTGCTAATGCAGTTGTACGTATAAATGTAATTTGAGTACAAATGAACCCTTACTCACTAGCCAAATATTGTTGCGGCTTTTTTAATGTAGATGGACAAATATTGAAGTGGAAGCTGTGTGTCCAATTTTCGAGACAATCAACTAAAGTGCTGGATTTACATTTTGGTGTTTTTGGAACGCGCTTGAAAATGGTGAGAGCCTAATGAGCACGTCAACAGGGGTTTAACAATAGACATGCAAAACTCTATTTGCACTTCTGCTTTGATTATTTAACGAGGCAGGGAAATAAACTTCTTTTCCACATTTAGTGTTTATATGCATGTCAAATAGGCAGCTCTACTGTTTGCACTGATGCATTGCAGTCCCTTTAATCTAGAAATCTGTTGAATGTGAAAACTTGCATTACTTGATCAACAATGATATAGCAGTCTTCATGGATTAGAATTAGTGGAGAAGCTTGTGGTTTCACTCTACAGGGGAAGTTTTCCTGTAGAATATCTTAGAAATTTGACGCGAGTGCTACTAAACCTATTACCTTGTTGTTGTAAAATTTAAAAAGCACATATTTTTGACACTATAGTCGGGTTTATATTTTTGCGTTAGGTTACAGCGTATTCAGATGGATTTGTGAGGGTTTATGAGCTCCTGGAGCCTTTGGAACTGAGCAACTGGCAACTACAGGTTATTGTTTTTTTTTTTTCTTATTGATTGAACATAGGACCTTTTATTTTCTCTCTTCCCTATTATTTCATCTAAAATACTACCATCTAGTTTAAACTGTATTCTTGGTCATTTTTTGCTAGACCAAATTTTTATCATGATAAATTAATCAAAAGTGTGTAGGCATTTTTTTAATCCTATTCTGTCCGGTTTGAATTCATAACTACTTTATTTTTGTTTCAGTTTGCCCAGTAAGTTGATTCTGCTCACTGTTGTGGTTTCCTTTTGTAATACATTGATTTTTCTATAGGAAATGGTACAGTTCCGTGATCTATTACTCGATCAACATTTTGGTTGTGTCTGCATATGCTTAATGCTTATTATTTTTTACTCATTTTCTTCTCCAGGCTGAGTTTTTGAACGTTGTTGATTCTGTTACTAAATTTGGCAAGGCTACCTGCTTGTCCTCGTGTATTTCTTGGAATTCATCTAGAGATGAAAGCCGACCATCAAGCTTTGTTGTTGGATTTAATTCAGATATCCCTCAACTTAATTCCTCCAAGGTCTGTCAACATAGATGCTACCTCATCACTTTCATAGAGACATGCTAACATTGAACTTATGGTTCGATGTGGTTGAAATGGGACGCACTTAAAACACTTATCGACGAAGAATCTTGCAATAGACTTGATTATCCAATAATGCAGGTGTGGGAATTTGACGACGCTCATCACAGGTGGCTTCCTGTTGCTGAGCTAACTTTACCTGAGGATAATGGTGATCGGGTTACTGCCGTTGCATGGGCACCATATATTGGAAGGTGATTGCCACATACATCTGCAATTACAATTACATTTATAGTTTACGACCCTTGGAAGGTTTCTCGTTCATTTCTCTGCTAATCTTACGCCGTATTCGCTGTTTATACATCACATTTGTCTCAATTATGCTTGTACACTGAGGTGTATCCAAAGGTCTGCCTTGCAAAACAATTTTGTTCTGCAATCTCAGCATTGCAATATTATGAGAAGCTAAATCATTCTGTACTTGTACCATTCATTTGTTATCTAACTGTCACTGAGTGCAATTGTAGAGTGGTTCATTGGTTGCACCACCTTCATTGCGTCAAAAATGATAACCAACTTGTAGGAGAAAATCTCTCACCATAATTTGTCTTATGGTATTTGATTTAACCTTATCAGAAGGTTACATATCTGATTGAACGGGTTGCTTACTGAGCGCAGTTAGCGTTTTAAGCAACTATTATAAGTGTAAGAGCAATTATTGTAATAACTATACACGATTAAGGCTGTGAAAGGTTAGGAAAAGAGAGTTAGAATTGTGTTGAGTATGTGTGCATTCACCACCTCTCTAGAATTGGACCATATTGGATTCACCACTTACGAAGATGGAAATGTCGCTGGTTGGTTGATCCATAAAACATGAACAATAGGATATCAGTGGATACTATCGAGGAACAGATTTATGCTGGAGTGAAATCAATTCTACACATTGAGCTTATTGATTAGGAACTCCAGTAAAAGTGTTTATCTTCTAATGTTCAAAATATTTCAGGCCATTTGAGATTATTGCTGTTGCCACCAGTAAAGGAATTTCAGTATGGAATATCGGAATTAATCCTGACCCTGATGGAAGACTCTCTATTCAAAGAACTGCCTTGCTCTCTGCTCATGAAGGGGGAGAGGTATAGAATCTATTGTTCTATCTTAATGTGGATGCAAATATATATCCAAGTTATAACCATATTACTTGTGCGCCCTTGGCAATATAATATACTGCAGACAATTGAGAGATGTAAATCAATCCAGAATTGCTAAACCGCTAACGCAGTAATTGCATTTGCAGGTGTGGCAAATGGTATGGGACATGAGCGGAATGACTCTCGCGAGTACAGGAGCTGACACGGTGGTAAGGTTATGGCAGTCAAATTTGAATGGCATCTGGCACGAGCAGGCCACTCTTGTTCCCACCTAGCCCCCCCTGTATACTTTATTCATTGAATGTCCATGAGATCCTCCCTGTATTTATACTTACAAACTGTTTTTCTTACAAGAGTAGTTCAGCAAAATCATAGCGGAAAGATCATGTGCATCATAACAAAATATATTACAGAGGAATGTAAAACCAATTTGTCTTAGAGGAGACTTTCATACTAAAAATAACTGTTGCTTACGATGTCGTATTTATTGTCATCGTCATTTTTTCACAAATACTTAATATAGTAAAAATTCCAAATTTAGTAAAATATCCAGGTCATCAATTCTTTCTTCCATGAGTATTCAATACATAAATTTTCTAATATTGTCTAACTGAATTGATGCAGGCTTAATTCAAATGTATTTTTGAAAATGAGAATCTAAATAAAAAATGAAATGAATATTCTTATATCATTATATATGTTTTTAATTGGGTACAAACAGTGACATATAAACTACAATTTTTGAGTATAAATGTTTTTTTTTTTTTTTCTTTCTGTCGGTTGTTATTGAAGAGCAGAAAACCACACCACCGATTGATAAGATTGACATCGAAGTCTGAATCTTGGCTGGCTTTGCATCTCGGCCAGTAGTCCAACCGTTGACTGGATTGAGCTGAGAGCAAGCAACCAGAAGCAATGGCGAGGGATCCCAAATCGTGGAACTCACGACAAAAGAACCACTTGCTCCTTAAGGTTGTCGTGCCAATTCTGCTTCTGGGTATCGCTTATCGCGTCTTCTTCATAGTGTCTGATCCGGAACAGCCATCCCCAGAAACCCCCCTCGCCGTCCATATTCCTCCTCCCCAATCCGACCAACTTGACTTCAACGATGAGCAAGAACTGCCGCCTATTCTTGATGGTATTGCTGTCATATGTTGTTGTTTTGATTCACTGTCTGGTTTTTTTTTGCCCCCTTTTATGGTGAACTACAAAGCATGCCTTGATGGACAATGACAATGTAGGGTAGTAGTAGTTGAGATGCTGCATTTCTTGAATTTGCAATTGATGTTTTGTGCTGCAGAAAAGTGTGATCTTTTTCGAGGGGAGTGGGTTCCCAATCAGTCTGGCCCTGAATACACCAACGAGACCTGCCCGTTTATTGAGACTCATCAAAACTGTATGAAAAATGGCCGCCCCGATTCAGCTTATCTTTACTGGAGATGGAATCCGAGTGCTTGTGAACTGCCTAAATTCAACCCCCTCAGGTTTCTCCGGTCGATGAAAAATAAGTCTTGGGCACTGATTGGGGACTCTATTACTCGCAACCACATCCAGTCCTTGCTTTGTATGCTATCTAAGGTGCGTCTTTGCTTACTTTCGAGCCTAAAATATTCTCTATGCTGTTTTAAACTGACCAAGTAATTTATGAGTTTTCATTTGTTGACTTGTCTTGCAACATTACCAGCGTCAGGTACGTATAACTGGTTTTTGTAAGAATATGTGAGTTTAGGAGTGTATCGCCGTGATTGCAAGTGAACGATCGTAAGACTTTTGCATCACTTTGTGTCAAATTGTTTTGAACGAGGCTTAGCATTCTTCACAATTCCTCAACTCTTTAAAATCTGTACGACGAATCTTTTTATACTCGTTCTGTATGTTAAGTATGAGGAGGTCATTCAGTAGAGACATAAACACAAGCGGAATCAATCAAATAACCAGGTAAATGAGATGAAAATCTTTGTCACTGACAATGAGTTGACCGACTCACTTGAGCTATTCTTATCCCATCATCATCATCATCTAAGGGTTTGTGTAGCTCGCGTCTTTGTAGATCTAACTGGTGCGTCTTGGTCAATGGTAAGAGTTAGTTTTATGATTCCATCTCCTTGCTAGTGTATGCAAGAATTAGCGGTTGTTGAGGGGTCTAGTTTTCTGAGTGGTGAGTCCCTCGTGACCATTCCGAAAGATCGTAAAAAAAATTTTACACGCACCAAAATATCTGATGCTTTTCAGTTATCACTCAAAGATGCGTTGGTTCTTTTTTCTTTGTCGCTTACTTCTTGTAAAACTGATGAAGCTACATAAATTTGATTTCGTATTTATTTTCCAGGCAGCCAAAGTTGTTGAAGTTTACCATGATGCGGAATACAGGTCTAGGAGATGGTTCGTTCCTACGTACAATTTTACCATATCCGTTGTTTGGTCCCCTTTTCTCGTGCAAGCAGCTATATTCGAGGATATGAACGGAGTTTCTACGTCTGAAGTTGAACTGCATTTGGACAAACTTGACAAGAAATGGGTTGACATGTACCAAAGCTTGGACTACATGACAATCTCAAGTGGGAAATGGTTTCTTAAAACTTCGATCATGTACGAGAATGACACAGTTGTGGGGTGCCATAATTGTCCGGGAAAGAACCTTACAGAACTTGGATATGATTTTGCCTACAGAAAAGCGCTTAGAAGTGTCCTGAAATTTATTGCTACATCAAATCATAAAGGTATGATATTTTTCAGGACGTCTACACCAGATCATTTTGAGAACGGGGAATGGTTTAGTGGAGGGACTTGCCAACGAAAAGAGCCTGTCAAGCAAGGTGAAATTGAATTCAAGGAATTAAACCAAGTTTTACGTAAAGTGGAATTATCAGAATTTCGGAAAGTGAAGTATATAGCTTCACGAAATGGGGTAAATTTAAAACTTCTTGATTTAGCACCTCTTTCACTTCTGAGGCCAGATGGGCATCCGGGTCCTTACAGGCATTTCTATCCTTTTGCTGAGGATAAAAATGCAACGGTCCAGAATGACTGTTTGCATTGGTGTCTACCTGGGCCCATTGATGCGTGGAATGATGTATTAATGGAAATGGTAATGAATGGGTGATTTGCTGCCTTATGGTTCAGCGAACTTAGTTGGCTGAATGAAACGGTGCTGTTCTTACATGTAAGTTAATATGCTTGCTCCCTATGCCATTTATTGAATAGTGGCCTATATACTGTATCTGCATTGCTGCATCCTATTATGAAGTTCCAATGGTTCACCTCAGTTAAGGATGTCTTTCTTTTTCTCTAGTTCTATATTCACAACCTTGCATGCGCTTGTTCAATTGTGTTTTTTGTTTTGGAAAATGAGTATAGAACACATAGAGTGATACAGGAGAATACAAAAATCTGGGATTTTTGGTACATAGGTGATATGAAACATGTTTGTCGTATCGAGTTTCTTTGTAACTTATTTTTGGCAAGTAAAGCTTTTCATTGACGTTCATTTTGGTGCATTTCCAAATGCTTAGAGCACATTCTACTGATCTAGCTTTCAACTCCCTCAGACGCGTCTTTTATAACTTAGTTGGGTGTTAAGAGCTAAGTTGTGAAATTTGTGGGATAGGAATGGAGAGACTGAGATTGGTTCATTGATGATTCCAGCCAGCTACAGAAACCTAAGACTTGTTGGGACCAGGTGATGTGAGACACATTTGTTGAGCCCTTGAAATTCATGGTGTGGAAATGGATAGGTGAAAGTTATGAATGTTTATCATTACACTGTCTTTCATAATAGCTTATTCCAAAATGGATCAGAGAAGGAGGAATAAGATACATAATGCAGCTCATACATAAAATGACTAGCAACTGTGGGCATCCTAATTTGCAGCTAAGTGGGAGTTCAAGTGGAACAGAGCCAATCCGGGTAGAATAAGTCTGAATGCAGTAAGTTTATGGGAAATGATACATTACAATTCCTATTCTCTGAGTTGCAGAGAATCCACACACTGACATTACAGGATCAGTTAGAAAAGCAATGATAGAACACGCCATATTTGGAGTTCAGTGCCACAAATATGGTGTCACTGTTGTTGTTGATATTCGGGGTTGAAAGCCAAAGCTTCGCGATAAATTAGCTCCTTCATTTGTTCTTCTGTCAGTGCATGCTGCTCAAAATCAAAGTTGAAGGGTGTCATGCAACTTGGCTCGTCGCTGATGTCGTGGAGAGATGTCAAATAAGGATGTGCGAGAGCATCTTCAACTGCACCATAACATCATGCACCAATAAGAAAAAAGTACAAAGGCAAAAGCATCATGATATAGAGATTGCTAGTTAATGTTAGACTCTTTTCAAATGTATTTATGTCAAAATTCATTTGCCACTGCCAGAATGGCCCTCTAAGAAGTTGTTTGACTTATCTTGAGCTATCCAAGCAACTTTAATACTTCCCAGTTTCACTACAAGCACAGTAAATATAAATAACAATAATATACACAAGTCGCACTAACCAGTAATCCTCTGTCTAGGATCAAACGTTAACATCTTTTCAACCAGGTCAATCGCGGAAGGATTGACATGTGGAAACTTTTCTGTGAAGGACTGGCGACGGTACACCGGCAGTTGACAAATGTACCTCTTCGCATTTTCATTCAAAAAACCCAATTCAGCCTCTGAAGGTGTCCCGATGAGCTGGAAAAAATATTAACGATATTTTAATCATTAGAAGAAAATCAGTGTTGGAGCATCAAAGTCTATGGACAAAATAATATCAAATCAATATCAATTCTAAGCATGTGTCAAAATCCTAATTAAGGTCTAAGATCTATGGTTCTAATACAAGAGCAGTTACATGGGCGAAATCATAAAACCAGCTCTTCTAGTAACATGGAGTAGGAGAGTATGCCCTAATTTAGTGCAAAACCTAGCAGATTTAGATTTCCAATTAAAACAATTTTATAGCATGCATCTTTCGTTGTACAGATATACATCACTTGGGATTATATATTTGTCATTGAAATTTTAGTACAATCCAAAACTATCTGATGATCTCAAATTCAATAAACTGGTTAGCCAGGACCTCCGTTTTGTAGAATATACATATATCACTAGATGGTTTGCAGCAAAATAAGGTTTTTGTGTTAATGGATTATCGACGTCCTAGCACATATGAAGTTAAGGTTTTTACATAAGACTGATATTGAAAATTGGATTAAAATGTTTGCAGAAGCCATTTTATCAGGCATAATAATAACAATACATAACATTTCTAGAAACCCAAATACATAGTGATTACACAAGGAACACTACCATTAGCACTGCCAATCTAGTGGTGGCTGATATACAAATAGATGCTTAAGCCCTTCGTCAAGAGGATTTAGGTTTCATTATTAGGTTTCAGTTTTGAGGAGCGAATATACATTTCGAGTAGGTACTTAGCATTTTACAAAATCTTGGCAAGATGAAAGTTGGCAAGCAGACTTAACATTGGTATTTTCCAACAAATAAGACGATTCATGAAAAGTTACTTGTATTTGTATGTAACCTTTAGGATAGCTATAAGCAATTCACTTTTACTCTTTCCCACATCAAACATTATTTATATAGATAACCAACATAAGAGTTTATCACTCAATTGCAGAATTTTCAAAATCAAGATGTAAGGATGTAAATTCTAAATCCATCAAATAGTTCATTAGGAAATTATACTTAAACAGTATCACTAAAATAAACATCAAGATTACCTCCATGAGCAAACGTAATTGATGTACATGATCTCTACCAGGAAATAAGGGCTTTCGATCCATCAGCTCCATAAATATGCATCCAACTGACCATACGTCAATTGCTGCAGTGTAATCTGAAGAGTTCAATAGCAGTTCAGGTGCTCTGTACCATCTTGTAACAACATATTCTGTCATAAAGTCTGTTTCTGAAGTGACACGAGCTAAACCAAAATCACATATCTTCAGATCACAATTAGCATTTAATAGCAGATTGCTAGGTTTCAAGTCTCTGTGCAGGACACTTGCAGAATGTATATACTTCAATCCCCGAAGTATCTGATACAAGAAATACTGCACACAACATTGAACATGAGTTAATTTCATAAGAACTCAAGAATAGAGTGCAATTATAGAAACAAACACAACACACGATGTGACCAATAAATGGCTACATCTCATAACATTAAAGTTCTTCCATTTATGTATTTCTCCATCTACACCGTTATATCCCGAATTGCATCCATGGCAAACAAAATGTAAAGCCGCAAGCTGATATAAAAAAACAAAAAAAAAACACATGCAACTTTTATTGGCGGAAAAAAAATAACGAATGCAAGCGCAAAAAGGTCAGTAATTGTTGAAAACAAACTTGATACTGGTCAACTGGCGCCAAGAATAGAAATCACTTTGTCTATATTTTATGAGTAAAAAGCCTGGGTTTCCCATTGTTCAATATGCCCTAAATAGAAATACCTATTTTAATACCACTGAATCCTCCAATGATCCCCAATATTCACCCTGGCTCATATTTTTCGTTTGTTGACTAATCATATTTTATCATTCTTAATGATCCATTGGGATTATCCATCTCTTGTATGACCGCATGTTTTATAAGGAAAATTCAGATTTTGTAACCTTTAAAGGAATTGTCATGATCGTAACATCACGGAAGGGGCTTTCTCATATAGTGGTCATGAAGTGCACAAGGTATGAGATACACTAGTACGGATATACACAAAGACATATTTTATATTTTCTTAGAAGGATGAAAGTTTGTTTTATTTTTCCCCAAACCCTATAACAACGGTGATCTAGCAGCCAGTGTAAGCAACATCAATGCAGAGAAACTTGGATTCCGAATAACGACTTCACCTACCATGTTTCATTATGTACAGTTGTCTGTGGCGCAACAAGTTATTGAACTGTGCATAAGCAGCATGCAGTTTAATTAGAACAGAAATGCCATCTCAAACTGAAACCAGTCAGAGCAGAGATGCAAAGAAGGCAAGCAATCATAGTTCAGAAGCAATTGATGATCCAAGACAAAGATATCCAACCAAAGATCAACTTTCATATAAAGCGGAATGTGAATTTGCCTAATGCTATTGTCGGAATGAACAAACAGAAAAACGGAAAAGGAATAACACTCAGTAACATGTAAGACTATTCTAAATTACCTAACCTGTTCGGATTGCTAAACTATGAGTCCCCCACATGCAGGAACCGCGTACCATGAAATTACTATGATCAGATGTAGATGTTGAGTTTTAATATTACAAGCATTTATGATCAACATTATCAATCTCAGTATAGCATAAGTTTTTCCCATTTCAACTCTCCCTAGCATTTTGGTCCTTGATAGACCATCCTATCCTTGCCCTGCCTGAACATAAATAATTCAACTAAAGAAAGTGACAATCGTCAATCAAAGACTGACCTATCTTAATATTAGAATCTCGTATACGTCAGGGATTAAACCCTCTAATGTGGATTCGATTACGAGTTCACAACTTTCAGTTTCATAATCCAAATCCTTAGAAGTTTCACTATTTTGCTTAGGCATCAATGGGGTCTACATTAATTTAACTAGGGATCACATTAAGATGAATACATTGGTCACAGTGAGTTTAAACAAAAACGACAAAAAAATTCAGTTATATACAAGGCAGCAAGATCACTAAGATGTATTTCTTTTTCTTGTTAGACTTCATTCCTATTTTGGATGAGATTACAGTGACCAAATATTGAGCAAACCCAAAGAAGTCTGCAATCACCGAACTTAAGTTTCATGTTACATTCATACAAACAAGCCACTTGAGGTAAGAAGACCATTTCTCTGAAACTGCTTTGAATGGTAATCCAACAAAGAGCATTGAATCATCCAGAGTGAGATATAAAAACCACTAAAACGCTTGACTCAACAATCCAAGGAGTCGGACCGCACACAACGTGCGAACTCGCCACTTTCATCAAACAGAAAAGGAGGTGGAAGACTTCTACACACATGCCATACAGTTACTGTGAAATCTAGGCTCTTGTACAGCTCAGCCAACCATGAACAAATTGTAGCATCCTATCAAATAATGGGCCAGCTGGCAGCTGTAAAGTGTCATGCATTTAATTGGTAAATGGGCCAGGCTATTTAATTATAATGTTAGCCTAAACAGTTTTAAAAAGGACAGAGAAGAAGAAAAGCCATGTATGACAATAACAATGGTTACCTGACAGTGCTCTTCTGACAATGCTTGATTTGAGCGAATTATCTGATGAAGATCGGTGTCCATAAGCTCGTACGCAATGTAAACATCATTGAAGACCCCTCTTTGTGGCGGGGGTATTATGTCTCTGATTGCCACAACCTATGGATTGTAGTTCAGTCACATAAGTGATACATTCAGTTTAAGCAGCCCTAAATAGGTATACATCAGTAAAAAAAGAAAAGAGGGCTAAAACCAAAAGAGTGAGTAAAAGAGAAGTATTCAGCGGTGCATATATGGAAAGGATGTTTGAAGCAGTTAAAGTCATATTCATAAGAAGAAATGCCATAAAAGAAAGGGACAAAATGTCAGGTTGAAGACTTGCTAAATAAGCCTCCATGTTTGAGTGGTTAGATACAATGGACAGCAATTAGGATAGAGATAAACAGATGGGGTTACATTTTCGTGATCCATATGTCGAAGCAGCTTGATTTCTCTTAAAGTCCTCTTTGCATCGATTTTATTATCAAACGCATTAGCAATCTTTTTGATAGCCACATGCTCTCCCGTCTCCGAATTCAAAGCGGAACTGATGACACACATCCACCATCAATAAAATCAGATCAAATCACGCACAAAAAAGTGAGCAAGAGAGACGGAAGGTTAGAGAGAGAGAATTACCAGACGATACCGTAAGCGCCTTTACCTATAGGCATGATTGGGGGTTTGTACTTAGCTGTAACCTCGAAAATGTTTCCGAATATATTGTACTGGATAAATCTTCCGCCGTGGCTGAGCGTCGCCGGAATGTTATCGATCCCCGGCTGCTGCTGCTGCAGAGGCTGGTTGTGGGTGGGATTGGCATCCGACATCTCCGTATCGTTTCCGCCGCCGGCTTCCATCTTCGCTTCGATCGGAAACCCAACTGAAATCTGCTTTCTCTCAACAACAAACCAATCCAAACCAAACAGAGAATTTATATTGTCGGATTGAGGCTTGAATAGCGCTCGGTCGCTCCAGATCGCCAGGCGCAAAAAGATGATAATACTCTGCTACTCGTTCATCGTCTCTCTTAGCTTTTTCCTTTCCTAATATATAAATTAATTATAATTAAATTTACTTTTTCCTATTAAAATTTTTATATTTAATTTCGCTATATAAATTCATAATAATTATTAGAAAGCGAGATTGTTTTTCTTCTCATAATTATAATTATGTGTTTTTTAAGTTGTATATGATATATGTAGTTTATTTTCTCTCTTTTTTTTTACACATCGGTAACATTTCGTACAAGTTTAAATTATTGATTTAACTACTTGATTTAAATTATTACTGTATCTATCTACACCAAGATGGTACTAACTTTTTTCGAAACTGGAAATTATTTTTCATGGACAATATTGCATCACATACACATATATTCATTCTTATAACTCAAAAAGAGACAGTTACAAATGAGAGTATGAGAGTAAGGCAACAGTCCTGGAGTGGACTAAAATGATGCTAGTGAAGGAAAAAAAAAAAGCAACGGTCTCGATCGCAAATAATGTCTTCTGATCCTAAAGTCTTGCGCAGGAGAGGAACTTGATCATTCATTCGGTTGAGTCCAGAAAAGGGTAATCAGTGTAGCCGGCAACTGGGTCAGAAATGTAGAATGTATCTCTATTGTACTTGTTCAAAGGCGCATTCAGGGAAAACCTCTTGGGCAAATCTGGATTGGCCAAGAATAAGCGTCCATAGACAACAAGATCGGCCTGATCCTCAGCAATAGCTTTATTTCCATCTTCCCTGCCGTAGCCTCCAGCGACCAAGAAAGTACCCTTAAAAGATTTTCTCATGGGGGAAAGACTATGGGGGCAGTCCACTTTCTCCCCCACCGTTTTCATCCTGGGCTCGACCATGTGGCAATAAAGGATGTTGTATTTGTTTAGAGCGTTAGCCATGTAGAGACCTAAAGCTTGTGGATTTGAGTCGCCTGATTCCATGTAGTTGGCAAAGGGTGATAGCCTGATACCAACTCGTTCCGGTCCTATTTCCTTGGAAATGGCGTCAACAATTTCTAAAGCAAAACGACAACGATTCTCTAAGGATCCACCGTATATGTCAGTTCTGTTGTTCACTTGGTCTTTCATGAATTGGTCGATTAGGTAGCCATGAGCCCCGTGGATCTCAACACCATCAAAACCTGCAAGCACCAATCATCATCCATTCTTACTGCCATTAATTTGCCTACGAGAAGTAAAAATCGAGTTCTGTGGATAACAATGAATAGTCATTACCAGCTTCAATTGCATTTCTTGCTGCAAGCCTAAAATCGTTAACAACCTGTGGTACTTCTTCGGTTCTTAGCTGGCGAGGAGGTGAAAACTGAGCGACATCAATGCCATTACTCCGGATTTGAGGAGTCAAAGGCTTGTCTGTGGATGATATCGGATCCTGACCATTTGGCTGAAAATCTGTACACAATTTGTTTCAAATCACCAAGCACATAAAAAAACTGATCAAAGTCTTATGGAATAGAAAGCAAATAACATAGGCAAATAACATATCATCCCATTAAAAATCATGTCTGCATAGTAGATTGACGGTAACTTCACAGGATCAGTTTTTTGATGTTCTTTCATCAATCGAAAAAAGGAAAAAAAACAAAAAGAAAGATAAAGACTACTTCACTAGTTCGTATGATAATTGCATAAGAAATGGACTCTACTACGGAACTTATAAGAACAAAACTGGCAACAACAGAAGTAGATAATACAAATACCTCGATTGGAAACCCTTCCAACGTGCCATATCTGACAGAAGAATATGCCTCCTTTTGCATGGACAGCATCTACAATAGGCTTCCATGCCTCGACTTGTTCCTTCGTCCATATACCGGGTGTATCGGGATACCTTGAGATGAACAATACCAATAACAACATTATGAACCCTTTTACACAACATGACTATGGAAAATACGAGATTAGCACACCACAACTGCAGCAAGCCGATTGATTTACATTTTACACGACAATAATGCCAACACTGATACCCGATACTAACAGGTATTGAGATGAATTTGAACATACACTTTCTGGTAAATGTAAGGAACTATAAGTAGTAATACCCTTGAGCAGTGTCCGAAACACCGGTGGCTTCAGCAATGATAAGGCCTCCTTTTGTGGCTCTCTGAGAGTAGTACAGAACAGCATGTGGCTGAGGAACATTGTTGTAAGACCTCTGCCTTGTCAATGGTGCCAAAACAACCCTGAAATCATTCATCATCCAAATCAAACAGCTAAACAGAAACGCATCAAGGATTCAGTCTGGTCTCTTACTCCCCTGGTGTGAGATTAGATTTTCAGAAAAATAAAATATTAATTCATCAATCAGACCATCATCATCATCATCTAATTCTTCTACTACTTGTCTCCAGTTTCATGAGCGGAAAAAACATCAAAGTCCATTTAAAAGACTAACCAATCATAGATGATCAGATTAGATTCATAGGGTTTACCGATGAGAGAGCTGGAACTGCCCCATTTGGTAGGGAGTGAGGAGAGGCGCGATGGTCGATGATTCCCCCATAGATGACAATGACGATGATACTGAGGAATTTGATGGTGCGGAATCACTGCATATATATATAGAGAGAGGAGATCAATCGCAACCAGGCAAGCTGACGTTTGACAATACCTCACCTGCTGGCGGCCACCGACAACGGCGTCAATTATTTTCCCCTCCAAAATTCAATTTTTATTATAAAATATTATTTTATATTCTATATTTATAATTTGACGTGTTTTTTTTTAATTTTAAATTGCTCCAAATAACTTGTAATCCGATGATCGATCTATTTAAAAGTAGAGGTGGCTCAATCATGAGCCGGATGAGGTAGTCGGATCAGGCCACAATTTTCATAAAAATAAAAAATAAAAAAATTGACTTTGATTTTTGTGTTCTCGATTTGGAGCGTCTTGGTTTTTTTTGGAATTTATTGATTCTTGTGCGAGTGTGGTGATCGAATTAAATATTTGTTTTCGTTTTGGTTTATATTGGTTTCATACAGTTTAAAGGTTCGTTTGTTGTGTTGTTGATCAAGTGGTTGAGGAGTGAAACTTTAGAGCTTGTATTTTGAATTTTAATTTTGACGGTGCATAGATTTAGGTAGAGAAAATGTTCTTAATTTAGTGGTTGAAGTGGAGCAAAAGGGGTGTGATTTCCATAAACTAATTGTGTCCACTCACATGGTTGTTAACTTGTGAAATAGTCTTGCTTTTGAGATGACGCGGAAGATTAAGGTCCACCCGATTCACTTTTCAGTCTGACCTTCTGGAGGAGTTTGACCGTGATTCTGTATGTGTTATTGAGAACATCCTCATCTAAGAAGGTATGTGCCAACGAAGGGGGGTCAGTTGATTAGAGATGGTTCTAGCGAGTTTGAGCCGACCTCTATGTGCTTGGCAAAGATGGTTTTGAATTTCAGAGAATAATAATGGCGAGAAAATGTAACCTATCCAGTTTAGGTGACCGGAGACGCTGTAAATGTTTTAATGGAGTTGATGATAGTTTTGATGATGAATCGGATTGCTATGGTGGTTGGTTTGGAAATTCGAATTCTAGCCCAGCTGTTGATGTATATGACATTCTCAAGGTATAAACTGTAGCTCCTAGTTTATCTGTATCAGAGTCTGGTTACTTGTTCAAGTGTTGTTGAGCGTAATCTGCTTACAGAAACTGCAAGAATTGTTGAAAAGAACATAATTTGTATGCAGACAGCTGAAAAATCCCTAAAAATTGTCACCGATGGATTGGTGGCTCTTGGATACGATGCACTATCTGCAAATCTCAGCGGGAGAAAACTCCTTCCTATCCTGCTGGTAAACATTCCTTTTCCTTCTTTTGATTTTCACATGTGTTTGTTTGATGTTTAGCATTGCTGATTATAAAATCAAGATTTGCCTATATCTATTGTCTACTTGTAATGGATAAGCTAGGTTTACTATTTCATTGTCTGCATCTCCGAATTAAAGATGTTGAGTTTATTGGTTCCATTTGGGATATGGCAATGTTACTGACAGAATCGTGATTAGCTCAAAACTAAGTAAAGGAACTGCTAGGGACCTGAACGTAGTTTGCAGGTACTTGTACCTCAGAGTTTAGTGCACAGCGAAATTCGTCTAATGATTAGTTTTATTAATCAATAGACTATACAAATACTTACACTATTTGTATACAAGCAATAGTATCAACTACTACTACAAAACTCAGTCACTTACACCTGATGATTCCAAATCATCAATCGTGACTCTCAGGAACAAGTTCCTCCAACGATCCTCCTGATCGTTCACTGGCCTCCACACGCAGAACAGCAGCTCTTGACTTTCTGACGTGATACCCAGGCTCCTTCTGCTCCTCCTTCTCGGAACACAACTCAGCTCAACCGTTTGAGATCGACTCTCTTGCACTTGTGTCTCTTCCCTTACTTAAAAGCAAGCACTGAATGCCAAGCACTCAAAGATCTCATTTACTCTTGTTTACTAAATGCATTCAGAAATCTTTTGTGCTTCAACTGGTCTCATCACTCCACGTAATAAGTGTTGAATCCATGGAGCTTTGACTTCCTCCGAAGTGCCCTTCCAGCTGCCAACCCAGGTTCATGTCCCTCGCGTGACACTCTCAGGTTCTTGTTCCTCGTGTGACTCTCTGGCTTGGAGTCTCTCTGACCATCCTGGTACAGAATCCTATACACTCAATTCAAGGTGTTAGCCGGGTGTTGTCATCATCAAAACCACATGGGATACATGACCCTCAGGTTCCAACATTTTCCCCCTTTTTGATGATGACAAACCCACACGAGAGAAAAACAAGATAATCAACCGTGACAGTCCTCAGTCCTAGTTATCTAACTAGTCATCTATCCATTGAATCATAAATGGGAACAATTCCCCCTAAGCCCAAGCAGGGACTTATAAGCAGTATCAAGAACAGATACCTGACATGATTCCCCCTGGATAGGTACCCCACTAACTCTTCCCCCTTTTGGCATCATCAAATAAGGGTTAGACAGTTAAAACATATTAGCCATCAATAGAGTTAGTCAAAACATGCAATAAAATTGAAATCATGCAAACTTCAAAATTAACTGCAAAATGTCAAGAGTGCAAAGAGTTCAGGGAAAAACGAAAGGATTAATGTGGTGGGGAGCAAGGAATGGTTGAGTCTATGATGGCAAAGGGTATTAGCATTCTCTGATTCAGGTTCGTGAACCTGACTCGGACACTAAGTTCCCAACCCTGACAATCTCTGTCACTGCCTTGTCGACTGCTTTCTTCACGACACCAAACTCTGAGTTCAGCCGTCTCATTCCTTCCTTTCAACTCTAAGATCTCATCCTCGATCTTCTGAAGTCTCCGCTCCACACTAACTTTTTCTTCATTAATTAGGTTCCTGAACCTCAGCTTCATCACCCTCATCGAACAGTCCACCATCCAGCTTTCTCAGTAAAGATCAATCCATATTTTTAAAAAAAAACACTGGGATAGAACTTCTTGACTGTGGAGATCTCATTCTTTGGGTTCCCATACACCTGATGGTCTCGAGGATCTTGACCTCCTCACTGTCCTCTGAGGCGGCATCCTTCTCGGATTCCCCCATCACAGTCTGAGGTGTTTCCTTAGTCCTCATCTCTTCCAGCTCCTCCAGAGCTCTTTGAATGAGGGCCTCTAAAGCATCCACTTTTCTGGTGCTTCTTTCAGGATTGGCTTCCTTTGGTGAACCCTCTTGGTTCACAACCCCCACCTCGGCTGGTGGACTGCTGACCATCTCAGCAACACGAGACGCCTTAGCGCCTTCATCTATCCGCTGCCTACAGCAACCTTATCCCCTTCTGGGACCACCAAAATAGCACCAATAGTAATGTCCCCTTCTGAGACCTTCACAACCACAATATTATCCACTATTGGGATCTGAGACTCAGTAACCTTACATGCAGTCTCCTGGTTCGAAGCTTCCACTGCTTCTGCTCCGGCATCCGACGCCTCAGATGCAGCCACTGGTACACATACCTCAGTGTTTACTCAAGTACCCAGATCTGGTTTCTGACCTGAACAAGTGAATGCCATACCCATACCTTTTCATAGACTCCTCAAGGGGCGTTGTGATGGATCGGCTTAACCGAAAAGGTTATTTAATGTAACAACATCACAACTGAAATCACTCATTTAAATCACACAAGATGTACCTCGAGTGTTTTTCGAGTCTCAAATGGGTATATGGCTAAGGTGGCTTAGTACACTTCCTTCATGCGGTTTGTGAGGTTCAAGATCCGGAAGGTACATAGGCTAGGAATGAAAGAAATTCCAGCACAAACATGACAATTTCACATTTAATCGAGAAGTGAGACATGCAATCAACTTATCACACATTTGACAGGATCACATACCTCAGGCTAATATGCATAACTACTCTACCCCTACTCTAACCAATCATTGAAGGTTAAGTTAGAGGTACCTCACTGAGTAGATATCATGCCAAGCGCTATCCTGAACTTCTCGAAAGACTCCCTGCCTAGAGCCTTGGTGAAAATGTCCGCCACTTATTCCTCAGTCCTACAGGTCTCCATCAGGGACACGAACGCAGTCTGAACTCGTTCCCCCTGACTCTGATCCTCATGCTGTTCATCCGGTACCTGTACCTCGGCTGGATCTTCATCAGCAACACCTGGATCCTGATCAGCTTCCTCCTGATCCCCATCAGCACCCTCTGTCTACATACCAGGGACCTGTTCCTCTCTTCAACTGCACACAAACAATCAGTTCTTACGAACCCAAATTAGCTTTGCCTTTTTGGGTTTCTTGTCCGAATTAGAATCAACACAGGTTATGAGTTTTGAAGAGTTAATATCTGATTTGACAGTTGGATTCTTCCGGGTACTTGTTCCTCTCTTGGAACCACCAGGTCTCTGAACCTTGTCTTTGGAGGTTTGCCTAGCAGCACACTTTGCCCAAAAGTGTCCCTCCTTTCCACAGTGGAAACAGATCTTCTTCCCTCGGAAGTTCACCTTATCAGCAAGCTTTTCCTTTTGCTTGCTGAAGTTTATGCCGGCTGGTCTCTGTCCCTGAGCGAACTTTGCCCAAATATGGTAACCCTTACCATATGTCTTAGCCTCATCTCCGAGATCCACCTTTACCCGTGGAGTACTCCTGGGCTCTCCAGCATTCTGAGCTCTCCTTGCGATGGTAACATCACCATAACCCAGACCTGGTTTGGACTTCTTTGTTCTGTGAACACTTGCCTTCGCCTTAACACCGGGTTCATGTACCTGCAATCTGGAAACACCCTTTTGTTTCCCAGCAAGTTCCCTCTGAAGTTGCCGAATCTTGGCAGACTTCTCATCAATTTGGACATCTTTTTCAGCAATAATGTTAGTCAACTCATCATTTTTATCACAAAGACTTTTAATAATGAGTAAAAAATCGGCACGAGATTTAAATTCAGAAGGATTAGAAGAAAGATTTACCTCTGATTTTGATGACCCTCCCTTGGCCATAAGACACAAGTTCCTCCCTGAGGACTTGTTCCTGCACTGACTCTCCGAGTCACTATCCTCTTCTGAATCACCCCATGCGGCGATCATTGCCCTCTTGTCCTTTGACTTCTCGTCATTGGATACCTCCTTGTTGGACTTGTCATTCTGTTTCTTCCAACAATCTTTAGCAAAATGACCCTTTTTGCCACAATAAAAGCACTCATCATTCTTCTTTGCAGTGCGCTTTGAAGATGAATCCTTCGAATTAAGTCTCAGGTTCGCGACCCTCAATGCCTCAGTCAGCAATACCAACTCAAATTGGTCTCCTATTTTTCCTTCCAACTCAGGTTCCTTCCCTTTGGACTTCTTGGACTTTCCTTTCTCAGGTCCTGCTCCTCTCTGAGGTTCACGTCCCTCCAGCTTGCATTTCTCAATAAGCATGTTGCTTTCGAGCTTAGAGACCAGATCTTCCAATGTGATTCTCTTTGTATCAGGAAGAGCAGCCAGAGTCCTTGAGATGTCATCCCATTCTGGATCGAGTCCTTGTAGGAAGTGATGAGTGACCTCCCAATTCTCATACTCCTTTCCCAATCTTGAGAGAGTTGATAGACATCCTTGAACCCTTGAGTGATAGCCATGTATCGACTCGTCCTCAGTTTGACGAAGGCTGTTGTACTTCATCTGTGCAGTGAGGATCCTGTTCCTCCTGACATCTGCAGAACCATCATATATCCTTCTGAGAGCATTCCAGACCTCTGACGGGTCTGTGTAGATCAGGACCTTGGCAAGATCACCTGGTTCCAGCGCCGAATGAAGAACCTTCATGGCCCGAGCATTCTTTTGGAGCTTTTTGAAGTCCTCGGTAGTGTAGGCAGCTCGTGCTTTCACCTTGGTCTTGTCTGTATCATCCATGATGAGCTGTTTACCCTGCTCAATAATCTGCCAGACCTCACCATCCAGCGAGAGAACATGTTCCTCGAATCTGATTGCCCACGAGTCATATTCTCCTACCTTCAATTTTGGCGGGGTAGCGAATGAATCTCCAGACATTCCTGCAATACTAATCAAATCTAGAACCAGTGGCTCTGATACCAATTGACAGAATCGTGATTAGCTCAAAACTAAGTAAAGGAACTGCTAGGGACCTGAACGTAGTTTGCAGGTACTTGTACCTCAGAGTTTAGTGCACAGCGAAATTCGTCTAATGATTAGTTTTATTAATCAATAGACTATACAAATACTTACACTATTTGTATACAAGCAATAGTATCAACTACTACTACAA
Organism: Umbilicus rupestris; assembly: GCA_963678935.1. Classification (NCBI taxonomy): domain Eukaryota; kingdom Viridiplantae; phylum Streptophyta; class Magnoliopsida; order Saxifragales; family Crassulaceae; genus Umbilicus; species Umbilicus rupestris. Next base: position 9,743,630 of record OY787627.1, on the reverse strand, counting down.
AACTCAGTCACTTACACCTGATGATTCCAAATCATCAATCGTGACTCTCAGGAACAAGTTCCTCCAACGATCCTCCTGATCGTTCACTGGCCTCCACACGCAGAACAGCAGCTCTTGACTTTCTGACGTGATACCCAGGCTCCTTCTGCTCCTCCTTCTCGGAACACAACTCAGCTCAACCGTTTGAGATCGACTCTCTTGCACTTGTGTCTCTTCCCTTACTTAAAAGCAAGCACTGAATGCCAAGCACTCAAAGATCTCATTTACTCTTGTTTACTAAATGCATTCAGAAATCTTTTGTGCTTCAACTGGTCTCATCACTCCACGTAATAAGTGTTGAATCCATGGAGCTTTGACTTCCTCCGAAGTGCCCTTCCAGCTGCCAACCCAGGTTCATGTCCCTCGCGTGACACTCTCAGGTTCTTGTTCCTCGTGTGACTCTCTGGCTTGGAGTCTCTCTGACCATCCTGGTACAGAATCCTATACACTCAATTCAAGGTGTTAGCCGGGTGTTGTCATCATCAAAACCACATGGGATACATGACCCTCAGGTTCCAACAGTTACTTTTTGGGAGTGGGATGGTTCTTAAGGTTGGATGAATATTGATTAACAGGCGAGTGCGAATACATTGATGTGGTCCGTCAAGTATGAAAGATTGAAGTTGCCCAAATTAAAGCTATCGTTTCCGAATTGATAACATCCATGGGTGGTGACAACATAAGCAATATCAAGGAGGAGCTGACATAAGGCGGTGGAGAGCAGCCCTCTGAGGCTGAATACGAGGAAGTGAAATAGTAGAGTTGTCTTTGAAAACTAGGGTTTGAAAGCTTCTTATTCGATTACGAAAACTTTTTTCTTATATTTCGCCTCAAACTAAGAAAAACGTTGAACTGCCACTATTTAAAGCATCATCAAACGAAGAAATCCCAAGAGATCACTATAATTTCATTCTAAACTGCTTATGTCATACGCGGTTTGATCTCTAAATTAATATATCGGGACGCTAACACCTTCAATCTCATAGACTCATCTAAGAAGAGAATATAAAAAGGTATCCGCATTCACATAACCATTCCCATAAAATAATTACTTATTATTAATATAATATAATATTTATATTTATATTATAAAATAATACAATATTATTAATCATAAATATGCTTTCGAAAAATAGTCAAAATTGTAGAGCCTCAGTGTTATCTAGTGTCGAAGTTGGACTACTGATGATGTCATATTGGCCCCAGTAAAGAACCTGTATGCAGAAATATGTCCACATTCATCCACCACCAAACCTTAATAATTCATTTCCTCTTTTTTATTATTCAACAATATCTCCGCACTAATTTTATGCTGCAAAAGTTTACCCACAAACTAATTTAAGTCAATCTTGACTAGTGATTATTGTGCTAACCATTTTATGAAATTGTTTGAAATAAAATATGATTTATCTCTATAGAATAGAGAGAGCTTTATTCATAAAGATATGTAACAATGTAACATATCTGATCATTTGATCAACAGTCTAGCCACCAATTCGATCTCTTTCGGTTCGATTCTCTTATCAAACCGATACGAGAACGGCCAACGCAGAAACCAAGAAAATCAATAACGTAGGGGAGGAATCAGCTGCAGATGATTTAGCTTTATCATCATCGAGGGGTGCAAGCACAGGTGAAGCTAACGGAGCGGCCTCAGGAGCCAACTCGAACGAAAAACGGTCCCCGGAAGTTCCCTCGACGTCGCTCGTCACGGAAATGTGGAGCTTGGCGCCAAGCTCACAATGCCTTGCTATGGCGGAATAAAAGAAGTAATCTCCCTTATGGGATAGGTAATAGATTGTTGGACCTCGGGCAAACATTGAAATCGGAGCGATTTGGGTGCAATTGCTGAAATCATTTTTGTTCACTTGGTAGACATTATATTGACCCGGCCTGTATGGAAATACTGTCTCAAAGAAAAGGCGTCAAACAAAATATTACTTGGTTTGCACAAAAATATTCTAAATTCAAAATTTTACTAGGTAATAATTTATATCAGCGGTACGTACCGAGCTTGTCTCCTACCCCAAATACTCTTGGAGGAGCTGCCCATTCATCATAATAGGTAACATTTGGAGGTATAGCCCAACCTAAACTTCCTCCGACGATGTGACTGAAGGCATCGATGCGCGGTGCCATTATTGCCACGACCATAACCAATGCAACGGCAAGGCGATGCCCCTTCGCCATTTCCATCCTCCTACTGTTGATCTGATGTTATCTTTCTTTGGCCGGGAAGGATCTTATTCCTTCCAAATCCGACAAAAGAAAGAAAACGGAGACAAGAAAAAACCGTTAAATTGAGAATAGAAGGAATTTATATCAATTTCTTTAGCGTTCATTTTTGTAGGTGGTTTATGTGGCGTGGAGATATTTGTGCAGTGCCTGTTGTTAAAAACCGGTCAATTTAGTATGATCATGTTTGATCCATTCACATGAAGATTTATGGCTTTAGCCTAGGCTAAATCCGAACTCAATCAATATGTTCTGTAGGGAAAATATTCGTATCGAAAATTCATCTTTCAAGATTTTACTTTCACTACGGCCAAAAATGCCCTTTTTTGTCCGAACTGGAGGTTTTTTTTAGGTGAAAGGATATTTAATGTCAATAAATGGTACAAAAACAGGTTATAGGAATATTATTGCTAGGGAGTTTCTATGTATAAACTTGGTTTTACAGACACTGAATTTATATAGATAGAAGTTTAGATGTTAAATTCTAGAAGGTTCAATTGGATCAACAAAGCCTAATATGTTGCGCAAAGCCTAAAGGTGTTGAATTTTGAAGCTTACAAATATAAATTTTATTGATGTTTCATTTCTTAAATTTACCCACGTAAGAACTAATACCACTCGCTCACTCTTAACTCAAATACATAACATCATCTACAAGTTTTCTCTATTTATATTATTTTAATGATTTAATATAAGTACCCAATTAATGCTCCTCAATGTTTATTTGATCTTTCATCGGTAGATTTATCGATGAAATATTTATTCATTTATTCTGGATTATGAATTTCGTAAAATTATTACACATCGACTAGAGAGAGAAAAAATTGATTTTATTTATATTGAATTATAAAATTTTAACTTGCATAAAGGATCAGACTGCAGCGATAATCCAATTAGATTTGCGAAATTCGACATTATATTCTTCTGAACCGCCTCAAGTTGCTTCCATAAAGTCTTTGCATGTACACTCCTGATCCATCATCATAAGTATGCAGTGTTCAAGTTCAGGTAGCCTCGCCTAATTCTCATTGTTTCTCAACTTCTCATGGATCGTCCATAATTGCATCCAATAACCAGTCTCGCAAACCTGATTATGCAGACATCAAATTAGTCTCTTCTAAACCAAGCACATCATCATCATGGTGCTCTCCATCATGTGTCAAGGTCTCAGATATTGTAGTTTTTCAAAATTATCGCTACTCGCCATGTCTTCAATCCATATATAATTTAGGTTATGCTCGAAAAAATCTAATTCTTTTTCTGCGATCACGTCTTCTTCAATCGCATATGTTGTCTTAAAGTTCAATTCTTCATCACACGCATCACCCCGTTGATTTGTCTTACTTAAAATTTTGTTTATATATTCCAATCTTTCACAAATGTTCTTTGCGTTCACAAATTTTGATAATGCTCTTTTCTGTCCAAATCTATTTAATCCTCAGCGACTGAACTTTCTTCGCGCGCTCTATATATCTATATCACTCTTGTGTTTTGATTAACATATTATCAAAATTTATTAGTGAGGGTTATTTAGGTGATCGTGGTTTTAATGTTGCAAAAAAGCTATTGTATTTAGGTCTTAATCCTTTTATTATAATTCTTCCTACTCGAACTTCTCCAAATTTAGTGTTGGTATTTACTTGGTCTATCTCATGACATAAACTTTTTATTTGAAAAAAAGTACTCATAGCGCTGCGTTCCTTTAAGTGATGTTCATCAATTCTCTATCCAAAAGTTGAAGTCGGCAATATAATTCTTTGAAAGGAGTTTTGCCTTAACGTTTCATAACTTATAAGACTTTTCACGACATCGGTCTTGACCACTCAAATAAAACATCATATAAGACCTCATTTCTTAAGAATTCTTTTTTCGAATGCCACGAATTTAAAAGTATATTCCCAATCTGTCATCAATTTAAAGTTAATTTCGGAAATGCTATTTTTTTTTACAAACCGCTATTGGAAAGTAGCAGTTTGTGACTATTTTTAAATTTCGTAGTCGACATCAACGTTGATGTGTCTTGTTTCCCACAAACCGCTATTGGGAGTAACGATTTGACTCTAAATATGGTCAACCCGCTACTTCCAGTAGCGATTTATAGTTTTGCACAAATCAATGGCATTATAGTTGCTGTTTGTGGGAAATATGATACATCAGCGCCATGTCAGCGCTGATATCGACTACAAAATTTAAAAATAACCACAAACTACTACTGAGGTAGCGATTTATAAAAAAAAGTGACATTTCGAAAACTAACTTTAGATTCATGGCAGGTTAGGAATATAGTTTTAAATTTGTGGCATTCAAGAAAACTTTTTCATTTCTCAATAATTGTACTACCAAACGGATACCTCACAAGTAAGCTAAAATAGCAAAATTTGAATCTATCGAAGAAGTTACCTGTAATGAACTCCCCACCAAAACCCTCCAAGGAATAGATAATCAAACACTCTTTATTTACTCAGCAAAGAATGCAAGCAATGATGGAGGTGGGGCATTCCAGGAGAATGATCTGTACTCTTATTGGTTTCATCTGATGCAATGAATTTCTTACAATATCAAGAAGAGATCAAAAAACGCCCAAACGCATAGCCAACTCGAAACTGGGTAGAAGAAAAATAAAAATCATAAATATGTAAATGATCGTTCGCCCTTCAATCATCTATGAGTAAGAGGGCTCAATGATAACCTGAGTAATATACACTAGCAGCTCCATATACAATCCCCTTACAGCTTTTCTGCAATTTTCACCATCGCGTCAGCCATCTTGTTAAGAACCTGCACAAGATTGGCAGCATTGTTTTTCCGCTGCTCCCTGTCCAACTGCAAATTGTTGTTCTGAGCCTGAAGTTGAGAGTGAAGCATTTTACCATTCCTTTCCAACACATCAATTAATTTCTCTTGCAAACTTAAGGTATTCGTCTCTACATCTCCATTCTCTACAGTATACCGCTTTCTTTTCCTGGCTTCCTGAGACGAAGATCCCCCTTCTTGATGAGTAACCGGCTCTTCCTCATTTCCTGCGCATGCAGAAGAAATACAAATGAATATTTTACAGAATGCAATCATATTGTATAAGTTATGTTTAGACTGAAAGGGAAATATTGTGGTTTGTGTTATTTGGTAACACACACATATTTGAGGCATTGCTGCTCTCAAACTTATGGTCAAGCATTTAGCTCAAATTTAAAACACTAAAACTGTATTGTAAGACCCCAGCTCCAACCCACATTATACAGAGTCAGCATTGTGACAGGGAGATAAGCCATATAAATACCGAACATTCTGACACTAAATAGGCTTGTTTATAACATCTCCTTTCAGAAAAGTAAAAAAGAAGAAGAAAGAAAATCATCATTCTCATAGCATACTTCTTAAAATGCATATGCAACAATAAAACCAAGATAAAATTGTTGCAGGGAAGAGTTTGGTTGCCCATATGGAATGAAGAACAGAATTGATAATAAGAACACAATGTTTAAAAACAACATACCTTTGCCAGATGAAGAATGAGGCTGATACACCTTCTCTGCAAGTAAAAACACACAAAAGGAAGAAAAAAAACTTCAGTATGATTTTGCTAAACTAATAGGGCGGGCACGATTGACAAAACATAAACCAAAGAATGATTCAGAGATATTTCTTAAATCATCGATCAAACACCGTTCCGCGACACCAGCTGCCCGGCATCCGCCAAGATCCCTGAGCAGTTTTTTCTTCTAATTTTGTTTCAACAGTTTAAGGAAAATCAAGGGCTTAAGATTTATAGCAAGCAAGGTGTTGTGAGTGACCAGTTGTTAATCAAGATTAATAACAATTATGAAGCAGTCAATCATCACAGGTCAAAAGAAGAAGAAGAGAAGAAGGAACATAATTGACCTGAAATTGGGACTGGGGCGGCAACTCTAGTCGGCATCGGAGTTTCATTCTCCTCAGGCTCCTCCTCATCGGAAAACAATCCATCCTCGGCGGCGGCGGCAGAAGTTCTCCCACTATCGAAGACGGTTTCAGCATCAGCGTCAACCTCCAGCGCGGGACCCAGAGCCAACGCGAGTCCAGTAATTGTTGAATCGCCTTCCAGAATATCAAAAACCTCACGATCGAAGAAACCTGGCAACTTCCTCTCCCTCCTCAGATCATTTCTCATCAACCAATACGACTCTGCCTCCTCCTTAATCTGCGACTCCCATTCCTTAATCTTCTTATAATCCCCAGCCAGATTGCTCCACCTCTTCCGGCACTGTACAGCCCCGCGATTCACTCCGTGCCTCTTACAATACGACGACACCGACGCCCACTTCGGCTCCACCTGTCCAGGCCCGAACGTCAACCCCGAAGCTCTACATCTCCTCACACGATTCTCAACCACTCTCTTCCCCTCAATCAGCACCAGTATCTCCTGCCTCGTCCATCTCGGCAGCCGAGGCGTCTTCGCCGTCTCCTCTACCACCACCGCCGCCGTATCTCCTCCGTCCGCAGCGAGGCTGAGCGTAGCCATGTTTCAGCTCGCTCGCTCGCCGCCGCTAGGGATTTCTTTTCTTTTTCAATTTTTTTCCTCAAGGGCACGTGACCTTAAAAACAACGGGGTTTTAGGAGCAAAACGGCGTTCGCTGGTTTATAAAATCCCCGTTTTGATCCCCTGTAGGCAAAATATACCTACCTATAAAGGAGAAGCCTTTGCTTTTTTGAATTGATCGCTCTCACATTCCGTACACTCAAATCAAATATAAATAAAGTTATTAAATCGTAAAGTTTAATTATCGATTCGATTATATTTTACTTGGTTACACGACATTTGAGTCCAGAATTCAGCTTCTATAATTTAATTACTCTTTAGTAATCACCCCAATTGACATACTTGGAGGGCCATTTTTAATGACCCATGATACTAATTAAGATTGACCAGACTGGCCAACTAATATACATATTTTAGTATATTTTTTCTAACTTTTTATCACTTACTGTATTAAAAATGCGGTCTAGTCTATCCAAACATATCGATATTAAAATGTCGATTTAATGTGAAACAAAAAAAAACTACGTCGTATAATAAACTTAGAACGCAAACGACGTAATTAGTCGTGTTTTACTGTCCTGAATCTCATTTCAATTTTTTTTATTTGTATTCAATGAGCATTTAATGATTTGACTAAAATTATGAGAGTAATCAATGGTGTAAAATTAAATTAGATATAAATTTTTGGATGTGTGATTCGTACAAGAAATATTTATTTAAATTGAATTGAATGCAGTGGAATTATGATTAGTGGAAGAAACATATACTTATAATTGTGGGGGTGGTTTCTTTGTGTGGGGTACTTGTGCACTAATTAGGTGTAGTTGGACATGTCTTCTTCCATTATGACTTATATACTTATGCATTAGAGAAAAAGAAGCTAGAAATGAAAGGCATAGGAGAGGATAGATATGGATGGATAGGTGTTGATGACTAATTGAGTTTTAGATGATGATAATGATAAGGGCATCCTACCCTACAAAAAAGAAAGAATAGGGTTTCTTCTCAACCTTTCCTTTTCTCCAACATTGTCCAAATCAACCACTAACACTTTAAATTAATGGCTAATACTAATCCTAATCCTAAATGATTGATAATCATTAACTTAATCTGTAGCATTTGATATAAAGATTATACAAGTTGGGGTAGAGACCACAAGATTTTCCTGCGTACAAATCAATCCAGAATCCCCCTGAATTGAAGTGTCTTCAAGGGTTTGACCGGATGGATACACAAAACGAACTTTTCATACTTGAAACTTGTCATTGATGTATGCGTGGGCACACGATTACGAGTTTCAAGTAACTATAGTAAGCAAGAAGGGCATTGGGTGGTGCGAGCACTGCTTGCAGCAAGCTTAGACGACCATGGTAATAGTATTCATTCGCCTAATCATAATCTTGTGCGTCATTTTGCAGCTTCAGTTTCTCGATAAGAGCCTTTTTTTCATTTTCTGGAAGAGCTTGGAATATGAACACGGATTTATCACCAATGTCATCCTTTAAAGATCCAAAAGTAAAATATCAGTAGATGCCCTGATGAAATAAATTGAACGTAATCTACATATTTATGCACAAAGCGAGCATTCAACAATGTTGGGACATATAGCGACAACGTTATTGCAAATATATGAATTATAACCAATGGAGTATGGAATGAAATTTTTTATTATAATGTCAACACGGTTAATGTTTTATGAAACTAGTAAAAGACGACTAACAAAACTGACAATCAATATTGAGTTCATATGACCATTTATACGATTGTTGAACTCTAATAAATGGCCTAAGCCTAAGACCTATCCAGATCCACTTAAGTAAGAAAAGTTTGCAGCCAATAGATTTTTGGCTTATGCACCAGAAGGAAAGTTCCTAATAAATTACCTTGATAGGCTGAGTAAACTTTCTCCCAGCAAACACCAAAAAGAGACCCATCCACGTAGCAAGTAAAGGTAGTTTTACTCCATCATCCATCAAATTCGTCTGCAGTATCAAAGTTAAGACCAAATAAGTTGTAAATGACCAAGCCAAACAATGGAAGAAAAGCAAGATAAAAAACAATTCATTTTCTGGAAAAAGAATAAAAGTACAACTAAATAACGAGAAAAATAAACACAAGTCAGGCAAGCTCATGCAAGGAAGTCTATTCGACCACGGAGAAGAAGCAGTGACACTTATGGTCATTATGTCATAGAAATTTTTTAATGACTCAAACTAGTTACAAAAATTCATAAAATACTTCACTAATAATGGTATTTGGGTCCAGAACCAACAAAAAAATGTAAACAACACAGCACTTATGCAGCATATATTGAGCAGATCAATGCAAGCAAAAAAAATGTGAGACACAAACCAGGTGCCCGAGCAGAAGTGTAGGTATAATAAATGTGAGTAGTCCAGCTTCCAGCTTTCCATAACAAAGCCCTGAGAGATAAACCCATGTACGTTTTACGCTAGGAATGATTACTGGTTAGGTCGGGCTAAAATCCTGAACGATTTAACGTGTTTTACTGCATAAACATATCGTTGGAAAAAAGTATTTTCTTACCTTCTTTAAATACAAGTCCAGTCAAAGATGCAAACAAAGGTCCAACAAACCAAACAGCAGTTGGATTATGAATGACATACTGGACTAAGCTTTCATCAGCTGGAAGAGCAAGAAATGAGTACACCGCGAAAGATCCAAGGACCCCAAGTGCCCATAATGTTTGGAGGGTGCGCTTAATCTCAGTTACATATATATGAATTAAGAATAAAGATAAACCTAACCCAGCAGCACCAAGGGAATAAAACAAATCAAGATTTTGCTGGATTAGTGTGGATAACAACAAGTTTCCAGGTAAAAATGCAGTTGAGGCAGCAGCCACAAGTGAAGTAGCCGCAGTTACAAGTCCTGCCCTGTACAAAATTACCTAGGAAAAAACAATCTCTCATTACTGACATATAGAAGTTACAACAAGAAGCCAACACAACAATTTCTGTTGACAAAAACACGAAAGGGCAAATCCTGCTACATTGAACTTGAAGAACATTAAGCAAAAGTCCTTGCCCCATTCAAATATTGTTTGGGCTCGGCTAATTTAATTTTCACAAGCCGAGCTTTATTCAAAAAGTTTTGTTGATTTTACTTGAGGTGAAAATTTATAATCATAGAGTTTTTAAGAGCTTGACTAAGCTTAAATGATCGATTTGTTCCGCAAAACTACGTTACAAGTACAAAATGCAATATTGTATGAAAAATATACTAATGGAGCCTTCAACCATCGTCATACAAGCTACAAACATGTTTGAATTGAGCTTAAGAACTAGAGCGAACATAGGCGAATCAACACTTATTTAACCAACATCAAAATTATGTTTAAGCTTGACTCGTTTATCGAATTGAGTTTCTCACGAATGAGTCGACTGGTTGCAGCCCTAGTTGAGATTGTAAAACTACCCTTAAATTCACATTAGCAATCAAAACAACGAACAAAAGCGCTGATAACGGAAATCAATGGCGAATTCGAGTAAATTGAATCCAACAGAAGCACCTCACCTCACGAACATCGGATGATTCGACAGACCAAGGACCATAGACGCCCTTGTAAACCGTTGGATTTGGATCGACAGGGTTGGAGCCTTGACCCAAAGCTTGACATCTTATAGACCTAGTTGAAGAAGACTCGGAAGATGAGCAGTGCAGAAAGCTTGTCTTGTCGTAACTTCGAAGAATGGATTTGGTATTTGCAGGTGGTGGAAGTACGGCTAACGCAGTGCATATTGCAGCAGTAGACGCCATTTTTGTAGATATTCAACTTCTCTGCAACTTTTATTCATTTATTATTTCAATATTTTCTCTAAGATATTTTCTACAACACCATTCACATCATACGCTTAATGTTACCATATTCAAAATTAACCTTACTGTATTCAAATTAAATACATCGATATTATCGTGATTATAAATAAACTAGAAAATTACTAAACCACATTTCAATACAATGGTGCACACCCGATCAAACATGACAATATTATAAAATGAATTCAAGATTTATTTCAAATTCGATAATAAGATTTAAAATATTATTGGTAGTAAATTAACCAATTAAGATAAATAAACATACATTCTGAGCAATTGGCAATATAACGGACCATAATTCTAACTAAAACGAATGAAAAAAAATAGTTGATAAGAAATCAAAAACAAATAACTGAAGCTGGATGACACCCGTATGGAAATGATAGGGGAAATAACCTGCATTTACTCTAGTACGCGATTATGGTTATACTCTTGCATATCAAATAAATGAGTTTCATCATTTATAAATCTTGTATATGTGTAATAACCAAGCTAATGAATAATCAGATCATTTAAATGCATATATACAAATGCGTGAATGTTAGAATGAATACTGCAGCTAACCAAAGCATATAGTTAAACAGTCATCACTACCGTCGGATACAAATCGCAGAATTTTTCACAAATAACAAAATGCGGAATTTATCATCGTATGCAAAATATATATATACATGCATGATACTTGTCACAAAGTCTCTTTTAAACTCTAACAAAATCCATTACGGACGATTATGCAATATGCATAAAAACTTGATAGTTAATATGAACTAAATACATGCAAATTATATACTCACCAATTCTCTTCAAACTCGATCTCAAATTATAAATTTGTACGATTTTATTGGTCACCTCCAAAACCGACCACACACGACAATACATATGTTATTTAATTATTATAATATTTCAGTATATTCATTAAAACCAACATTTTGTATTTCAATAAAGGCATTACCTTGCCCCCTTAATTCCAAAATATTTCCGCTGGATTTTAATCTTTTGCTTTCTCAACTCAAGTCCTCCAATTCTTCTATTTATATCATTATTATTATCTTTATTTTATTTTATCAATTCTTTATATAAATTTATATAAATATCTCTTAATGTGTGGTTAAATGTGATCTACTCAAAACATAAATTTTAACTTTTCTAACCTTTATATACGTCACACGATCCACATTCAATGGGCATCTATAACAATTAGCCAATGATTTTTTTTTCATGTTTCAGAATATGATTAACCAACATGTTAATTAATCGATTTAAGATAAATTGAATCTGATTTTACCATTTTTTCTTCTACAGTACCTCGATGTGACATGAGTGTGAAATGGTTCAAGAATCGGTTTTCTTTTTATAAGGGCTAAACTCATTTACTTTAAAAACGATGATATAAAGTTAAGTTCTGTTTTGTATCATGGGTGCATAAATACGAGGAATTTATGGATCTGTATCTAATTTGTGTGCAGGGCCGATAGCTTTCGGCTGGTGTAGTCGGTTTTTATTGGTGGTGGTATAATCTTAACGCCACGGCAAAGTCCGTAGACTGCTTTGAAACAGAGAGCACCAGATGAGGGCTTCAAGAGTTCATAAGGCGGTCCATGAGTAATTTGACAACTGCAGGGGAATCAACTGTGACTGCAACCTTCACACTGGATTTATCCGACCATTCTGACACTTCAGCAAATCTGTCACAATTGCGGCACAAAATCCAGTTCAGTAACTTTAAAATGACCATGGAGAATTGGTGAACATATTCATGTATAATTTCAGGAGAATGGATGGTATACCTTTTTTGCTTGTTGTAGAATAATGTGAGACCACGCATAATTCCTGTTGTCTGAACTCTCACAACACCTTCCGTAAATGTGATGAGCGAAGGGTTGATTGCAGCAATAATGCAAGTTGGATCATGAAGGTATACGCCTGTACACAAGCATAAACGGATTGTCAGATGAACAAAGCTTCGCTGAAATCCTTAACATTGTATAACTTCAAGCTGTGAACCAACCTTTCATATTGTATGCGTCGTGATGATAAGCAAAGTACACATCAAGTATTTGGTCCAAATAGAGAGCAAATCTTCCATTTGATTTTGATAGTTTTACACGATCAGCATCTGCTAGGCGTTAGATACTATATCAGATTTTAGTTGGTAACGTTAACAAGAGAAGAAATAAACAAGCTTTACGTAGACGACGAGGATTAACCAAGTCCCAAAACAAAACTTGTCTATGACCATAACATAAGTTAATCATTTGTAACCTTGTAACAATCGTTCTATAAACCCTTGTTGAATTAGTTAATTGTTCCAGAAAAAAAAAGATAGTCTCTGATTCGTATTCAATTTGGAAGGCATGGAATGCAGTTCTTTTCCCTAAAAAGCCCATGCTTGCAGATCAAGTATTTCACTTGACTCAGGTTAGGTCTTAAGAAGAAAATTGCTATATCAAGTTATCATAGTCATGGAGCCAGAAACAATTTCACCCGTTTATCAAATCCCTTAACATTATTGCTAAAGTTAAATACAATCTAAACAACTTGGGTGTTAATGTCAGCAGATGATCCACGGGCCGACTCTGCCTTACCGGGTTATAGAGACAATGTTGGGTCAAGTACGATAAAAATTAGGGTTTGCACATGTCTCCCTGTATAAATATGTTCGTCATATTGTGATCGATCATCTCATCGAAAATAGTGAATCACATCCCTGGGTTGGTAGTGCCCCCAGACGTAGTCACATTCTGTGAAGAACTGGGTAACAAATTCTTGTGTTCTTTTGTTTATTTTTTGTTCATTACTGCTTGTTGATCCTAACAGTTAGCAATGTCTCATAGATTAGAAACTTGTTAAACCTTCGTTGACCAGTCACTCTACTAACTACTCACAGACCAGTGGCACTATGACATAAAGAATAAAACAGCAAGCTGGAGGGAACAGAAAATTATGACAAATATAACTAATTTTAGTAGATTAGAATTACCGAGTGTGACATCTGGCAAAAGAAAGTCAACCACATATATCTTAACGTTCTCAATATAGTTCCTCGTAAAAGCATAGTTGTGTTCATTTTAAAGTGTGATTCCATATTTCCTCTAGGTGAAATGCCTAGAGCCCCAAGAGTGATCTCCAAAATAATCTAGAGCATTTATAGCAATATTATTACTAGCTTAACTTGAGGTAAACTGTAGCCGTGCGTTCTCTCCAAAAACTTGTGATATATAATTTTCTTCATGTAGCAGTGTGCTAGCTTGCCCCTCTCTTTTCTTATCAATAAAATTCCCTTTAAAAAAAAACTTGAGAGTGTGCTTATTGTTCAGTCAGTCAGCGTTTCTCAGCAACAGGGAGCAATGATACCTCATGTTTTGGCCTAAACCAAAATGTAATAGACTGTCACATAAGCCCGCAAAGGGTCTTCTTGTTGACTTCTATTTTGAGGTGTAGGGATGTATATGGAGTCAACAAGATGACAGCGGCGTTAGTGGTACTGCCATCTACTATGATGATGGTCTCGGTGGTTCTGGATTGGGTTCTATGTTGTAAACGGAAAGTAAATGCAGAATTAAAAAAGAAGCACATGTAGAATTAGAAAACTAGAGCAGTGGCTAAAAAGCAGGGAACTAATATTGAATAGTGATAACTTTTTTTTACATCTGTGTTTAAATTTTACACAACTAAAAGTTCATTTGAGAGACATATCATCATAAATAACCAGTTTTGATTAATAGATTCTTCACATTAGAAAAATATACGCTTGAAGGTTTTATAGCGAGCCGGGTGCATTGATTAGTCATATCACACATAATGAGGCAAGTAGAGAAGATGAAAATCCAAGTTCTTTACCAGTTCAAGATTATATTTACAAATAATCAGATAACATGATGTTTTACCTCGAACCCACGTAAAGTCAAACATAAAATTTGTAAAACTCCAAATATTGTGCCCCAGATCGGGTGGGAATGTGTTTCGTGTAAGCTTAATAAACAAGTCTACTGACTAACTTGTCCACCATGTTTTTCATTGTGAATTTTAGGTTGGTAACCTATAGCATAGTGGTGGCAAGAGAAAGACAGGTCAGGTTAGATTTTAAACGTATTGGATTCAGTTCTTGGTTCAAGTCATTACAAGACTTTAATGCGGTACGGTTGAAAAGTAAGTGAATACCCCCTTCTATTTCATAATAAAAGTCAAATCAGTAAAACATATGAAATCATTAGTAAGTTTTAAAGACCCCTCATTATAGTTTCTTTTGGTGTCTTTGTTTCACTAGCCAATGGCCATCAGGGATGCCTGACTACCTTGTTAATTTTTTTGAGGTATCAGCACTACATCTAATTCCCCAGAAGAATAGTGAAGAACCAAAAACAAACATACTAACTAACTAACATTAAAGGAAAAAAAAACAAATAAGGAAACCAAAACACATACAAAGACCTTTTTCGTAGTTAATACCTGTCAGAATAACTTGATGGGTAACATTAATTCCAACAGCAAGGATATCAGCTCCGCTAGTGAACACAATGTCCGCTGCATCTGGGTCTCCATATATCTAATTGACGACAGAGTACAGATATTAGAAGCAACTCAATTAGGATAATGATTTGGTCCAATTATTTTAGAGCCAGACCTGAATCAGTAGTTTCACTGGCAAGGGCAACTCATCAACGCCCTTGGTATTAAAGAATGCTAGAAGTTCCATATTTGTGTGCATCAAAGTAATGGAAACTTACGTTGGCTTCAGCAGCCGGATTAACATTTCCATTTACAGCAAACGCCCCACCCAACAGAATCACCTGGCCTATTTTCTGAGAAAATCCTGGATCCATTTCTATAGCCTAAATTAGCAGACAGAGCATGGCATTTAATGAGATTGATGTTCCTGGCTTGATGTAAGACCAAAGATAAATAGAGATGCAAGAACAGGTTTCGCAGTCCACTTACCATCGCAATGTTGGTAAGGGGGCCTAGTGCAACCACAGTGACTTGTCCAGGGAAATTATTTGCTTGTTCAACAAGGAAATCAGCTGCTGACTGCTCTATTTTCTTTGATATTGGAGGAGGGAAGTTTTGATTTCCAAGTCCATCCGTTCCATGAACAAAGTCCGCAATACGAAGCTTTGTACCTTTCTTCAAATGAAGCATATCAATGAACATTTCTTAAAATTTGGTGTACAGAAACGATGAACAACCACACACATGAAACTAAGCATAATTTGATGAGCTTGCAGAGAACAAAATCATAAATTAACTTCATAAATTGGTAGCAAGTATCCACGAAAACACTTCCGCTGCTAGCATATATAACAGAGAACATTTAGGTTTTAATGCAATTACAAAGCCTGGTTATAATGTATGAAATAAACGAGTAGTGTCAACCTTCTGATGATTTCAACCAGTCCTAAGTCAACTTTAAATTATGAAGAGTTGATGCACATACCGTAATTGTGATGTGTGACCCTTCTGCAACTGGTATGTCTGTCCTCCCAGCTACTTCCAACTGTGGACCATAAACGTAAAATTGACAGCTAAGGAATCTAGCAGGTACATAAGAAAGAAGAAGAAGAACTCATTGTCTACGCTGCTAAACAAAGTAACAGCAGTCTATTAGTTATCCACCAAATAATCTGTTTATACATAAAAATGAAATTTAAGAGGCCATGCTACTCATATCTTACTCTATTTTCACAATGGAGGGTAATTCGACTGCTGTCTAATCTTATCACTAAATATCACTAAATTCATTAGAAACTAGGACTACTACATAAAGTCCAACCCTCACTAACTTAACCTTGTCATATGCCAAGATTTCATCAAAGTGATCAAATACGAATAAACGCGATCAGCCCACTTGTAAACAAAAATCAGAACTGGGAAAAGGACTCGAGTGAAGTTTAACCCTATGCCGCAAGGGCAAAGGAACCTAACTTGACTAGAAAGCCAGCCGGATCCGAAAACATCAACTCAAAGGTTAAAAAAACAAGACCACGTATAATGAAAGACAATAAATAAGGAAACAGTCCTGACATGACTAGCAATAAAATGGAAAAAATTGAATTTTGTTGTCTAAAGTTGCTTCAGAGATTAGGAGTTTTTCATACTTCAAGTTGGCATTTTCTTGCAGGTATTCCTCTTGTAAAATGAATTGGACATTTTTTGAGCTCTCTGGCTTTGACCTGGTTGTATTTTGATGTTCTTATACTTCCCTTACTATCCGTGCTATTTCTCGAGTTCACTCTCACTGGTCTAACATAATTATTTGCTTCAATGGTAGCAAGGTCAGTTGCGCCTTGATGGTGCTGAGTTGAGCATCTCTTGGGGCTGGTTTCATCATTATAATTTGATTATCTTATGCAAATTTTGTAAGAAGAGCACATTGTTACATACAGACAAATAATTAAGAGCATTTGTATTACAATTTTTAGTAAGCTTAGATAATGGTTTTTTTTATTTATGAACTTTCCTTCTTTTGCAGATGGTTGAATTTTTCAAACTGGCAAGAAAGCCCAGCACTGACAAAAAAGAATTTACCTAACCCTTCCCGAGAACAACCTGGTTAGGCCTTTTGATTATTTTTTTTACATTTTGTAGGAAGATTTCTTGCTCTGTATCATTTTGGAAACTATTTTTGAACAGAGAAAGTCTATCAACAAAACCAAGTGATGAATTAGAAAACATTGTTGAAAGAGTCAAGCAAGTTGGGTGGTCTCTTAACGTCAAACCTCATTATCTAGCATCATAGGTTCATCCAAGACGGCTATGTATGAGATACAAAGCTTCCTACCCAAAAGATAGCAAACTATCAAAAGAGATAATCATTATCTATCCATACAAAAATTTCAATTATGATACTTCGAAAATTGATTTTTATTTATTTGTTTCACACATTTAGCATCTATAGCTGTTCAACTGTTCACGCAAAGAATTTTTTATAAGCCACTCATCGTGAACTTGGTTTTGATCAATGTGACGACGAACTGAGACTTTTGGGAGAGAGTCACACATTGGAAGTCAGATGCCAGAATTGGAAAAAACAAACAGAGCGTCCTTCCCAATAGACATGTTTCCTTAGAGGGAAAACTTCATAGACCCTATGAACTTATGATTCGAGATTTCAATCGATCAGGTTTTCTAATGCTCATCATATAGATTGAATCATGTAGAGCATGAAAAGCTAGCAGATGAATGCACGTACCCTTGTGATGCTCATGCTCCTATTACGGCCAACAAAATGGGTGTTTCTGCCGATGTAAAAGTTACAAGTAATAGTGGAGGCTAAATGGTAACCAACAAGCAGTCAAAACAACGTATAAAACCCCTATATACATTTACCCACTACAAAAACAAATACGAATCGCTAGCATGTGCAAATTACATAAATCCAAAACTCCTTGATTCAAAAAGAAGTCACAGCGCAAGGTGTAAAACATAAACAAAGTATCGTCAGATCCAATAAGATTAAGATGATTGCAGCAGACATACATTTGCAGTATTGAAAAATCAACATTTATGTTTACCAAATGCAGAGAGTTCCTCGTGGCGAGCGAGGTGTTTACGTTTCCATAGATGGTGGTGAGACCGATTACCTCCACTTCCGGTGATTGCAATGCCAAAAAGATCGCCATTGCATCGTCTGCGATCAAAGAGATATCGACATAGAAACAAGTCAAATAAAGTGTAAGGATAAAAGTAGAAAGAAAAAAAACAGAACAGCAGAAGAACCAAATTGATTCGCTTAATCCTCGATCGGCTTACCGATGCCTGGATCGGTGTCGATGATGATCTTCTTCGGTTCCACCATTGCTCCGCTGTGACCTCTCTGATCAATTTCGGTTGTTTGAATTTTTACCAGTGAAGAGTTTTTAGAAGAAAATGGAATGATAAAGAAAGTCAATCAATCCAACGGTCAGGATCGCTCGAAACACGTCATCATCGGCTTCTCTAACCCAAACCCTTTTCTTCTCTCTCTCCTTGGCAAGCAGATCGTCACCGCCCGAAAGCGAAGATGATGCCGCCGGAGCTCCAGCCTCGATCCTTCCACCCGTACAACATTCAACCTTCCGTCAGCGCCCCGAATTTCTCCTCCGATGGCGGCTACACATCTCCTGACCGGGGTATTTACAATAACAACAACACTGTCACTCGTGGTACGAGTCGGAGCTCCAGATCTCTTACCGGAAGTAGCAGCAGATTCTCGCCTTCCTCGTTCGCTCACAACGCTAGAGTGGCCATTGCTCTTGTCCCCTGTGCTGCTTTTCTACTTGATCTTGGCGGGACTCCTGTCATCGCGACCCTCACCGTGGGTCTTATGGTTGCTTACATACTCGATTCTCTCAATTTCAAGTCCGGGTCGTTCTTCGCGGTCTGGCTTTCTCTCCTCTCTGCTCAGATCGCTTTCTTCTTCAGCTCTTCGTTGTTCGTCACTTTCAATTCCGTTCCGTTAGGGCTTCTGGCTGCCTTTCTCTGCGCGGAGACTAATTTTCTCATCGGCGTTTGGGCCTCGCTGCAGTTCAAATGGATTCAGATTGAGAATCCTTCCATTGTTGTTGCACTGGAGAGGCTTCTGTTCGCCTGCGTGCCTTTTGCTGCTCCTACTATCTTCACTTGGGCTACCATCTCCGCTGTTGGTATGGTTAATGCTTCCTATTATCTGATGGCTTTCAGCTGTGCTTTTTACTGGCTCTACTCCATTCCTCGCATTTCATCTTTCAAGTCCAAGTCGGAATCCGGTTACCATGGGGGTCAAGTTCCTGATGAAATCTTAATCCTCGCTCCGTTGGAAAGCTGTTTGCACACTCTCTACCTTCTTTTTCTACCCCTGTTATTTCATGTTGCATCTCATCACTCCGTGATGTTCTCTTCCGCTGCTGCAGTTTCTGATTTGTTTCTGCTTTTCTTTATCCCCTTCTTGTTTCAACTCTACTCCTCTACTAGGGGTTCACTGTCATGGCTGACTAAGGATCCACTTCAGCTGCATGGTATCCGGATAATGAATGGGGCCGTTGCATTAGTTGTGGTTGTCATCTGCCTGGAGATCAGAATTGTGTTCCATTCTTTTGGTCGGTATATTCAGGTGCCACCGCCGTGGAATTATCTTCTGGTCACCACCACCATGCTTGGAGGGGCATCTGCAGCTGGTGCCTATGCGCTTGGCATGATTTCAGATTCGTCCGGCTCAGGGGCTTTCTCTGTTGTGGCTGTCATAGTTAGTGCGGCTGCGGCAACAGTTGTTGGTTTCCCTTTTATGGTATGAGTAGTTACTTTAGTGTTTTGCATCATGATATTTTAGACTTCCAGTGATATTTAACCAGTGACCTTTAATTTTAGTACTGCAAGTCTGCTGGTCTTTTGCTTTTAGCACTCTATCCTAGTATTGACGGTTATATTTTTCCAGTCTCTTGTAAATGTCACTAGATGCATTTTATTATTATTATTATTTGGCTTAAACTGATGGCAAAGAATTAATAACTACTCGGGTTGAACCAAACACTGTGTAGTCTATCTGTTCTAGCATGCACTATTCAGGATTTTGAATTTGATTTGTCAGAGTTTGGAAGTGCTAATTCACTTCAATAATCATTGACTTTTTGTTTTTGTATATTTAAACCCCATGGAAACTTGGCATAGGATTGAAACTAAATCACTTTACCTCAGCATGTGTATCAAAGTTCCTGGGAGCTTGTAAATTTGATGGGCTGTGGTAAATTTGAGAAGTTTAAGTGACTGCAAGAAATTTGTGGAATTGTTGACACATATTCATAGGCATCCACGCTCGGTAAACATTAGTAAATTTGACTCTTAATTTTCAGAATTTCAGACTTATCAAATAGAAAGAAACAAATTGTAAAAATCGTGTGGCTCCATCAGCTTATATATGAAATATAACTGCTGATATTTTGTCCAAGAAATAATATTTTTTATTGAGCTTTAATCCCCATTATTGGTCTTCTGGTGGAATATTGTAGGGCAATGTGTATCCAGGAAAACTCCATTGAGAAGTTCTCATTGGAAATGATTTATAGTTTATTGATTAAGTTGCTTCAGGTATAATTGGAATATTAGGTGGGTAATTATTACATACAGGTTATAAAAGTGGTAGATGAAGATCAGAGCGACAAGTTAATGACGTAGTCAGTGTCCTTTTACACTTAAGCAACCACAATAGTGGAAACCGGCTCAGCCTTCTCATGCATTGTGAGGGGAAACTTTTGTGTTGGGTTGATGGTTAACGTGATAGTGATTTGATGCAGTGAACAATAAAAGCGGCTAATGGTATATGATAGTATTTCGTGTGTTATGAAGTCTCAGTTTCCAACTTGGTGTACGGTGTATATGCGCATTCTCAGTTATATATGACATTTTTGCGCTGTTGAACTTGAATTTTTTCTGCTTCTGCAAACTTAGTTTGGGTTCAATATGAGCAGTAGGTGTTAGCGTATGTTTTCACTTACACCTAAATTGCTCCTCAATATGGGCGAGTATACTCAATTACACAATAGATGAAATAGATCGGCAGTAATGTGAATCTATGATATCATATGTATGTATTTGCATAAGATGACTAACTGACCACTTTTGCTGACTGCCAAATGAGAAATTCAGATATGCTATTAGTCACAAGAGGCACAACTAGGTGCAACTTTTAGTAGAGTGCACGTTTGATTATAATATTAAAGTTTAGTATGCTGTGCAAGGGTCAATGAACAACATGCGGAAATTTTGGTTCAAAACTTTTCAAATGAGATATTAATGCATTTTGTAGTAGAGTATTTGCTAATATCCTAAAATCTGAGCTGTAGTAGTATTACTCTTAAAAGCTCTTATCACTGATTACGGTAGATTTAAATGTCAATTAGCTAGTTGGTTTGTTGCTACTTCCGAAACTTATTGTTTTTACAGCTACTGATGCTTTATTCACCGCATAGATGAATACTCAAAATAAAAAGCTTCAAAACAATTCCATGTTTTGTTGTTGCAGATTGTTTTCAGTGTTATAAGTACTAACAATTTTATGTAAAACGAAACAATGTATTTGAAACTTATTTGATACACATGTTTGAAAGTAATTTTCACTAAATATATGATGACAAATTGCTGCTACAACCAAATAACTAGTTTGTAGATACATGTCAAATTGGCTGATAACCTTTTGAACTGCTACTAGAAATTTCTACAGCATACATTTTCGTTCTTGAATTATCTTCATGAACATCGTTGAGTAGTAAATTTTCTGTTTCTTGTCATGTAGTTCTTACCACTGCCTGCAGTTGCTGGTTTCTATTTGGCCCGCTTTTTCACGAAGAAGAGCCTTCCATCGTACTTTGCGTCTGTCGTACTTGGGAGTCTAATGGTTATTTGGTTTGTGATGCATAACTTTTGGGATCTCAACATTTGGATGGCCGGCATGTCTCTAAAGTCTTTCTGTAAACTTATTGTTTCTGATGTTGTTCTGGCCATGGCTATCCCTGGTTTGGCACTCCTTCCATCAAAACTGAACTTCTTGACTGAGATTGGCCTGATTGCCCATGCTTTGCTGCTCTGTCACATTGAAAACCGGTTCTTCAATTACTCCAGCATATACTACTACGGTTTGGAAGATGATGCTATGTATCCAAGCTATATGGTTATTGTTACAAGCTTAGTTGGATTGGCTTTGGCAAGGAGATTGTTTGTGGATCAAAGGATTGGACCTAAAACAGTTTGGATATTGACTTGCTTGTATTCATCTAAGCTTGCAATGCTTTTCATCGTATCTAAGTCTGTTGTTTGGGTGACAGCGGTCCTTTTATTAGCCGTCTCTCCTCCATTGCTTCTCTACAAGTACTTTCTCGAGACTTGCTTTTAGGCGGCTTAAAATTTTTTTTGTTTAATCCTACCAAAAAATGGGACTATAATGTTCCTTATGCTTTTTTTCTTGTAGGGACAAGTCAAGAACTGCCTCAAAAATGAAAGCTTGGCAAGGTTATGCCCATGCAGGGGTGGTTGCTTTATCTGTTTGGTTTTTCCGTGAGACTATTTTTGAAGCTCTTCAGTGGTGGAATGGAAGACATCCATCTGATGGGCTTCTTCTAGGTTTTTGTATACTCTTGACAGGATTGGCTTGTGTGCCGATTGTGGCTCTCCATTTCTCTCATGTCATGGTACGCATTTTGCTATCCGTATATGTAGAGTAAAAGTGTTCATTCCAAAAAATATAGTTTTATCAAGCGTCTTCTATATTGCTTTAAAGCCGAAAAAGCTTAGAGAGAAAAAAACAATACTTTCTCATTAGAGTTCATAAAAAGATGTTTATGAGTGCCAGTTTTACAAGGCTGGGGTGGGCTATCACAAACGAGGGCTGGCTTCCTTTCCTGTGATGCCAACAACTTCACTGTCATTGTTTGTCCGTTTCTTATTATAGTCAGTTTCACTGTTACCTGACTTTCATTGTTACTGTTTCTGCAGAGCGCCAAGAGATGCTTGGTTTTGGTGGTTGCAACTGGTCTGCTTTTCATTCTTATGCAACCACCTCTCCCATTGTCTTTGACTTACCACTCTGACCTCATCAAATCAGCTCGACAATCAGCTGACGACATATCTATTTATGGTTTCATGGCTTCTAGGCCACTCTGGCCCTCATGGCTTCTAATTGTGGCAGTCTTGCTGACATTAGCTGCAATCACTTCAATAATCCCAATTAAGTACATAGTTGAATTGCGAGCATTTTACGCAATTTCAATGGGGATTGCCCTGGGCGTCTATATTTCGGCGGAGTACTTCCTTCAAGCCGCAATGCTGCATGTGCTCATCGTTGTTACAATGGTTTGTGCATCAATTTTTGTTGTCTTCACTCATTTTCCGTCTGCTTCAAGTACAAAATTTGTACCATGGGTGTTCGCGTTGTTGGTGGCTCTCTTTCCGGTTACGTATCTGCTGGAAGGCCAAGTTAGGTTTAAATCTATCTCTGCTGATGGTGAATTCGGCGAAGAAGACAGCAAACTCACTTTACTTCTGGCAGTTGAAGGGGCTAGGACATCTCTCCTTGGTTTGTATGCTGCCTTATTTATGCTTATTTCCCTCGAGATAAAATTTGAGCTGGCTTCGCTAATGAGAGAAAAGGCATTTGAAAGGAGTGGTCTACGATCCAATCAACAAGGTCAGAGTGCATCCAGCAGTTTCCCTCCGAGAATGAGGTTAATGCAGCAGCGCAGGGCTTCAACAGGATCAGCTTTCACTATTAAGAGGATGGCTGCTGAGGGAGCCTGGATGCCAGCAGTTGGTAATGTTGCAACTGTCATGTGCTTTGCCATATGCCTAATCTTGAATGTAAATCTCACAGGCGGTTCAAACCGTGCAATATTCTTCTTGGCACCGATCCTGCTATTACTGAACCAGGATTCGGACTTTGTTGCTGGGTTTGGTGATAAGCAACGGTATTTTCCTGTGACACTAGCCATTTCAGTGTATTTGGGTGTTACTGCCTTTTACAGCATCTGGGAGGATGTTTGGCATGGAAATGGTGGGTGGGGAATGGAAATCGGAGGAGCAGATTGGCTTTTTGCTGTCAAGAATGTAGCCCTACTCATCCTCACATTCCCTAACCATATCCTTTTCAATCAGTTTGTGTGGAGCTCCTCCAAACAGACAAGTGCAACACCTCTGCTTACCTTGCCTCTCAACTTACCGTCTGTCATAATAACAGATGTTCTGAAGATTAAGATATTGGGTCTTTTGGGAATGATTTACGGGATTGCCCAGTACCTAATATCTAGACAACAATACATCACCGGATTGAAGTATATTTAGAGAATTTTTCATACACAACCACCGTGGACAATTTTGTACTGTGGATTAAAATGTTCAGTGCTACTAGTTTTTGCAAACTCACCTCCCTGTTTTTTTCTGGAGTTCAGTTCGCTCGTAAGGATTGAAAAATGCTGACCCAACTGCCGCTTGTTGTTGCCTTGAGCAGTTTACATTGGTAAGCAGTTGTAATTGCAGTGCGTTCAGGTGGCAAGCTAGACTGTCTTCCACGGAAAGGCAAATTTATATGGGCTGCTCAATACAAATGTCAATGATCTGCAGGTTCAAAAATACTTGATGAGAATTGAAGCATTGCATTCCCTGGACTGGATTGGATCCGTAAGAAACCTATTCAACTTTCCAATGCTCTCTTGCTTTGTATCAGCTGAACCCACTTCATGGCTTTGTTAACAATGACCGACCAATTCTATGAGAGCCTGATCTATTGAAGAAGACCAAACTAAACTCAAAAAGATTTCGATCAGTCACTGAGGACAAAATTTTAGAATTATCCTTTTTTTAAATATTCTATTTTTGAAAATTCTTTCTCAAATTCTTTTTTTTAAGAGATCGATCTTTTGGTTTATAGACATTTTTGTTCTCAGCATTACGAGTTCATATAGCCAAAGTAAGGACAAAATTGTTTAATTCTATATAAAAAAAATTAAGAGACTGATTTTAGTTTGATAAAATTGTTTAATTATATATAAAAAAATTAGGAGACTGATCTTAGTAAGAATGTGTTTTTTTTATAAAAAAAAAAAGATTTTTGAGATTTTTTTTAAAAAATAAGATATTTATGAAAGTCGGATTTTTAAAAATGGACAATTTTAAAAAAAAAAATTGGCCACTGAGTAGTTGCATTATTAGTTGGACCAACAACACGTGTATATAATGAATGAGAGGGGCAGAGCAAAAATTGTCCATTAGAAAAAATGTTGATCATCATCTCGTCTCTGCTCCTCCTCTACATCTCTCCCTCGACCACCTTATCCCACATCACCTCCTCGCCAGCTCCGACTCCATGGCCGCAACAGTTCCACTCGATCCTCCTTATCAACTCCTCCGCCTCTCTCCAGCTAGCCGACCTCTGGTACGACTGGCCCAACCGCCGCAACTTCAACATCGTACGACACCAGCTGGATCAACACCTTCACTACAACTTGGAATGGAACAACGGAACTTCATTCTACTACACTTTGGATTCCGACAAACAGTGTCGGATTATCCAGTTCGATGTCGGAATTCTGCCCCCTGATTGGCTGGACGGAGCCAATTACCTCGGACAGGAACGCGTCGACGGCTTTCTTTGTCATGCGTGGGAGAAGGCGGATTTCATCTGGTATTACGAGGATGTCGTCACTAAGAGGCCTGTCCAATGGCGATTCTACACCGGTAAATGCATACATATACAGTTTTGCCCTAGTTTTGATGATGAAAGGACGCGGCCATTGATTGATTTTGGCCTGATTGATTCCACTGTTGCAGGAATGGATGTTCATCTGATGACATTTGAAGTTGGAGCAGCTCTGGAGGACGCTAAATGGCAAGCTCCTGATTACTGCTTTGGAAACAAAAATGGTGAATCTTCTCAATCCGCCACTCCACCTCCCCACAAGGCTCGTTTTTTGAGGAAAAACTCGTCCGCTTTGAGCCTGTAAGTCCGTACGTACAGTAAGTAAGTCTACCGACTATCTTATCATCAACATATGATGGTTTTTGAGATGGATGGTAACAAATCGGATGGTTGAGACGGTCTATACTTATAACGGTTCAAATCGACCTTTCCGGTCGGGTCGTACAATGTAGTAAAATGTTCTTCACATAACAATTCTAGATTTCATCTGCTGTTTTGGGCTTCCTATTTCCCTTGTATGCATTTGTTTCGGTTATAATGGGACCTTTCTTTTGAGGAGTAACTTGCAAAAATGATTTTCTCATGGAAAACTGAAACAATGTTTTTTGTATTGTTTGCTTTCATTTGACATGTTCCATAAATAGATGAACTTATATTTCGGAACATTTGAAACATTGCAAAAATGAAATGTGAACCGAGAGAATAACATCTCCTACCACAACATTGTAAGCTGGTTGTAAAGTTAAGCTGAAGCAATTTTTCCTCTATGTATCTACAGAAACCATCCTTCATTATTTGAACCATGCCTGAGAGTGAGACCTTGCTCGTCCATCCATCTATCCGCGGAACTTGGGATCAACTCCAACGCTTTTCAACGGCTCTGCGTTTCGAGGACTGCAGAGGACAAAAGTGTTAGGACTAGCAAATTAAGAAACCGATGCTTTGGAAATAATATAAAAAAGAGACGTCAAACATCTCAGCGAGAGGCTCCGAAAGAGGAGTAAAACCTTGTGAATGGATTGGGTCGAGAAGGATCAGTGTGATCGCTGTCCTGAATATACGCAACCTTTCTAAGGAAGGATTTACTTATGAACTTGTCCGCGGAGGAAACAGTGACGTCAGGATCCTCTACCTCCGTCACGGACTCTCTTTTTTTCTTCGCCACCTTTACCGCCGGAGAATGCATAATCTGTTGCTTTGCCGTGTGCACTCCGATCGAAACCGCCACCATCACCATCCCCATCACCATATATATAGGTGCATAATCCGCACTCATCGCCCTGGAAAATAAAATTATTTTCTCTTCCCGCATCCAAAAAATTAATATATATATATATATAAGCGCTCGGTTATAATACGTACCATGACCTGGTTTTATTATCCGGGTGATGATGCGATCCAGCAGCGTCCACGGTCGTGGCAAAAGCTCGGTTTCTCAGTATGCTAGAAAGCGGCGAGCTGCTCCGCAAGTTCTGCGTAAAAAATAGTTATTTTTGAGAGATATGAATCACCACGTCGAAGAAGAAACTTACTGAAGCTATTGCTGCTGCTCTAAATGCCATTATGATGTATGAAATTCCTTTTTTCCCAGTTGCGTTGTTAATTAGTACATTGTTGGGATTTTATAGAGAGGTTTGTCATGAAACGCATGGTTGGTATCCTCGGCTTTGACATCATGTGTGTGTGGTACAACCTTATTTTTCGCAGATGAGTTTTTGTATGGTAGAGATTTTAATTGTGTGGTTTGCTTGAATTCAGGAAAGAAGGGGTCAATATTTCAGATGGGAAATCTCGGTTACTTTTTGGAACCTTAAATTGTAGTGTTTGGAAGTGTTTTCCTTTTATGTTTTTGAAAGTGCTGTCTGTCTAATCTACCGGCCACGTGTGTTGCAGCTGGCTTCTTGGGGTAGTGACACGTGGAACGCATCAGCAGCTGCTGCTACGGATTATACTGGTTCACCAGTTTCTTCCAGAAATACAACTCTTTCATCATGTCGGCATCGGCATCGGCATCGGCATCGTCTGGTTATAATACTGAAGATGGCGGCGAGGATGAGCATCTTCACCTCTCAGCGGGACTAGTCCTTTCTCAGGTAAATCCTTCTCTCTTCTCGCCCTCAAAACTTATAAATATGATGATCCACGCTTGTGTGATGTATCAATATGATGTGCCAGGAGAGGTGAGCATCGGAATGCGGATTAATTGAGCTAGCGAAATTCAATATGATATACCATTGTAGGATAGATGAGTAGAGGATGGAGGTTAATTGAGCTAGCGAAATTTAATATGTTTCACGAGATGAGCATAGGAATCAGGTTAAATGAGCTAGTGAAATTCAATATGGTTTAAGAAATGTGCATAGGATGCAAGTTAATTGAGCTAGCGAAATTCAATACGGTATACGAGACGAGCATAGGAATCAGGTTAAACGCGTTAGCGAAATTCAATATGATATACGAAATGTAATATGCAGGGTAAATGAGCTAGCGAGATTCAATATAATATATGATCGCGGGATAGGAGAGATGAGCATAATTATAATTCTGTCTGAAATTATTTACTCTTATGTGCAGTTGGAGTTGCCGGATCTTCATATGCTCCATGACGCAACTAATGAATCATTGAATAAGCATTTTCCTGCTGAAGTCGAGAGAATGATGGGAAATGCGACAGGTAAAAGGAGAGGACACCGCGGCAGTGTTGGCAGAAAGACGGACAAAATGTTAAAGGAGGTGAAGAGTTTAAGGCGACAAAATATAATTACTCACTGCCTCCTGGGAACCATGATAGTCCTCACACTTGGTTGGCAGTTATCAGAAGTATCGCTTATATTGACACTCAAGGATGGATTGACCCATCCGTTCAGATCCATTGGGAAGTTACTTTCGAGGATGGTCAAAAGGCGCAAGGACTCTGTAGATGCAACTGAAGAGGCGGAGCCTTGGCTCCTACCCGCCCAACCATCCCCATCCCCATCCCCCATGCTTGCGCTCAAAATGCCGAAGCTGGAGCTTCCCAGATTTTTGGATGTATCAAAATGGGGTCAGAATGGTAATGTGTTGTGATAAAAGCTGTGGTTGAGCGAGGAGGAGTCTTCTAGTGTCACAACTGCTATGACCTTTGCAAAAACAAATGAAAATTTTGAAAGCCAAATATGTTTTGTAGAAGAAACAAAAAAACATCATTGATCTTATGACGCAATAGTCAGTGGTAGTGGAGTATTCCTATGACCTCACTATATACTGAAACACAAACAATTTAAAATAGAAACATTCTTTTTTGACGGCCTCGCCAGGTTGTCAAGTTCCTAAAAGCCAGGAAGGTTATGCTGCTGCGCTCTCTAAATAAATATGACTCTCAGAAATTTTCTGATATCAGAATGGCATGAAGTTATAAGAGTTGGGTGCCACAAAATAATGTCCCTCCCTCGTCATTTAACCATTGATAGCCAAAAACATCTTCAGATTGTCCCAGGCCTTATTCCGTGATAACTTCATCCATAACAGTATCATCCATATTCAGTTGAATTCGATGATGACTATGTTGTACCATATCTGCTTCATTTGTTCTCTCCATTTCATCTGTCCCGAGATGATCAGTGTATTCCATTACTATAGCAATGTCCTCTTTAGTGATATCAGAAAATGTCCGGAGCAGCTCTGATGGCACAGCAGCAGGGTCCAATTCATGACAACCTTTCGGAGCAGATTGAGATTCAGCACCTGTGAGCAGGCGCGAAGGAACATAATGAGAAAAACGAGACATCTCTTCTTTTGGAACTAACCGGATCTGTCTGAGGTCCAAATGTCGGTGGAAGACCGTCCTGAAGCGAGCCACTTTAACTAAAGGAATAGTGGTAACACCTTCTTCCGTAAGATCCGCCAGAACTTCCACCAGGTCATACTTGGTTATTGTTTCATCTGTAGACAGTTCATTCCATTCAGGAGACCAATTTCTATATAGAGCCCATACATCACCTTTCTTAGGAAATATTTGAATCATCCCATCTTTTACTTTTCTCCACCTTACCTTGTGGGAGAAACATTCAAATGCATCAACTTTTTCAAATCGGTTACCTGCTCTGAATTCCCCACATGCTTTCACAAAGTTAGAATCCACACTATTTGGTGAGCCCAAATGACTATTTAAGTTCGAGTTCAACCAACTAATCTGCAATTTAAATGGATTTCGGGATATAACTTTGTGAATCACTCCATAGAACCGAGGCATGCCATCCATATTATCATATGCTGCCCACACTTGACCCTCCTCGAATGAGCTCTCAGTTCGATACTTGTCAAAAACATAAAAATTTGGATCTGGGACATCTATGAACTTTGGCATTGAGGTTTCTGATAGCCTCCACCTTTTGATGCTAGAATCACAAAATTCTTCATGAGAACCCTCTAGCACCACATCTTCATTTTCTCTCTCTTCTGCTGGCTGTTTTTTTCTATTTCCGTCTTCCTTTTCCATATTTGTCGATATGTCTAAATTTCTTTTTATATCTTTCCTCGCCTTTTCTATAAGTATGTACCTGAGGCCAAGCTGGGAAATTAGATTTCCACCTTTACGCTTATAAAGGCCATCAGTTTGCGCTGTAGTACTGTCAACCAGCTTCGATCTGCACGAGCCAACTAATCCTTCAATGCCCACTTGATTGACAAATTCATTACCATGACTGCTTGTACCAGCATCATCCATGTTTCGTTTTCTTTTTGTTGAACCATGATGGACACTACTCATCCGCTTGGTGGCATTGGCCTTCCTTCGCAACGCCTCTTCTCTCTTCTTTGCAGCTTGTGCCTCCTCTCTTTCTCTCTTCACTGTCTCGTATGCTTGTTGGACCATCACAGCAGCTTGCGCTGGGGTTGAAGCACTAGAAGCACCAGTGAAAGAATTCCACTGGTAGTTTGTTTGCCTTGCAGAACCGAGACCGCTGCAATTCCTTAAATCGTCATTCAGGATTGACACCTTGTTTCTTCCTAAATTACGAGTCTCGCTGCTCTCTGATTGATGATTTGACTTCTGCTGCTGCTGTGAAAAACTCCACTGTGCAGTTGGGGACTTTACTGCACGGTCACGAGGAGGCCCTGTCTCGATTGCAAAAAAAGCCTTACGACAATTTGGGCACAAGAGATTGTTATTAAGATACTTCCTAAGATATTCATACTGCATCTTGCACCTGTAACACGCAGTCCAAAAGGTGGATTGCTTTGCCTTGGGGTTCGATGGTGGAACCTTTGTGCTACCTTTTGAACCCCTTGCAGCTGTAGCTTTGGCAAACTTACTGAAACCATTAGTGGCTGGTGATGCAGACGGAACTGAACTTGATGGTTGCTGGGAAACTCTACTATTACGTATGAGATCGTACGATGCTCTCTTACCTTTATCAGACAACAAACTCCATGCCTGAGAGATGAACTTAAATGCCCCTTCAGCTCCAATAGTTTTGTTCTTATCAGGATGAAGCAATAGCGCTAACTTCCTATAGTTTTTTCGAACTGTGTCATCATCTGCGGATGGATGCACATTGAGTACGGCATACCAATCTGAGTCGCCATGTAATTTGTTTTCAGCAGCTATATATACATCAAATGTTGATATCATTTGCTGGATACCCTCAAGCTCAGGGTATAAGCCTTGAGCCTTAATTGCAAACTTCTTTGCCCCGAAAATATCTTTTCTCGTAAACCTTTTCTCAGCAATTGCTTTTACCCTCGCAGCCTCATCTTTATTACACTCCATCATTTGATTGCACCAGCTCTGCCTACAAAGCTACAATCATAATCCTACCATCTGCAATGCAGCAAACATTAGAGTAACGCAGTGCACAACTAGGCAAAGTTGAGTTATCTAATGACATAGAACAGTCTTTGAAAGATAAAAAATTGGAAAATATTAGCGCGATATGAATACAAATAGAGAGTGAAAATCATTCGGACGCCATTTTTTCATTTACATAAACTCAAACAGAACCCAAGCTAAACACTAATAACCTAAAAGCAGAATTAAAAGACTTCAATTGGACTCTCATCATGTGGAGGCATACTATCCCTTGAAATAAAAAAAACGGAGAAGAAGATGGACACTCGATCAAAGGATCATTGACGAGTCGCAACGTTTTGCAGCTCAGTCTGCCCTTAAGCTACTCTGAAATCAATAGCGGATCAGTGACACTTGCAATTTTTTGTTGCAAACTCCGATAGTTCGACAAAACTTACAATTAGCGGCATAGACCACTAAAATACAATGAGGAAAATCATGTTGCGTAACTTAATTTATATACCGATTTATACAAATTAATAGCTAAATAAACATTTCACAATACTGACTCTAAGTGAATACGGTCAATCCATACTTCAGCAAAAAAAGAAAAAGAAAATAAAGGCATCTGAAAAATGAGGCTTCCACCACTGAATGCACAATCGATTCTCACAATCCGAGCAGCCTCTTAAGCTGTATTCACCATGGAATGAGCTAAAGCCGCGTAATCTAAAAATGAACTTCTAACAAATTGATACATAAACATGTCATCGAACAACTTCAAAACCCTAGATCAGATACGAATCAATCTACAATCAAACGGAGAGTAAAATCAAGTGAAATACCTAAGAAATTCACGTGGAGAATCAGCGAATTCGAGACGACAGACAGCAGGAGCAGGCTTGAAACTCAGTTCCGATTGCTTGAGCAGTCCTCCATCCTCGCTTCTCCTCTTTTTCACCCTTCCCAAAATTCTTTACTGGCCGTTTCGTCAAGAGCCATACAAATTCATCCCTTATGTTTAATTTTTAATTCCTAAATATATTTGACGTGTAATTAATAAATTATTATTATCAGCAAATAAAAGACGTGTTTTATATTTTATATCAGTTTGCTATCAAAACTATACGGTTTAAATATCGTTATAATTTTTCTCTCACTTGAATATCTAATTCGAGACCTTAAATACTAATTATAATCAAATCAAAATATACATAATTTTCAAATAAAGTCATCAAATCCTTAAATTCAGAGTGTATCAAGTATAGCTATTACAGCGTCACGGTGACGTGCGATGTTCAAATATTGTGGTCTGATGACTAAGAATTATTTATAATTAATTTTAACTAAATGTGGCAATTTTCTTAAAATGGTGAACCATATAATCGTTCAATCATATGATCAAAGCAATGAGATATAGATAGTTGATAATGTTAGGTTAATTTATTATTAATTTAATGGGAACAAACGTGATTCAAATATTTTTATGTGCTATAATTAAAATAACGTGATCTAATATTTTGAAAAATTATCATGAAATATATTATGTAGACAGATTCCGCAAATGTCTCGATTATGTCTTATTATGCACAAAATATAAATATGGATTTTGACCCGGTCAACCATACTATTTTCTAATTTCTTTACTCTCAAAATAAAGACATACGGATACATTGGAATTATCAACTCAGGTACGTTCTATTTATAATTATACATTATTTTTAATTAACTGATATAGATATTTAGGATCTTGTTACTTATTTCCTTTGGTCTAACAACAAGCGGTCATTTTATTCTAACAAATAAATTGTTATCTATTTATACGACCTGATCATATTATTTTGATAGGCAACAAAAGTAAAAAAGAAATATGATTTTAGGTCATGGATGCAAAGTTCACGTTTTAGCATTTTGAGGCGCCTAAACCCCGAACGTACATTAATCAACGCTGAGAAAAAAATTAATGGGCCATGTGGACATTTTGACATAGCGGAAGCAAGAAAATAAAAGAAAAAACAATAGTTTTACTTCTAACCAAAGTTAGAATAGTGGCGTGACTAAGCCACGATAAGAAACTGAAATTGTGTATTGAATATCCATGCCAGTTCAATTGTGTACATAGTGTTTTATAAGGATCCTAAAAATAGATGCAATTAAAAATATGTGTTGAGTCCTATGAGTCTAAGGAATTGGAGCCTTCAATGCCAAGTTCATAGATGTCTTCAACCCTTCGATTTACTCACTTGTTACCTTCGAAAGTTGCGACTTATCAATAATAGGTGCTGCAAATTGTGAAGGAGGAACACTTGAGTCACGGGGACGGCATCATGAACCGCGATGCAAGATGAAGGTGAGATCAGGTTGAGGAATTTTGCGGAATCTGTTTTGTTGAATTGATCAGGGGAGGAAGAGTCCGTTAATATAATGAACTCTCCCTCCTGAAAGTATTTACAAAACAATCTTTATACTTACAATAATTACAATTTGCTCCTGCAAGTTTGCTAAACTACAGAAGTCACCAGTAGTCAATATTCAACTGGCTTTCAGAGGAAAATTTTTAGACTTGCCCTTTTTAGTCATATCTGTTTTTGGTTTGCCCTACTATTTGAAAACCTTTTTGTTTTGCCCTGTTTTCTACTCGGCCGGTCTTATAAAGACCGGTCGGTTACATTTTCTCAACCCACCGGTCTTTATAAGACCGGTCGGTTACATTTTCTCAACCGACCGGTCTTTATAAGACCGGCCGGTTGAGAAATTAAGATTTAGTTTCGTTTTTTATACAGGCCGGTCTTTCTTGCAACCGGCCGGTCTGATCAACAAGTG
The DNA here is from genome assembly GCA_963678935.1 of Umbilicus rupestris. NCBI lineage: Eukaryota > Viridiplantae > Streptophyta > Magnoliopsida > Saxifragales > Crassulaceae > Umbilicus > Umbilicus rupestris. Next base: position 9,709,277 of record OY787627.1, on the reverse strand, counting down.
GCCGGTCTTATTAAGACCGGCCGCTTGTTGATAAGAAACACACGGCCCGTTTCTTCTCCTCCTCCTCTCCTTTCCCTCTTCCTTCTTTCTACACTGCTTCCTCCCTGCCGACATCCTCTCTGACCGTGGGTTGAAGTAGCAACTGGTGTGTAAGGCTGCAGGTAAAAATTGTTCGAAAGTAGTGTATGTATTGTATGTTTGTTCTCCATATGTGATGTAGTGTATGTGTAGTGTATGTTTGTTCGAAAGTAGTGCCTGATGCACTGGATCTGAAAGTGTGTGAGTATATTATCGATGATGTGAAGATAATGCACATTAAATTGTTGATTTGTTAATTTTTACGTTAATGTTATTTGGAAAAGTGAAAATTATTTATCTAATTTTTCAAGAAAGGTAACATATAAGGATAATATGGATTTAGATCCAATGGTTATGTCCAGCTATGCGACACTTGACATGCCAGTGATAGACGAGTATGACCGAGATGAAATGGAGCACCTTGAAGAATTAGACTCAGAGGGTTTTTCCGGTTCCCGAACCGCAACGTGTATGGGATATTCCTGCATTCAGTGATATATCAGCCTGGGACGCTCATAATCCTATTAATGAATATTTGGGTTGTAACTATGGAGGTACGCCGACACTTGGTGTCGGAGCAACATTTAGTTGCAAAGCTGAAGCAATTTACGCCGTCCAGAAGTTTTCTATACTGAACCGTGTCGAATATTTGACAAAGGAATCAGAACCACGGTTCTTGGTACTTCATTGTCGAGAAGGTGAGAACAATTGTCCTTGGCGGATAAGGATTGCAATGAGAAAAAATTGTTCCTACTGGGAGGTTCGTAAATACAGAGGGGATCATACTTGTGTTCACGATCAAATGACAAGCTCAAATGTGCACCTAACCCGACATTTTATAGCAATTGATATTGGCGATGTCATTAGTGAAAGGTTGAGATTATCTCCTGGGGAAATAAGAGCAAGAATATTCAAAGATTATGGATATGAAATTAAGTATTTGCAGGCTTGGCAGGCAAGGCAACAAGCTCTCAAAAATCTATTCGGCGAATGGGATGAATCATTTGGAAGATTGCCCGGATTCATGGATGCATTGCAAGACACAAATCCTGGCACGGTGGTTAAATGGGTTCGATATGTGGATGAGCAGAGTAGTCAGATGGTCGTACATCGTGTATTTTGGGCTTTTGGTCCAACAATTAAAGGTTTTCGACATTGTCGTCCTGTGTTATGCGTTGATGGTACTCATCTTTACGGGAAGTATAATGGTAAATTACTTGTCGCCGTAAGCCTTGACGCGAACAACCATATTTTCCCACTTGCCTTCGCTTTGGTTGAGAGCGAAAATAATTCCAGTTGGAAATGGTTTATGCAGTGTATACGTGACGGCGTTACTGACCGGGATGGGTTGTGCGTCATTTCTGATAGACACAAAGGCATCATTGCGGCGATGCATGATCCAGATTGGTCACCTCCTCGGGCTCATCATAGGGTATGTATCAGACATCTTCAAAGTAACTTCAACATCAAAGTGAAGGACCGCAGTTTGAAGAAGAAACTCGGTCACATTGCTCATCAGCGGCGGAAGATAAATTTTGACAAAGAGTACGATGAACTGCGTGTCTTGCTGCGTGATAGACCAATGGTTTGGGAGTGGTTGGATGGCATTCCGTTTTCAAAGTGGTCATTAGCTTATGATGAGGGTGGCAGTAGATGGGGATCGATGACAACCAATGCTAGTGAATGTTTTAACAACATTCTGAAGGGTTGTCGTGATCTTCCGATATGTGCTCTTGCCAGTTTACTTACATGCAGTGTAACACATACTTCTGCAAGCGGCGAGATGAGTATCAGAGTGTGACCGGAAGTTTCTTGCCTAAAATAGAGCTGAAGTTACGGGAGATTATGGATAAAGCACAGTACCACCGAGTACAGGTGTTTGACAGAACTAGAGGTGTATTCCAAGTGACAACATTCCGGAAACATCACAGATATGCGGTTACACTGGAAGAGGGTACGTGCACTTGTGGAAAATGGGATGCATTCCATTATCCATGTTCTCACGTCATGGCCGTGTGTAAAAGTCAGAATATGTCATACCATGGATTCGTCAATCACCACTATATGATAGATGCGTATAATGCGACCTGGGCCTCCACCTTTTATGTTATTCCAGACGAACGACATTGGCCTCAAATCGATAGGATAACACACGTCCCAGCCCCCGCCTTCAGACGAGACAAAGTTGGACGCCAACCATCGAGGCGAAGACATAACGAGATGGACCAAGGGGAATCCAGCAGCCAAGGCCAGGCACGTGGGCATAAATGCGGTCTTTGTCATGCAACAGGGCATAACAGAAGATCTTGTCCATCGAGACAAGTTTGATATAAGAAGGAAGTGTAATATGTATTTGCAACCATGTTGACGTTGGCGTTTTAGGCAAGCAAAATAAAGTGCTATTCTAGCCACGCAAATATCAAACAATATTTATAACCGAGTGACCTCGGATCGAACCCAAGGGAAAAGCTTAGACTAATCGCCATCTGTCATTCGGTCCAATTGGTCCCGATAGAAAATCAGGGCGCCACGTGGTGTCTCCACATACGACTTCGGGCCATACCATTTCCTGCACGTCAAACAGAAGTTACAGTTTATACAATATGATACTTGGTTCAACAAATATTTACAGAATGACTTTCACTTACGTGTAGCACCACGCTCCACGCAGATACGGATCCATGTCCGCATTAATCGGTTCTAAGGTCCGACTAAATCCTTGAGGACGACCTACGGGGATTCTCTTCCAGCTCCACATCTGCAACAAAATGCAGCAGCCCCCCATCTGTCTGTGCCCGTCGCATGCTGCACTGCACATCTGCCTGTAAAGATACGCAAGAACTGCGCTCCCCCAACTATACGAGCTGACTGCGTCGAGGTCGGCAAGAAAGGGAAGGTAGTGGAGAGAAATCCTATCCCCTGATAGATCGGGCATCAGGGATGACCCTATCATACATAATATGTACGCTCTCGCATGCATCTTCACAACTTCCTCTGATGCATCAACTGGTAGCTCGCTCATTTTTTCTACAAACCATCTCCTCTTTGCCAATGAAGGCTGCCTCGGACACTCCGGGTATGCGCCTAGTAAACTTATGCTTAATTCCCTCCAATCCTTATCTACATTACCCGTGATTACATTGCCTTCAATAGGCAGGCCAGTAAGGAGTCTCACATCCTGCAGGCTAACAGTAGCCTCTCCGGTCTTGAGGTGAAATGTGTGGGTCTCCTGCTTCCAACGCTCAACTAACGCAGTCAGCAAAGCCCAGTCGGCCTCCATATTTTGGACTTGGGTCCAAGGTAGAAATCCAGCTCTAACTATGTACGGTAGAATATGATGGTCCATCTCCCACATTCTACGATGTACTATCTTTAAAACTTTCCCAGCCTGCAGTGATTTCAAACAAGTACAAATCATTACAAATCACAAATCACAAACTTTAACTATTGAATAAATTCATTTTCTAAACAATGAATACTAACCTGATTGTTCCAAACTCCCTCCGATCGATGTGTACGTTGTTGTGTAAGGACCGAATGGTTTATTGGTCCAGGCTGATCAATATCATCAATATCCATCTATACGGTATGTATAACTAACAATTGCAAAATATCCTCATTAATCTTCAAATAAGTACAATGTCGCAGTCAAATCAAAACAAAACATAAATTACACATAAACTGTGAATCCAAACTAACCTTAAATTTATAACAATTCAACATTTCTAAAACGAACAATACAACATATATAAGAGTATTTCCCATAATCCTAATATCAAACGGACAATAAAACTAGCCTAACACAACAATTCTAATCATATAGAATTAATCATCTACAATTCTAAAACAACATATAGAATTAATCTCAAACGGACAATAAAACTATAATTAATCATAGAAAAACAACAATTCTAATCATATAAAACAACAATTCTAAAACAACAATTTAATTCTAAATGAATTCTAACAAGTACAACAAATACAACAAAATACAAACTCATAATCAATCCAAATTAATCAAATACAAATCTGACCAACCCTAAATTTATCAAAAACATATATACCCTTAACCCTAATCTACACATAATACCCTAATCTACACATAATACCCTTAACCCTAATCTACACATAATACCCTAAATCTGACCAACCTAAATTAATCAAATACGTAAATTAATCAAAAACATATATCGTAAATTAATCAAATACAAATCAAAATCAAAACCTAAAACTGCATATATACCCTTAACCCTAATCAAAACTGCAACAGATAATATACCCTTAACCCTAAAACTGCATACAAATCAAAACTGCATATATACCCTTAACCCTAATCTACACATAATCCTAACAAACAGTAAATTAATCAACACATATACTAACATAATCCTAACATAACACTAAACTAATATCAATCTGCAACAGATTGGGAATGCCTTGCTTCAACCAAAAATCCCTAAAGCCCTAAACAACAAATCGGATATCCCAAAATTCAAACCCTAAATTTAAAAATCACCCCACTTACCTCTAAATTGGACGATTCGGCTGATGAACACCAGGGAAGCAACAACACGGACAGAAAGCCGTTCGCCCAGACCAGATTCGTTGCAGGGGAGAGGGAATTTCGGGGAGGAGGAGAAGAGAAGAGAAAGAAGACCGGCCGCGATTTGTATTTAACAAGCGGCCGGTCTTAATAAGACCGGCCGCTTAAAAAATCAAACCGGCCGGTCTTACGAAACCCGGCCGGTCTTAAAAATCAAACCGAACTTCCTAATATGTAACCGACCAGTTTTATAAAAAGCGGTCGGTTCCATTTTCCAACCAGCCGCTTTTTGTAAGACCGGCTGGTTGAGAAAATGTAACCGACCGGTCTTTATATAAGACCGGTGGGTTGAGAAAATGTAACCGACCGGTCTTTATAAGACCGGCCGAGTAGAAAACAAGGCAAAATAAAAAGGTTTTCAAATAGTAGGGCAAACCAAAAATACATATGGCTAAAAAGGGCAAATCTAAAAAAATTTCGCTTTCAGATGGAGTTGGATCTGGTTTTGGTGGCGAACTATATGGCAGTCGATTTCGACATGCTTAGTTAGCTCGTGGAAGACTGGATTCCTTGCGATGTGCAACGCTGACTGGTTGTCACAATAAAGGGGAACCGGCGTCAGAGAAGTAACGCTGAGATCTGAGAGTAAACCGGTGAGCCACACAAGTTCTCTAGTTGTCTAAGACATCGATCGGTACTCTGCTTCAGATGAGGAGGCTGAGACAATTTTTTGTTTCTATGTCTTCTAGAAAACCAAGGATTGGCCCAGTTGGATAGCGTATCCAGTAACCGAGCGGCGAGATGCTGGACAAGCTGCCCAATCTGAGTCACAATATGCAGCGAGAGTCAACGAGGAAGAGGCTGGATAGAACAGTCCTTGAGCTGGAGCTGACTTCAGGTAACGTAGTACTTTGAAGGCTGCTTGCAAATGTTCCTCTGTTGGTGCTTGCATAAATTGACTTAGAACCTGTACGGAGAATGTTATATCAGGTCTAGTAACGTTGAGATAAATCAGTCGTCCCACCAATCTTCTATAAGTAGTTGGGTCACTAAGAGTTGGGGCAGTAGAGATAGCCAATTTCTGTGTTTGGTGTCCATTGGTATAGTAGATGGTTTGCAACCTAGCATGCCAGCCTCAGTAAGTAAATCCAAAGTTTACTTCCTCTGATTGAGAAACAGTCCTTTAGAAGATCTTGCAACCTCAATCCCCAAGAAAGAGTGAACATGCCCAAGGTCTTTGATCTTGAACTTAGAATGAATGAAGCTGTTGATATCTGATATCAGCGAGGAAGATGTTCCTGTAATAAGAACATCATCAACATAAGCTAGCAGGATGATGAAGTCATTTTCCTTGGATAGAGTGAATAAGGAATAATCATGTAGGCTGGCTGTAAAACCATAAGAAACCAAGGCTTCACTGAGTTTATTAAACCATTGTCTGGATGCTTGCTTCAAGCCATATAAGCTTTTTAAAAGTCTGCAAACCTTGCCTTTTGTTCTATCAGAGTTGTAGAAACCAATAGGAAGTTTCATATAAACCTCCTCATCCAGAGTGCCATGTAGGAAAGCATTGTTGACATCAAGTTGGCATATAGGCCACTGTTTTGCCGAGGCAATAGCTAAAATAATTCTTACCGTAGGTAATTTTACCACAGGAGAGAAAGTTTCTTGGTAGTCAAGCCCCTCTTGTTGTGTGAACCCTTTAGCTACTAGGCGAGCTTTGTAGCGTTCAATTGACCCATCAGATTTTCTTTTGATCTTATAGACCCACTTGCAGCCAACACTATTTTTTCCCTCAGGTAGAATGGTGATATCCCAGGTTCTGTTATCTACTAAGGCTTGAAGTTCAGCCTTCATAGCATCCATCCAGAGTGGATCTTTAGATGCCTGGGTAGAGCTAGTTGGTTCAGAATCTGAAGAAATTTGGAATGTGTAGTGCTGGTAGGTTGGGGAGCAATGAGAGTAGTTTAAGTATTTGTGGATGGGATATAGGGAATTTGAGGTGGCTGAGTTGCAGATGAATTTTTTGAGTTTCACTGATGGCTGTCGAATTCTAGAGGATTTTCTGGTGGGTGATGGGACTGAGGAAATATCTGGTGGATGGTTGGGAATATCAGTAGGAGTAGGAATTGGATTTCCTAGAGAATTATGTGTGTGAATGGGTATAAGTGGACTTGTGGGAAGGTCATTGGGAGTATGAGTGAGAATGTCTGGGATATTGATAGTGGGAAGAGGAATATGTGCTGTCTTGGTAGGGTTAAATGGCTGGGAAGTATATGTGGCAGAGTGTGTGAGTTTGAAAGGAAATGTATTTTCATGGAAGATAACATCCCTATAGACTAATACTTCATGAGAATTCAGGTCAAGGATTTTATATCCTTTTTGGCCAGTAGGATAGCCAATAAAAGCACAAGGTCTTGATCTAGGATCAAATTTTCTTCTAGCAGGATTCAGATTAACTGCATAGCATAAACAACCGAAAACTCTCATATGATCAAGTACTGGAGGTTTATTGAAAAGTACCTCATAGGGAGCTTTGTTCTCCAGAACTGATGAAGGAATCCTGTTTATTATGTAAGTGGCAGTCAATATGCAATCCCCCCAGAAGCATATGGGAATGTTGGACTGAAATTTCAAAGCTCGAGCAACTTCAAGTAAGTGTTTATGCTTTCTCTCAACAATACCATTCTACTTTGGACTGTATGTACATGATGTTTGCTGTAGGCAACCTTCTGATTCCAAAAACTGAGTTAATCTCTTACTTAGGAATTCTTGCCCATTGTCGGAACGCAGAATTTTAATTTTCCTGTCAAACTGAGTAGAGACCAGCTTGAAAAAGTTGATCATTTTGTCAGCAGCTTCAGATTTGCTAGTCATAAGAGATGTCCATGTAAATCTAGACAGATCTCCAACTATAGTAAGAAAGTATTGAGTACCCACTTATTGTAAGAGCCTTGTGAGGACCCCAACATGAATGAGTTGAAACAAATCAGTGTTTGTAGAAGTACTAATAGGAAATGGTAATCGTTGCTGTTTAGCTAGAGGACATACTGAACAATGAACATTATCATGTTTCGGCAGTTCATCAGAAAGGTACCTTTTGAAGCTAATTGACAGTTTTCGAAATGAGACGTGCCCAAGTCTGTTGAGCCAAAGAACAATAGAACTGGCAGCAGCAGTAGAAGTGAGACATGTAGTTGACTCCTTAGGCTTGAAGTGGTATAGACCTTGTGAAGAATTACCAATCCATAGTGAAATCTTTAGTTTTGGATCCTGGAGATAGCAGCCCTTGTTAGTAAAGTGAACAGAAACCTTAGAGTCACTAATCAGCTTTCCAACACTTATTAGATTGAATCTAATATTAGGACTAGAAGGACATCATGTAGAGTGATGTATTGATTCAGAGAACATTTTCCTTTATAAGTCACTATAACCTGATTACCATTTGGCATCAAGACCTTGTAAGGTCTATCTAGATGTTGTATATCATGCATCAAATGTTGATGGGGCGTAATGTGGTCAGTGGCACCACTATCAATGATCCATTTGAAATATTATAAGACGTAAGGCATGTGATACTTGTAGTAGACTGAGAATCTTCAGTAGATGAAGTATTAAGGAGACTCATAAGCTTTTGTAGTTGCTTCTTATTGAATTTTATGCTCTGGCTTGAAAGCTGTTTCTCATCATTTTGTTTCTCATCATTCTGCTCAGTAATGACATTGTTTGCTGAGTGCTTATTGTTTTTGCCTTTGTTGGACCTGTGGCCTGCAAGATAACCATGTAACTTGTAGCATGTTTCTTTAGTATGACCAAGGAATTGATGTCCCATTGCCAATATATGCAGGCTGGTCTCCTGTTTCCTTTCTGATTATTGGAAGATTGGTTTTCTGCCTTCTGATCTTTATTTCCTAGTTTATATGCAGATTGAGGACTGCTGGAATTCTGTGACTGAGTGGAAATGTTCTGGCCAGCATACATGGCAGAACCATCTTGGTAAGTGGTCCTGTGCATTCCTTTTTGCATTTCATCTTGAACAAGCATTGCATAGACTTCTTTTAAGGATGGCAGTGGCTTCATTGGTAGAATCTGTGTTCTCAATTGAAAATGTGCTTCATTGAGACCCATTAGAAATTTCATAATCCTATCAGCAGTCTTCTTTTCAGTCATACATTTTGTAGATTTGCACTGAGAACCCAAAACACATAAATCTTGTTGGCTTAATGTGTCTTCTTCGCCCCAAAGTTGAACCAACTTCCCATAGTAGGTGTCATCGCTGAGTTCCCCCTGTTTTAGAGCGTAGATTTCTTCTTCTAGGGAGAACATTCTAGGGCCATAGATGCTGAAATCTCTTGTGAAACAGAGTTTATAAGCCAAGAAAACACGAAATTATTGCACCTATCTCATTTTTCTGAGCCTTCTTCATCATCAGGTCTTTCATACTTGCCTTGGATGAAAGAAAGCTTGGATTTGCAGCCCAGCGCAACCTCCATGGACTTACGCCAAATAACATAACTGCTAGCGTCGATCAGAGGTTTCGAAACCAGAGAGACTCCACTTGAATCATTTTGTGTAATGATCGGAAGCCATATTCGATGTAAGGTGATGTAAATTGCAAGAATCAGTGGTACACAGAGGTAGCAGCAATACCTTGAATCACAGAGTTGGTGATTGACGATTGCAGTGATCAAGAATTGCAGAAAGGTTGATCTTGAAGATCAAGAATCAACAATGGAAATCAAGCAGAGGAGTTGCGCCTGATGGAAATCGGACAAAGGATCGCGGACCGAATGGTCGTCAGATACCATGTGAAGGAGGAACACCTGAGTCACCGGGACGGCACCATGAACGGCGATGCAAGATGAAGGTGAGATCAGTTTGAGGAATTTTGCGGAATCTGTTCTGTTGAATTGATCAGGGGAGGAAGAGTCCGTTAATATAACGAACTCTCTCTCCTGAAAGTATTCACAAAACAATCCCTATACTTACAATAATTACAATTTGCTCCTGCAGGTTTGCTAAACTACAGAAGTCACCCGTAGTCAATATTCAACTGGCTTTCAGATGGAGCTGGATCTAGTTCTGGTGGCTGAGTCGATTCGATACAGATTCTAAATTAGTTGTTCAACGAATGTGGCTGCATCATTTACCCCCTCTTCAAGAGAACTCGCCCCGAGTTAATGTTTGGATAAAGAGGCTCATCTGGGCATGATAGTCATACAAATCTGATACATTGAAAGTGGGCGATATATCATACTATTTTGGAAGCTCAATCACATAAGCATTGTCATTTATCTTCTTGAGCACTTTGCAAGGCTCAATTTTCTTCTTTTTAAGCTTGTTATAAGTTTCTGCTGGAAATCTTTCTTTTCGAAGAAAAGCCATTACCATATCTCCCTCATTAAACACTTTTCTCCTTCTATGTTTGTTCGAAGCCAACTTTATAACCTGAATTCGATGCTTCGAGCATCTTCTTCACATAATTTGAATTTTCTCAACACGTTTGGCCATATCTATCGCTGCATAACTATAACCTAGAATGTTTGGTAGTGACACCAAATCAAGGGTGTGGCGCGGCGGATGTTGATACACAATCTCAAAAGAAGCACGACCAATAGAACGATTAACCATACTATTATATGCAAATTCAGCGGGTGCTAGAACAAGATTCCACTGTTTAGGTTTATCATTATACAAACATTGGATGAGATTTTCAAGCGTTCGATTAACTACTTCAGTTTGGTCATCGGTCTGAGGGTGAAAAGAACTACTATACTTTAGATCAATGCGAAATAAACGTCATAAAACTCAAGAATTTCACATCTCGGTCTGAAGTTATTGTTTTAGGCACGCCATGTACGCGAGCAATCTCTCAAAAGAATAATCTAGCGACCTGAGATTCATCGGAATTTTTCTTACAAGCGATAAAATGAACACCTCGTTGTGTTCGCGATAAATCAAAAACAAAATCCATACCGAATGAACACCTCGTTGTGTTCCCGATAAATCAAAAACAAAATCCATATAAAGGTCTTCCCAAGGGGCATCAGATGGAGATTGATAATGGCATGTAAAGACATGTATTTTATGATCTTCCATTTGCAATTGTGTTACATTCAGATAGACGATGGGAGCTAATCTGCAGCAAAAAATTGCTTCTAACAGTGCCACTGCATAGCCACTTGCACAAGAAAATTATGCAATACGAAATGAACATGCTATGCTACAAAACAATAATTGTATATTAATTCTTATAATTCAAAATATAAGATAATTACAAATATAGATCATAACCAAAAACGAAGAGACAAACTAGTCGATACATCTCATGCAATACGAATTAATTATAAATATTCCTTAATAAGAATCTGTCAACCAAAGCTTGGAATCAATAATTGGGTATCTAGTTTCAATGTTTTGGCTAACCATGGGGACAGAATGTGATTGATCTCAATTATTCTAATCAAATTAATTAACCTGATAATTCATAAAAAATGAATAAAGTGTACATTTTGGTTACTTAATTATTATCTCTTTCCAACTTTTTATTCAAACTTTTAACATTGGGTGCAAATTCTAAAATCATTGATCAGTTTTACAATATTATGTGAAAATGTAGGTTAGTTTTCAAATCAAACTTAATACACCACAAAAAATTACAAATGTAATATTTTTTTTTTATTTTAGGTATATAATAAAACACTTCAGTAATTTATTTTTGAATATGTGAGATAATTATAAATAAAGAATAATAAAACTTGACAAATCTTGTCGTTTTAATATCGACATATTTGAATAGAACGGCTGACGCGACAGAAGAAGAAAACAAGAGCCGAGTGGGGGCATCACGAAACCCTAATCCACAAGCAGACGCAACTCCCAATCGAGACCTGCTTACTTACACAACAAGCTACAAAAATCAATCACGCATCCAATCTAATACAATTACTTCATTACGCTTCCTCCCAATCTCATCTCTCCAGGTGCATACCAGTGTTGCTGGCTATGGATTCATCGATAGTATCATCTTCCTTGTCACGTTTCAGGGACTCTGCCAACGCGTACTTGTTTCAGTTTGAGCCTCTTGCGCTCCTCGCCCTTCCTTTGATCACCGTCTTTGTCGCATCCAAGATTCACTCCTCGCTTTGTGTTCTGTCTGACAAAGGGCTCAAGAGCACTGTTATTTCCTTATTTATGAGCTTTGTTAAGTAAGCCTCGCCCTGCCTGATATGTATATATTTTTTTAGCAATTAATGGAAGTGGTTGGTTGATATGAAGTCCACATTTGATCATAAATTTAGGTTAATTCCTTGGGTCAGGAGGTACATTGATGCAGAAAAGCAAAAGGTTTGTGAAGTATTCATCACTTTTATTAAATTTGGTTGGACAGAAATGTCTTAAATAGTTTGTTATGTGGTCTTCGTATGCTTTAATTTATTGCTTTTGTCGTACACCAATGAAAGACTTCATTTTGTTGTATTTCACATATTGAAGAGTTGGGTTTGTTAACTAGCCATACGGTTTCTGACAATTCAGGTTGTGGATCAATTGAAATCATCTGGAAGTTCTAAAAGAGATAGCTGGGCAAAAGAGTTGCCGTTGGAAGGCTTACAGGCAGGGGTCATAGAGAAAATGAAGGAAGAGAAGAGCAATGACGTTGCTTGGCAAGGCAAATGCTCCGGTACAGTGTATGTTTTGAAGTATCTAAAATCAAAATATTGTTGTTCTTGCCTTAAGCCTGTTTTATAAAGTAGTTTGTAAATTGCTTGTTGCTACTGTGGATGTTAATGTATGCAGATATATTGGTGGGAGCGAGTCTGAAGGACACTTTACCATTATCAATGAAGCTTGTTCAATGTAAGCATGACGTGGCTAATCTTCCCATCACTACGCTGTTTCTATTGCAATGAGAGTCAATGTTGTTTTTCTCCTGCAAATATTGCATGCATTCTTTATTTATTGACATTAATTAAACAAATAAATTAAATTTTTATTATTTTAAACATTGTGGACAAAGTCTGGGTAGTTGAGCACCAACAAGAAAATAGCATTTTCATTTATAATGAGATTTTGACAGCAATGTGTTTATGCTCAAATTTTAATTGATTCATAATGTTGGATGCTTTTGCATTTTGATATCCAATGCTATTCAGAATATCTCTAAAATAAGGAGTGGGTGCCATATGGCTTTTCTAAGAACTAATGGCGATAATTGGCTCCTGACTTTTATTATTTTCACACTTTTCTTTTTCTTTATCATCTCAATTGATGTATTGAACAAAGAACAATAAGCATGGATTGTTATAAGGGCTTCTTTCTTTATGATTATTTGTTCTATATGAATAGTGGATTTGTGTTCTCACTTGTGGTTATGCCCGTACTTCAATGAATAGGTTTGCTCATACCAACCCGTTACATTTGGATGTATTCCAAAGTGTAGTGCGTTTTGAAGCTGAAGTGGTTGCCATGACAGCTGCTCTACTTGGAAGCAGTGAAAAGGCTTCTGGGGGGCAGATATGTGGAAACATGACATCAGGAGGCACGGAGAGTATTTTACTAGCTGTAAAATCATCACGTGATTTTATGAAATCTAAGAATGGAATCACAAGACCAGAAATGTAGGATCATTCTCTATCATCAATCGACTTTTATATCCTTTTGTCTAATCAACTAGTCGAACTGATATCTCCATTTCAGGATCATACCAGAATCCGCACACTCGGCATATGATAAAGCTGCACAATATTTCAATATTAAACTGTGGCGTGTCCCTGTAAATAAGGAGTTCAAAGCAGATGTAAAAGCTATCAGGCAATATATAAACAGAAACACTGTCTTGGTAAACATTCTAATTCTAGATCACTCTGCAGATATCGGCAAATACTTTTCCAATCTTAACTTCACACATAATCAGCTACTAGTTGAGCGGTCACTTTTGCGTGTAACAGATTGTAGGTTCTGCACCTGGTTTTCCTCACGGCATCATCGACCCCATTGAGGTATTTAACTTTGGTTTGTATTGACTTCTCCATCTGTTTTGTATACTCAATGATCAACTGCCTAATGTTTAGGAACTTGGTGAATTGGCATCAAGTTATGGAATTTGTTTTCATGTTGATCTATGCCTCGGAGGCTTTGTATTGCCTTTTGCTCGTAAACTTGGGTAAGTTTAGGATCCTTGCTTCACCTCCACATTAAAACATATTTTCTTGTAAGCTCTTTTTATGTATGTTCAATGTTCATTTTGACACTAGAATCACACCTTGGGAATTTCTTGAACATAGTGTATGTCTTAAAGAGCTTATTATTAAATGCAAGGCGAATTGGGTATAGTTTACAGAATCCTTTTTTTTTTTTTTTGATAGATTAAAATTGATTAACATGAAGTTCACAAAAGACAGGGAATCGATATTCCTTGCCTCCTACACCTATTACATCACTTAGGATTTGACCTAAGCATTCCACCACTGATTTTGCTCCCTATTTGAAGTTCTTTACGTGGACTGGATCCCCTTTTTTCCTTTTCATTTTTTTGATGAAGAAGTGATCCTCACTTCTTCAATGCATCTCGCCATGGTTGAGATTGAATATGGGCTCCCTGAATTCCTATATTTGATCCACCAAGCCACCCTTATCTTTATTAATTCCCTTAGTTCCTCCCTAGATCTTTTTTGGCTTTTAAAGCATCTTCTATTCCTCTCTTTAGTTTACAGAATCCTTTAAACACATTAATACAATACCACAATGTAATGAAAATCAGGATTTTGTGAGGGATATAAATCATTAAAAAGGAAATACCTTATTAGGAGTTTTCACATTTCCACATTGATAGAGTTTTCACCTGATCCATTATATTTTTCAAAAACTCTTGCATATATATGATGTGAATCAAGTGAAAACTATATTTAGCAAAAATCAATAAATATACATAGAATGTTTTAATCTTTCCAAGTGTAAGTACATTACATTCAGTAAGAGTACATTTCACTCGCAAATATCTATCACCAAAAGTGCATTATGAATAAAATTTATTTTGTGAAAGATATATCACGGCTGACTGCTCTAGTGACCTTCAAAAACTAGTTATAAAAATGACTTTTCAGGAAAGTGCTTCGATGATGACAATAATGGATTATGCATTGTACTTCAAAAAATTCAGTTACCTAGTTTTTAAATGTATTATCAACAATAATGGATCTTGTATACGTTGATGTATTTGATGATGACAACAGTGGACTTTTTAATGAAGATGATCTACTTTTTTGTCTGTTTTTGTGGGTTTCTCTCAATATTAAGTTTTGTCATGGATCCTGCCCTATATATAAAAGGAGGTTTAGTTGAAATTAGGTTAAATTAAGGGCCAAAATTAGGAATTCTCACTAGAACTCGACCTCAATATACAAATGAATAAGAATTAAGGGTGTCTTTCAAGATGGAGTTGTATCATGTATGTTTGTGCTGCTTTCTTGTTTTCCGAGTGCAATTGTCACTCTCCATGCGAGCTGCCCTCATATTATCAATGGGGCTTTTGTGGAAGACTTTTAAAAAAAATTAAAATTCTAATGCTATACTCTCTCTTTGCAGTTATCCAATTCCACCTTTTGATTTTTCAGTGGCGGGAGTAACCTCTATATCTGTAGATGTACACAAATATGGGTTGGCGCCGAAGGGGACCAGTGTTATTCTATACAGGAATCATGATATTAGGAAGGTACTGGGTTTAGGCCACTTCACTTAGATTTAATTTCTATTGGCCATGTTATTTTGAATTTTTATTCTTTTCAGTTTCAGTTATTTTCTTAAGGCATAGCATTTGTGGCTTAAACTTATTAGTTGCAGTTTCAATTTATATTTAACTTGATTGGTTTATGGAAAACACTTTCAAGTTAAAATTTCATAAGTTAGATTTTGAGAAGTAGGTGAGGGGTACTTCCACTTATAATCTGTAAATTTCACTTCAAAGTTAGAATTAACTTATATGTGTTAGTTGAGTTCTGCTATTACCATTTTTAAAAGTACCATTGTATTATAAAACTTAGATTGAAAAAATGAGGGGAAAAGGTTAACAGCAACAATTATCGGCACCATTCATATATTACTGATATCTAGTAAAAACACGAGGAACTAAGTATTCTATGAATATTTGAATTTCACGCGCATGCTCAGTCTAGAAACTGCACATTTTGAGTTAGTTATGGCAATATGCATGGCCATAGAACATCAGCTAATAATTGGAGCTTAGTTTTGTCCCAGCCAAATTCTATTGAGGTATAATCACTCTTCACCTCGTATGGCACATAATACTGATCTGCTTCTTCTTGAAATTTGATGCACTATTTTTTCATCTGATTTCTCTTAAGAATCTAACTCTTATGTTTTTTCTTTTATATGAGAAACTAATGGCAATGAACCCTCAATATTCAACAGCATCAATTTGTTGCAGGTAAGATTCTTGCAGTTACTAATTTGGTCTATATGTGACCCTTTCACTTTCCCACATATGTAGTATTATGTCCGTGGCAACTTAATGGCAAAATCATATCAAGAGTTTCCTGTAGTTTCTGTAAGCACTGTTTCACCCAATGGCAAAATCATTGAATAGTTAATAAATTAAATTCTCCTTCTAGTCTGGAAGAGCATGGCAGACTATTGTCACTTATGTTTATGATAACATTCGTACATTCTGTTGACCTGGTCTTATCATATGTCAACTTCAGTGCTTCTCATCAAATGCTTTCCCGTGATTATTTCATATCGTGAATGTGTAAGTAAGACTTGGAATTCTTTTATCTTATCCCTTTGGTGGACAGTGACTGAATGGTCAGGTGGACTTTATGTGTCTCCAACCATTGCTGGGAGCAGGCCAGGCGGTTTGATAGCCGGTGCATGGGCGGCAATGATGTCTTTAGGGCAAGAAGGTACCTCGGCAAGTTTTTGCTTCAATTGCTTCTGTGACAGCAGATATAACCTTTTGTGGACCTCTTATTATTCCACCTACATTTTCAGGATACTTGGACAACACAGAAAAGATCATGGCAGTCTCAAAGAAAATTCAGAACGGGTATATTTATGAATGCTTTTGGGTCCGGAACAGAACAACATTTACTAAATAGCTGAGTTGTTGTCCTGCAGCATAAAAGAAATACCAGAAGTTTTCATCATTGGAAGGCCAGATATGACTATCATAGCCATTGCATCTGATGTTGTGGACATATTTGAAGTCAATGACATCATGTCCTCCAAGGGCTGGCATTTGAATGCCTTACAGAGGCCCAACAGGTGGTCATAGTGATTGTTTATTCTTGACAACAATCAGTGTTATTAACTAACTATTCATGAAACTGAAGTTTTAGTCTCATATTTACTTTCAGCATCCATATCTGCATCACCCTCCAGCACGTTGCAGTTGCTGATGAGTTTGTCCAGGACCTACAAGCATCTGTACAAACTGTGAGTTCATTTCCATAACCATATTCCACTTTTTTCTAGTTCAACTTTTGGCGGGTTGCAACTTTCCCAAGGCTCATTCATACATGTGTTCTTTCTTATAGGTGAAAGCCAATCCTGGACCTATCAAGGGAGGGCTTGCGCCAATTTATGGAGCTGCTGGGCGTATGCCCGATCGGGGTATGGTTAAAGATTTGCTAGTCAATTTCATGGACAGTGCTTGTTAGAGGCTCTCCATCCTCAACTTGTTTCTACCCGCAATAATCAACTCTCTTCTGCCAACTTTCTAATAAGAAACAGACCAAGTTGTACTTGCACAAAATAAACGTGATAGCATCATCAAAACAAGCCCTCTTTAGCAGCAGAGTATAAAATTATTGCAAGCACTAAAATGTTGAAAAGCTATATATATATATATATAGAGAGAGAGAGAGAGAGTAAACACTGCGCTTTGGCTGGTTTT
This sequence comes from Umbilicus rupestris, assembly GCA_963678935.1. NCBI lineage: Eukaryota > Viridiplantae > Streptophyta > Magnoliopsida > Saxifragales > Crassulaceae > Umbilicus > Umbilicus rupestris. The sequence goes on along the minus strand of OY787627.1, from coordinate 9,691,746 downwards.
GCTTCTTCAATCCGACTTGTTCTCGGTTGGCTTAGATCGCTTGTCCTCTGCTGTCTTTGCGCGCATCTCATCCCGCTCCCGGAAATAGCGCTCGAAAGCCCTCGGCAGGAAGCACGGAATCAAAAAACCAAACAAGTTCACCGCAAAGTACACCAAATTAGCCACCGCCAGGCACTTCCCGAACCAGAACCACGCCACATCCTGCAACAACTATGCTTACGTCACAACACGCGCTGGCTGACGTCAGCAATGTAGACAGATATGTATAGGACGAAATTAACCTTGAGCATTGCATTGGCAGGAAGGGTTTTGTTGAGCCAGACATCGACAGTCCAATCGATGATCACAAAAAGCCTTCTGACAGTGTACAAAAGAGGAACCAAAGCCCTGAGAGGCGGCGAGAAGAGCGACAGCCCACTGATGATGTTCTCTGTAAGAATCTGAAACGACAGCAGGAACAAATGCGGCGTCGCGGAGCGGACTGCGTGATCATCCCCACGCGCGAACCCGCCCAGCACATACGCCAGCGGCAAGAACAGCCCGATCGTCGTCCCCAGGACCACATACATCCTGAAAGCTCTGCTGCCCTGGAAGATCTGCGGCGACGAGCTCGAATTTCCGCCGTGCGAGGGGAAGGCCAGGCGAGAGATGAGGAGCAGGTAGGCAGTGACGAAAGCTGGGAAGATGAGGTCCAGCAATGGGACGAGCCCGCTGGCGGAGAAGACCATTATGAAGGCCACGAGCTGAAGCTCGATGACGCGGAGCGACCCCATCACGCTGCCGGTCGCTGCAGCTTTGGTGGGTCCGTTCTCCGGCACCGTCCGGGGAGCCACTGCGAGAGACACGCCTGACATTTTTGTCCGGAAGATGAATCTGAGACTGAGATGATGATCCGTGAAAGGGATGGGAGGATGATGGGGTTCGATTAGCAGGGACAGCGATTTGAGGTTTGGATGAAAATGAGGACGAGACCAGGAACGAGTCTAGAAGAAGTTCAGCGATCGCAGTTTGTCGGAAATGTACCATGAGCGAACGACGTGACACTTGGCAGTTGTTTACGCCTGACATGTGTATTCGATCAACGTGGCATGTTCTTCAAGTTACACGTGTCCATTGCCGTGCCCAGCTGGGACAACATTGCTGCAGATATATTTGGGTGCAAAACCAACCCACAAACAATTTAGAGACGTTAATATTTTTTTCAAAGTGCATCATTTGTCAAGTGCTAAAGGAGAGGTTTATAGTTTGATAATGTTTGAGAGTAAAAAGTTGTTGGAAAAATATATTGTTGAATAGTAGTGCGATCTCATTATGTGAGCTAAAATCGAATATGGAGTAAATTTTGAATTTAATTAAATTAATTACGAGAAAATTGAATGAGATATTGATGCTTAAAGAATTGTCTAAAAAATAGGAAATGTGAGTTTATTAAGAATTAAATACTCGACCTTGTACAAATGAAAGCAATGTGCAAGTATCCCCCATCGTTCGGAAAGAGGAAAGAATGTAAGTTTATATAAAAATTCATTCTACATTCTTGGTAAGGTGTTAACCAAGGAGACTCTCTCTACGCGCAATGAAATCATCAGTAGATTGAATTCTAAATGAAGTCCAATGGGTGGATCCAGGACGCACGGGATGCGAATGGTTGACATGCCCTTTTTTCCACTAAAACTTTTAATATTGCGCACAATAGTGAAGGCGACGCCTCAAAATAATTTGGAAGCGACTCTACCCCAACAAAAGCTACTCTACGATTTGAAGTTTAAAATAAATTACTACTCTCCATAGCGGTGGTTTGACAACAATTAGTACGGTCCCATTTTGTGAATCAAATTTGAAGGGCGGTATACACTTTGAACCGGTTGAAATTAATCATAGTTAAATATCTTGAGATGAGAGGTATATAATCAATTATTCTTAAGTCAAATTCAAGTTAAATTGATGAAATTTTGATGCTCAAAAATTGTTCTAAAAAAATTTGAAAATGTATGTCTATTAAGAACATCCAATCTCATGGAGTAAAAATAAAAGCAATGTTTTAGTATCCGACATTATTTGAAGTGAATGGAATGTAAGTTTATATATAAATTCATTCCATATTCTTGATAAGGTGTCTACATAGGAGGCTCTCTCTATTCAGGGGTGCAAATCACACTCTGATTTGAATTCAAAACAAGATCCAATGTGTATGCACGCTATGTACGGAACACATAATCAGGCCTTTTTGTACGTTTTCCTACTCGAACATTACAAATCCTTTTGCACGTATGCTGACAACAATGGGTGGTTCTGGCTTTGCTTGAGTTTCTTGTTTCGAGTTTTCGAATTCAATGATAGTGAAAGATCAAGGCATCTAATTAGAAGATTCATCTCAATTTTAAGGGTATCGTTAAATGAGTCTCAACTCACACTTGCTCTTATTATTTTCTTTTATTTAAAGAAATTAAATTTGGTAAGTTGATAAAACTGAAATGTTTTGAAAAAGAGAAAAAAAAGGTAAATGGTTATGAAAAAAGTGACATAAATATTATTTAATAAAAAAATCTAACCATCCACCCCAAAATACCTTATACAGATTGTATAAATCATAATTTTATTATTCAAAAATACATAAATAAATAAATATTCCAGTACAACTTGTTTGTTACTTTTAAATGAAATAAAAAATACTTTAGGGCCTATATTGTCTATCTTTGTTTGAAGTAATTTTATGACAATAGATAATTTTGTCCCAGTAATATAACATTCATATACTAGTTTACAGCTCGATTAAATAACATGTTATACAATTGCGATGTTACTTTATTAGGTTCCTCATGTTGTTCGTTGTACAACTAATTGGAACCATTGCTCGGCTCAGGTATATCACTTACTATATTCCGAAACTTGCTATTAGTTTCATCAGATGGTAGTCGTACTTGCGGTTCATAATGATCATTAAAACTATGTTCGTTAATAGACTCAGTATAGGTCACTTCTGATATTGCATCTCCAAGAAAAGTCCAGTTATAGTAATCCTTAACGAATTCGTAGGTAACTAAATGATTTTTCAGTAACTCTAATTTTATAAAATAACATATTCTTAAACTTACTGCATGGACAACGCATATTGTTTCTATTAAATACTTGCACATTTGTAAAGACTGCTTCAAGAAACCTCCTGACACCGTCCATAAACATATTATTATTATACGATCCATCGGGATTACGTTCTTTGTACACACAAAAACGTTTTCGAACCAACTCTTACATGGGAAACATGTTAGACATAAATACAATAACTTTTGTTCGTCAGATGCTAAAAACGCAACAAATAAACATACATAATCTTTATATATATACGTGTTCAATAATTAAATGATTAGTTGAAAAGTAGATTACCTGATTATAAGGTATTGAATCCGACATTTCAAATTGTGTGAAGTGGAGAGAAAATGTAAATAAATCGTAATATCGTATCTCACGACGAAAATCGCACGCGTCGTTTCGTACGATGGAGCTTATCGTCGTAAACGATACTATCATATCTCGGTCGTAAAAACATCACAATATCCATCAAAATAATCACACTGTCTTCTAATTATATGAAGGTATGATACCGTCCCATAATTCCAATCAACAAAGTTATAGTGTCACCTGCCCTCGTGAAACATTTTGACAAATCACTTCCAATCAACAAAGTTAACGAAAAACATGTTTTTCAACAGACCAGTCTAATCTCATGTAGCAGTTAAATAACCGTTAACCTCGTTAGGTGTTTCCGCATTTAACTGAAATTTGGAAAGTCCTTGTAACGGTTAAGAGAGTTGTTACATTTTAACTGATAACCTAATTTTGACTAAATAGTGACTCTGAAAATTACACGATTCTTACCATTTGAAATTGCTTTAACTACTCAATTATACCATGATTGTGACGCTATGCTCGCCACGTGTTAGATTAAAAATCTTTTTGTTTCCTGAATTTATTTATTAACCTTAGTAAAACTTAAGGTGGCATGATTGACCATAAGCGTCATACCAAAGCAGGAAGAACAACACTTACTGTAGTCAAAAGTTTAGTTAGTTGATTTATTGATCGTTTGGTATGATGGATTATATTGATTATTTTAATAAACTGAATCATCTCATTTCGACTGAAAATAAGTTTGAAATCAAGTTACATTATTCAGACTATATGACAAAGGTTACAAATGATGTTAGGCGCTAGTGGGGTGCAAAGGGTTCTTGAGAAGCAATCGAATGATTAGTCGAGATTAATTGAGCATTAATCGATTTTGTATTTACCAATGAGAAAAACATACTATTATGATATTTATTATATGTATTATATTACCTAAGAAGAGAAATAGATGATAAATTATCTTTAAGAACTAAACTAAACATCAACATTTGCTAACAACATTAACAAATCCTTAATTCTCTAATAAACATATTTAATTTTTTGTAAAATTTCAAAAAATAATAATTTTTAGTTCTTCTCTCTATTTCGTCAATATCAATAAATCACTCGCTCAGGCGATCAAAAATCGAATGACCGATTTGATCAACTGATTTGGACAAATCAGATTGAATTCTAGAAACTTATCACCTAACCGTTGTCTAGTCAGCCAATTATTTAAACATTGCATTTGACCTTCTTTTGTGTATGATTATGATAGATGTAGCAGACCATTATACGTCGTATTATGATAAAATTATAAATAAAAAATCCGAAACAGTATATAAGATAGAAATTGACTATGATATAAAGTTATCACGGGTCATCAGCCATCATACGACTATCCAAACCTTAAGAAAACACCAAAACTAACTCTATTATTTAGATTGTAAAGATGTGAAGTGCCAACCTCCAACTCAACTCGGCTCCCATTAAAATCCAACAACACTAACTTAACATACCCAAAAAGAACAAACTTCTTCTTTGGATTCCCCAACTCAAACTAGACAATAAACACACAAAAATCATTTAAAATTTGATGATGATGACTCATGAGGTCCTGTTTTTTGGAGGTCAAGTTCAATAGCAATATCCTGCCCTTTAATCAAGGGGCTCATACCCTAATTAATCTATACAAGCACTGACCCTCTGGCATGATGAGTATTCATAGTCTCGTTACTCCATTAGTGGGTTTGGAGCAAGCGTGACACAAAAACAAAACCTTATTTGTCAAAAGAAGTTGCGTGGTGGTGGCGGACACATGACACTAAATGCCTTTCACCAAAAAAAAATCAACATTTTGCACCCAAGGGATGAAATTTTGAATGTTTGGTGTGAGATTTTATTCAGCATCCCAGTCATCTGATCGGATTTAAACGGACATTTGATTGAATTAAGTGTATGTTTTTATCTGATGTCGAAAGATAGTTATTTTTAGTTGATCAATCATCCAATAATTTGACGTCAAATATCATATTATGTTACGTTAATATAACGATGTATAAAGTATTTATATAACAAAAATAGATGAGGCTTATCCCAAACTCCCTAGTGCCTCCTCCGCCCTCCTATATAAACTCTTCACTTTCTCCACTCAAAACCCATCCATAAACTCTCCACCATGCCCCCCACCAATCTCCTCCGCCGCAGCGGCCTCTTTCTCATCCTCGCCATTTCGCTCCTCCACGCCTACTCAGGTAACTGAATATTTCTCTTTACACTACGCTGTACACCTCAGTGCACACCGTGCTGTGAAGTGTATTGAGATGGATATGAATGCCTTTTTTTGACAGCAAAATGCGAGCTTCAGCTGAACTTTTACGCGAATTCCTGCCCCAACGCGGAAGACATTATCAAAAAAGAGGTGGTGAAGCTGTACAATGAGCATGGAAACACTGCAGTTTCATGGCTCAGGAACCTCTTCCATGATTGCATTGTCAAGGTAATCATTCTCAGGCGTTGGAGTTTTTTTTTTTTTTTGCCTTGGAGATTTTTGAGCTTAACCATTTTTTGTTTCCAGTCATGTGATGCTTCACTGCTATTGGAATCAGCTGACGGGGTTCAATCTGAACAAGAATCCGATAGGAGTTTCGGGATGCGGAACTTTAAGTACGTCAGCACCGTTAAGGCCGCCGTCGAGCGCCAATGTCCTTCCACGGTCTCTTGCGCTGACATTGTTGCGCTCTCCGCTAGAGATGGGATTGTGATGGTGAGTGAGTTCTTGCTTCTTCCTTTTTTTTGCTTTACTCTTCTTCAACGCGAACGCTGTGTTTGATCTGTCATGAAAAAATTTAAATTAAAAACATACGAAACATAACTTTTCGATGTTTTGCTTCCAAATTTTTGGCAATAAAATTTGAGTTGCTAGAAAATGAAATTTGGGCATGTTCTTATGAACTTAAAAATTCAACCGTTCAGTACAGATAATTTCAGTTACTTGTAATTAAATACTTATTTCAGTTCAAAAGAACGCAATTTTCTTCTAAGTGATTCTAAATGTACCTTAACAGCTGGGAGGGCCTCGAGCAGAGATGAAAACAGGCAGAAGAGACACTACAGAGAGCCATTTAAATGAGGTTGATAAGCTCGTCCCGAATCACAACGATTCGAGTTCCTCTGTCATTTCTCGGTTCCAATCCATCGGCCTCGATACGGAAGAAATTGTAGCAATTCTAGGTACATGACATTGAAATGCTAAAATTCCGAATCCCTGAATTCAGGCAAAACTTGATGTGCAAGTCATACTGTTGACGGAACTTTTTTTTTTTTCAGGTGCACACTCAGTTGGCAGGGTGCATTGCAAGAATCTGGTTCAAAGACTCTACCCTACGGTAGATCCAACCTTGGACCCGGACTATGCTGAGTATTTAAAGGGCCGCTGCCCGACCCCAAACCCCGATCCCAATGAAGTCCTGTACTCGAGAAACGATCCAGACACGCCCATGATCATTGACAATTACTACTACAAGAACCTGCTGACGCACAAGGGTCTGCTGGTGGTGGATCAGCAACTAGCTTCGGACCCAAGAACGTTGCCTTATGTTCAGAAGTTTGCCGGTGACAACGGGTACTTCCATGACCAATTCGCCAAGGCTGTGCTGAAGCTTTCGGAGAATAGTCCGCTGACCGGTGACCAGGGAGAGATCAGGAAGGATTGCCGGTTTGTCAATGGCAAGTGAACAAGGCAGGCATACAATGCTGGTTTAGATGTCTGCAAGACCAGCAACGTCTGTTATTATACATATTGAATCGTAATGAAAGTCTGGAGTGATTCAACGCAATAAAAGTATACTAAATGTTGAGTTGAATTTAGTTCAGTTCAGGTCGATTTATATCGAAAAAACATCACTAAGATTCGATATGTTACCTAACAATAAATTTAAAAGAAAAAAAATTGAATTCCATTTGAAATTTAACTTCTCTAAAAAATTTCCTTATCATTGTCTCAACAAAAGCCCGAAACATCGAGTATATCTCACCTTTATGTTAAGAAATATTCACTTGAGACCGTCCGCATAGTCAAGAAACAAAAAATGATGAAAGTGTAAATTAAATTCTAGTATCACGACTTACAACTCTGTTTTAAATTAATCCGCCGCTACCTGACTTCTTCTTCATCTGCATCAAAACATCAGATAATCAGGAACATAACAAGTCTCCATGGGCAAATCCTTTATTTTCTTATAGACACGATCATAAAATTCTCCTCACAACATAATGACTGGTTCAGAGGAGTAAGCTGTAACTCAGGCAAACAATCTCAGGACCAAAATGAAAGGCCACCACTAGCAGTTGTTTCAGCAAACATACCTGTTTAGCAAAGAATAACCGCACTTGCAATAAACTATATAAAAACATACCCAAAGAGGTTCTTTCAGCAAGGCCAGTTGATCAGGACATTCTATGAATTGTTTCTGAAGTATCATCCTAGTTTCATCATCTTCCCATATTATATTTTCCCACCATGTGTGATCTCCTCTTATTTTTTTGATAATTCCCACATTATGTGTGGTGACGATGAGTGGTAGATTGGACAACATGGGATAGCTTCTCACTTCTAGTCCCTCTAGATTTTGCAATGCAAATGTCTTTGAACTTATGCTCCTCAAACTGACCAGATTTTCCAGTTCTAAGAACTTAAGGTTTGAAATCAGTATTTGGCACTATTCCGAAAAAAATGATTTCCAAACGACTACAATTACTGACGTTTATCCTCTCAATGCTTTGGCAAATGCAAAAGCAAAGAACAAGAAACAAGGTTTTTCAGCTTGGCACATTCCAACAACCTCTAAAGTTCTGAATGCTTAAAATGTCCTCCAACTGGGACAGGTTCCGACAGTATAGTCTTTAGATACTTCTATCGCCAGAGTTTCAAGTGCTCTAACTTTGGCGACATACTTTGTCCAGTTCCATCCACAACTACCAAATGTTGTACATCAATGCAGCTTGTTATGATGCTAAGCGATTTTAAATTGGATAGACAGCTGATATTACGTCTCACCAAAAGCATGTTTATCCAACCGCATGTTGACAGGGCTAACGTGGTTGCATATGATAGTAATTCTATCCCACTTGTTAAAACATCAACCCCTCAAAGAATAATCCTCGTGACATCAACCTGCGTAGATTCAAATTTAAGTCCACATTTTTCTGGACTTGCCGATGAAGTTACTCTCCTCACTCTTTTGAATAGAGCGTACACCGAAGCCAGAAAATATTCGTGGTTTTCAACGCCCGCCGAGTCTAGCCTCATACAAAGATTAGAAAGGTGCTTCATGACACAAACTCGTCCATCAGAGAGCTCTTTGATCTTCAACGTCATGATTTATTTCCCATTTATAACCACTGTAAGACATATACATGGACTGATCTTCAACGTAGTAATCATGTTGTTCATTAGTGAAATCTTTTGCTGCGATACCTTCAACTTGTCAGGTACTTCTTTCAAAGCCATAGCTGGTTGACAAAAATATCCACCTTCCGTTTCTTGTGAAGATAACATCTCGAAGTTTCTTCGCATTTTAAAATACTCCAAAACATTACCCAACAAGAGGCAACATGCACATGATGCAAATTTGACAAGCTACGGAATTATGATTTCCATGATATCAGACTGAAACCTCCTTGCTACACTGGATGTGATAGTCATCCAAAAAGGCAGGAAAGTCCAGGACATTCTAAACAAGGATTTGATGTGATACACAGAACAATTCATTGGTTTGTTCTTGTCCTTTGTACTTGTCAGCATAGGAAAGTCCAGGACATAATGCCCAAAATACAGGCACCGTAAAATCTCATCTAACTGAACATCATTTGACTCCATTCCAGTCCCAACTGACATTTCTTAAATACACTGCATATCGGAAAGACAGGAATCCAGTTTTGGCTAAACCAAACTGCATAGTCTTCCAGTTATAGTTGCTACTCGCTTAAACATAACGACAAACAGGTAGCGGGCATTATTATCCAAATCAACATGTCGCATCAAAGGAACCTGCCCAGAATCTCTCATTTCCTCTGACGTAATGTAAACCAGGATTTGAAAATAGACAACATTCGCAGTGACTCAACTGATGAATCCAATGATTGGGTCTTTGTCTCGCAGCGCAACCTCCAGGTAAAAACCCTAGAAACAATCGTAAAACCGAGCATGATAGTCATTTCAGGTACCTTAACAATCAAGGAAACTGAGTTCAATGGAGGCTTACAGAGCTGGAAGAAGATGCAGCAGACCTTTATCCATCAGCCTGCGAAAAATCCATCGATGAAATTTGGATATTTCTTATTCCGTAAATTGAATCGAACAAATTAATACACAAATTAACCATTGCTAATTGAATCCTCGGTCGAGCCAGACGATGAACCGGAATCCGGTTTGGTCGGTTCAGCATCCGGTCCGGTTTTAATAACTTGCTAGTTAACTCAAGTCAAACGAATTAATTACATCGAGTTCAATTTCATTTAAATTACAAGTCGTGCCGTTTTTTTGCGGTGAAAATCTGAAACCCCTAATTCGAGATTTGTGAGTGAATATATTGATATTGTAACCCGAGAACCCGAATTTGAAACCCGGCCCGCCCGTGTGGATCAGCATCAGCGCACTTCGATGCTGGAAACCCTAGAGACGAGCAGACTCGCCTGATCGGATCCCATCGTCATCGTTGTCGACGGACACGTCATTTTTCACCAATTCGGATCACGATGAGCGGCTACATGAGTCGCTTGTTCCCCAAATCCAACTCTAGCCTCCTCCTCCAATCCGGAACCGCTCTCAGTTCCACAGTCCACCGACTCCGTGACGACAAGTACTTAGTCGACTCTGGTATCGGCGCTCCCAAGCTCTGCCTTCGCGATGCCCTCACAGTAGTCCCGGCCGACAAGTCCATCTCCAGCTTCCAAAACAAAGTCGGCTTCATGGGCCCAGCCGGCGCCGAGACCGAGGTCAATCGAAGCTTTCTGGAGAGGTATTTCATCGACATAGTAGCTGGTGATGCAAAGGCAAAGGCGATGGCGACTGCTAGGGTTTTCGATTTGATCGGATCTGTTGATGAATCCGGATCGGCGGATGAACCATTGCTGTTGCTTCCGAGGAAGTATAGGCAGAAGCAAGCTTTGATGGAGTTGAATAGGCTGTGGAGGCAGAACAAGAAGGTGAATGGATTTATCTTGGAGAAAGTTAGAGGAGGGTATTTGGTGGCCATTGGAGGATACATTGCTTTTCTTAAGTTTCGTCTTCTTATCAATCAGAAGATTTTGTCCAGTTGCTCATTCACCATTTCCAGTATTGGTTTCATTGGCAAGAGGCCCGATATACTCGTGTTCTGATTTTTAACATGAAGCTGCAGATCAACTAAGGTGAGCAATTTCTCTTTCGTTTTCTATAAGATGTATTCACATTGTTTTGTTTTAACTTATGCTTGTTGCTATAAATCCACCTTGTTAGATGCTCGTTCGAAGTTCTGCGCAATTAAGGATTGTGTGCTTGTCTGTCAGGTGTCTCATTTTGTCCAAACTTAGGCAGTTTGAAGTTGTGTCATGTTCTATTGGTCTACTCACTTCTTATTTTGGAGATTACTGATGTTAGATCCTTGCATTCAGGATTAAAGTTGACCGTTAGAGCTTAGAGATCGTATAAAATAGTGGTGTTAACAGGCCTCAAGTTGCAAAACATGAATCATGCAGTATATATCGTGGACAAATGGCTTCTTTATCTTGTAAAAGCGAGTTTATCTTCTCATGACTGATGTAAATGAAACTGCTCCTGAAGCAAAGACTTACTAAGAGGTAGATTTTACTTAAAAGTAATTGTTTGTTGTATGGGCCAATGCTATGTGATTTTTGTGTTATAATAGTTGAATATGGTGGGTAAGTTGCTATCATGGTTGGAGCCTTTATCCGGACATGGGCCATATTCTATTCAGTGATGCAAGTCAAAGGCCCCAAGTATGTGCTCGAGTGCTACACTAATAATCTGAGCTTTCCAGAAAAGATAACATGTTAGCATTGGGCATTAGTGCGCGTGACATTGCATCCATGATCTCTTGCTAGCCTTCCTCATTTGAGGTCTTGATCCGTGATTTTAGGTTATTCAAAGTTCTTGATCATGGATGCATTTTAGGTTTTGATCATGGATCACGGAACTTTGCATCCATGATCATACACATTGTGGCTTTTATTGCACATGAGATTTTAGGTTATTATTCATAACTTTTTCTGTTGGATAATGATCCTTTGCAAATAGTTTCGGAATGAGTTTCACTCGAGCAATAAGCAAAAACTCTTCCCGCTAGGTACTAACTCATTTCTTAACGGCATCTATCTTGTTGCAGTCACATTTATGATCAGGTATTCCTCTAGGAAAACATGGTCTGCAAAAGAAAATGGTGGTGGAACAGGAGGCAAGGTGGACACTTCCCCTTTGGCACAGCTTAATTTTTCTATTAGATTAATAATGTATCTGTCAGTGTCTTTGTTCATTTTGCTTCGACTATCAATCGCCATCGGCAGCAGCTGTTCATGGCTGTATTAGGTCACTTATTTGGAAATTGTAATCGTCATACTTGAGCTTTCTTTATGAGAAATGACCTCATGACTTTTATCATCATGATGGCAAGCTTGGTTTTAGTTTTTATTTTCCTTATTCCTAAGTCTTATTCAACTTACTATTATCATGCATGACAAAGATAGATAGTGTTAGATTACCAAATTTGAAGTTGATTGGTTACCATATTTGATTATTGTTGGTCACACACCAACTGAAGAGACTTATTACTTGCCTCATTAACATATTTTTAGTTCAGACAAGCCATATGTGTTGCACCAACTTTGTCCTAGCCAGCCTGTTCAGCTTGTTCAAGAATTGAACCTCTGGGTTATTATAAGTACTTTGGTACTTGGAGAAAATTACAGGCTGTCAAATTTTTTGGTTGAACGTCTTCAATGAAACCCTAGTTTCAGTAATGGGCATTTAAAATGTGTATCTTCCAGTATTGAGATATAGGCGACTTTGGACCTTTAAAAAACTTGAACTTACATAATGAGATCAAGTGTAGCGCAACAAAACACGGTTAATTATAATACAACATTATATTATGCATATAGTATGACGTAGTTTTACAATTTTAAAATTTTTCTTCAAGTAAAAGTACGTCTTTTTTACATAAAAATTATAATGTTTCAATATCGATATACTTAAATTGGCTGTTCCCAAACTATCCAACTTATACATCATCTACCAACAAAGGAACAATACTTCTATGCCCACTTGCACCACTTACGATTTTATACTTGGGCATTGCAGCACTTTTTCACCTGCAAAAAACACTCAAAATGTTTATTCTCTTGGGAACATTCGCATACATTTCCTTAGCCAAGAAGATATGTTTCCAAATGAGAAATAATGCAACGTAACAAAATACAATCAAATATAATGTAACGTTATTTTATATTTTTATGATATATCATAATCTTTTATTGAACTATACATTTTTTATATGGTTATGATTAGCTTAGCTGTACTGAATCTGAATCCAAATATTTATAGTTACAAGCTTCTTATAAAATTTTAAAAGATGAAATGAAATTTTGTGGTTGATTTATTATAAAAAGGTAAAACAAAATTAAGCACATTGAGCAATTTTCAAGCGAAAAAATTATTGGTTTTTTAATATAATTTCATTTACTAACCGACATCGTTTTGCTAGAGGCATTGAAGCGCACAATTTTAACACGGTTTTTAGAGAGGGAATTTAAAACTAAAAAAGAAAGAGAACGAGCGAGAGACAACAGAGCCTGCTCTCTCTCTCTCTCTACGTATCATCGACGCCTGCCGATCTCGTCGATTGCTCAAATCATCTCAGCTTCGATCCAATTTCAAAGATCCGAGGTCGTTTGAGGTTTCAGATCTGTGAGTCGACTTCTTTGAATCGATAGTGATATTGTGAGTTTATAATGTGTTCAGATTGTGTGAGAACTTGGTTTTGTTATTGCTGCTTTTTCGTAATTGGAGTTTGATTTCTTGTGTTTATATCAATCTATCTTCCAGCTCAAATTTAGGTGCTTAATTTTTGTGCGGTTAAGGTTGTGGATTTTTTTTTGCTCTGTGGCTTGCATGATCTCTAACCTTATGATGAAATGTCGGTGAGGTGGATTTCAATTTAAGATATGGTTTCTTTCCTGTTGATTGATGATTTTCCATTTGGTTTTATTTGGAACCAAATGGTTCGATTTGAAGCAAGTTGTATGCTTTCAGAAGTTGGGAATTTGATCACCTTTTTTGTGCGTTTTCTTGTTCTATAGACTGCTCAGACTATAAGCTAGTTCCCCTGGCCAAGCTTTTGGTTGCGGAAGTGTAGTAAAGGTTCAATTTTTGTTTTGTTTCTTCGATACGTTTGTGCCATGTATAGTATTTTCACTCAGCCACGATGGTGTCACATGGTCAGATTCGAAAGTTCTGTAGTTTGAATTAGGATTATCTGGCCACTATGATTCAGGGTCTACCAGAGCCGTTGGGATTGTGAATAATTGCCATTTCTTAGTCTGTATATTACAGTTGTAGTGTCACCATATGATATTGGGTTCTTGCTAATACTGGATTCTTTTTCCTTCTTCAAATGCTTCTATATCATGAATATGCCATTACCTGCCTGCTAGAGACCGTATTTCATTATTTTTCTCAGTTTTGGAGTACTACATTGATGGGCAATGACATTAATCACATGCTAAAAGAATAGGACAAGTGAAAGTGTGTCTTTGTTAGCCTTTTGTTGTAATTGACAATTTAGTCGATTCGATTCGTAGCTTGCTTGTGTTGACTGACCAACTGATTCTTATTTGACTTTCATCAGGAGACTCCATGAAGAAGGCATTTGATCAAACTGTTAGAGACCTGTAAGCTGTGGCTACTTTAACCTTCTAATCTCTATCAAAATACATGATCATGATTAGGATCGTAATAGATTTTTATGCCAGCACAATAATCATGGAAGCTGTGTGTTGAATATTCTTCTCACAATCTTGTAACTAGAAAAATAACATGTCCACTCTTGTTAGGTTTTGGACCATTGTTTCCTAAAAGTTTATCCCACATGATTTTGCAGAAAGAGAGAGGTGAACAAAAAGGTTCTAAAGGTTCCTGGAATTGAACAGAAGGTATTAGTCTTTTGCATCCTGTTTTTCATCAAGACAGCATTTGGAATCCTTGCTCAATATAGTGCCTGAAAATCAATAAGTAAAAATAGGAAAATATTGGTGCAAAAATTAATTGTAGGATAACCACGACCTTGACACCCAATATAACTGTAAACTGCAGTTTGATTGGCACTTTGTCCGAGTCACACATTTTTCCTTTTTTGGAATAAGTCATACTTATGCAGCTTTTGTTTCATCTTGGATAAGAAATTATCACGTTGCTGTTTATAAGCCATACCCTTGTATCTGATTTCCAAATCTATTACTGTATGCCTTCAGCATTTTTCACTTTTGATAATGTTTTTCATTATAGTATCTAATAATAACGCACTGCTCAAACTAGAACCTCTTTTTATTCATTTCAGGTTCTCGATGCCACTAGCAATGAGCCCTGGGGTCCCCATGGAACACTTCTTGCAGTTATTGCAAATGCTTCCAGAAACCAGTAATCTCATAGCAGTCTCATAATTTATTTACTCTTTATATGTCTCCCAGTCCTCGTGATCAACATTTTCTCGCAGTCATGAATACCAACTTATCATGGGAGTTATCTGGAAGCGGATAAATGATATTGGAAAAAACTGGCGCCATGTTTACAAGGTCTGTAATTTGTTTGCCATGTTTTTTTTTGCTTGTTTTTTGTCAAAATTCCATTGCTGTTTGACATAGCAGTATGAGCGGCATGTGCAATTTCTTTTGCTTAACGGTTAATTCTTTTTTGATAGATTAAACTTTATCGATAATATGGCGAAAACTAATATTTTTACCAAGTTCAAAACACTAATAGCTAATTTATTGTGTGGGCTCCAAACCTTGTATAATGTACTACCTTTCTTGTGTTACTATCAAAGAGGAGTTGGTTGCTGTATGTCATTCCATTCTTTTTTGCTGCTGCATATGTATCTAGGTAGATGTTTCTTGCCTTGTATTTCCCTTGTACATCATACAGTTGTACATTTTGAAGATTTGGAATTGTATCGGCAGATCTATATCCAATCAAACGTTCTGTCTACAACTTTGTTTGTGCATTTTATGTGTTCCTGTTTAGGTAGATTTGTAATGCTGTGGTTTTTAGTTTTTACTATCTTTAAATATTTACAAGGTTTATAGTCAAATGTCCGGTCAGAAAAAGTTCTGACAGTGAAGCTTCCTATTATCCTTTCGAAGGGGAACTGATAGTAGCCTTCAATTGCATTTCAGGGATTGACTGTGTTAGAATACCTCGTAGCAAATGGTTCTGAACGCGTCATCGACGAGATCAGGGAACATGCTTATCAAATATCAGTTAGTGTCCCACATTTCTTATATACATTCACAGCATACATCTATAGATTGCAATACTATTCAATTCAAGCTTTTTAGTCTTAATTGACATTAACTTGACTGATTTTCCTAACAGACTTTGTCAGATTTTCAATACATTGACTCAAGCGGTAAGGACCAGGGAAACAATGTTAGAAAGAAATCCCAGAGTCTTGTACAGCTCGTGAACGACAAAGAGAGGATAGCAGAAGTTCGACAAAAGGCAGAAGCTAATAGGGATAAGTAGGTTTCACACTTATTAGCTTATGCATGTTTTATGTCATGACCAATACCACTGTAATGGTTAAACTACATTTGGTCTTCATACATACGCATTTGGTGCACATAACTGACTTCACAAGTAGTTGCACTGCTGACATTTTAATGAGTCATTCATGGCATTTGTGTCGCAACAGATACCACAATTCATCATCAATTGGAGGAATGCACAGGCCCAATTCGTATTCTGGCGGATATGGTGACAGATTTGAGGATGATCGAAATGGTTATGGAAGGGATAAAGAATCCGGTTACAGAGAAGATGACCGATATGGTAGATATGGGGATTCATATAATCGTGATGGAGATCGTTACAGTAGAGATTCTGATGAGCGTTATGACAGAGATGGATATAGGGATGACGGTTACCATGGAAGAAGCAGAAGTGTTGAAGGTCAGAAGTATGACTCAAGGAGTAGGAGTTATGAAAGGGATAGAGATCGCGCTTATGAAAATGATGGGAACTATTCATCTCAGTATGTCCACTCTCATACCATCTTCACTACAGCTTTGTTAATTTCAAATTGCCTATGCATAGTTATTTTGGTTCAAGAGTGATATCCTTTTCTTGGAGCAGTTGTTCCACGGAACTAGCAGCATTTTGTATAAATGTACTTGAATATTGTAGCATTCATTGATATGTTTTTATTTTTAGTAACGTGACCTCAATCATAATGACCACTCCTTGTTGATTGTTGTTTTCACATGTTATAACTTTCTTATAACTTATTTTATGATAGGCCTAGTGGTGCCAGAATTAATGAGCAATCCCAGGATGGAAGGTATTGTATTATCAAACCATGAGTAGTTGTTGGGGGCATTCACTGGTTGATTAATTTTGCAAAATTTTTCTTTAAAATTTTATATCTCCATATTTGCAGGCGCCTTGACCGAAAATTTTCTGAACAAGATCTTGGTGAACCTCCTAATTATGAGGAAGCAGTGAATGGAGGCAGAAGTCCTGGTCAGACTAAAAAGTAACATCCACACTTTACAGTTATCTCATTTCTTCTGTTTATTGCAGCTCATTCTTGTAGGCTGAACTCTGCTCCTTTTCTTTTTCTAAATGCAGAGGAGTTTCAGCTGTCAACGGTAGTGCATCACCTCCTCCTACAGTAACAACTCCTGGTCAAAGTCCCTCAGCGCCCTCCTTGAACCGCACCACATCTTCATCGCCTGTGATTCATAATTCCCCTGCCCCCTCTGCTAGTCATGATGTCTCTACGCCTTCAGTGAGTCATAATACTCCCACGGCACCCGTGCATCCAGGATTTTTTAGTTTTGATGAATTTGATCCACGCGGTCCTGTTTCAGGTAAATGAACTTATCTGCTGTCTACACCCAATCATTTGATTCCATATTTTTGAAAACTGGTGTGATTAGGAGTTAAGTAGATACTAAAAGAGATCCCATCTAGATTTTGCATGTGGCCTGCTGAATTGTTCAGAAACTTGCATCAGTAAACTAGTCCTAGTGAACTCTTATACAAATAGAAAGTTTTTACCCTTTTTATTACTATGTAAGCGAGCTGGTGGTCGTATACATTTTGAGTAACTTACTGTTCACGTGTCTCCTCAGCTCCTGCACCTCCCCTCTACACAAATGGTACAACTGGGGACTTCCTCCCTGATGCTTTAGCATTAGTGCCAGTTTCATCTTCTGAAACATCTGCTGATCCTGACTCCAGTTTTTCAACCTCGGCGTCGGCTTTTGATCAGGTAAGCTTTACATGCCTTTTGATAATGATAAGCAAATTTTATTGAGTCAATTGTACTAGTCTATTTAGTGAAAAATGTTTTACATTGATTCAGCATTTTGAAGATCCATTCGGTGACACGCCATTCAGAGCTGTCCATCAAGTGATTAGTGACTCGGTTCAATCACAGAATGTCTATTCCACACAGTCATATCAGCCGTCTACCAGCCAAAGTCCGGATCCAGCTCAGTCTCCTCAACAATTTACTACCGGGTCATCCTTTTCTGGCCAACAAAACCAGGACATGGATATCCTAGCTGGAATACTTCCTCTTACCGAAACCACTGTCCCAAGCTCTGACAGAGGCTTTAATTATCAGCCTGAAGCAACTGCCCCGGATAGGCAAATGGCACAGCAAAACAATGGATACTTCCAACATGATCCTGCAAATCCAGTGTTATCTCACTTGGCTCACCAGGCTTCTTCACTTGTTGCAACTACGCAGTATAACAATGGGGGTCTATCACAACCTGGAACTTACCAGAGTGCTCCGCACATGTCTACTCAAAGCCATATTGCTTCCGAAGCTCAGCATCATGATGGGGTTTTCATCCAACGGACGTCATCAGCTCCACTTCAAATTGAGCATAATAGATACAGTCCAACCCATTTTGCAAGTGCAGCAGTGGCTTCGCAGCCAGGCCAGTTTGGAATATCTCCCCAGCCAGCTAAGGACAAGTTTGAGACCAAGTCTACAATATGGGCAGATACACTCAGCCGTGGCTTGGTCAATTTGAACATAAGTGGATGTAAGTTCATATTTTGCTCCCACTTGCCCATTTTATAGAATTATTTTGAACTGGTTTGTCTAATTTCAGTCTTCCCCTGCAGCTAAAACCAATCCAATGGCAGACATTGGAGTCGATTTTGATGCTCTTAATCGAAAAGAGAAGAGGATGGAAAAGCCATCAGCAGTTCCTCCGATATCAACGGTCACCATGGGGAAAGCTATGGGGTCAGGTTCAGGAATGGGACGAGCTGGTTCCTCTGCAACCAGGCCACCAGCTAGCCCGATGGTGGGCATCCCTAGTTATTATGGCGGCATGAATCAGCAAGCCATGGGTATGAACAGGGCTCCCGGGATCAGTCAAAGTTCACAAGTGCAACAACCCATGATGGGCGGAGGTGGTTACGGTCCTCAGCAGCCAATGATGGGTGTTGGATATGGACCTCAGCGACCGGTGATGGGTGGAGGTTATGGATCCCAACAACCAATGACGGGTGGGGGATATAATCCTCAACAGCCGTATGGACGAGGATACCAGTGATTCTAGAAGCTACTAAATTCTTCATAAAATTACCCTGGCAACAGTAGAACCAAGTTTATGCTCGGACGCACCACATGTAAGTTTGTAACTTTCTTATTCCTATTGACCACTTGAGGTAATTTTGCGACACTATACTTACCTGCCATGTATTATGTAATTTATTCGTCAACAGGAGTCTGTATTAAGGATATCTGACTTCAGGATGTCACATTGAGCATTTTGTGGCATGGCTTTCCTTGAGCCTGCCCCTTGTATGACTCTGTAAAAGTATACTTTCCCTTGGACGAATAAAGTTTGATTGTTACTTTCTTCTTCTTAAGCTGCCCGAGCTCACTTAATTGTTTAACACCATAAATAGGCAAGCTTCCATAATCATAGCGCTCTAGTTATGCTTGATTCACCAGCTCAAAACTGTGACTGATTGTAACTGGGAAGCCACATTTATATCTCATTCCATTGGATGACATGAGACACAGGATGTTACTCTAGGAAAACCATGATCCTGTCCCCCATTCGGTCCTTGAAGTCGAGCAACACTTTCCCTCCCATTTCCTCTGTGGCATTGTTCAGTAGCTCTTTCATGTTAACACCACCTAAAGCTGGATATAGCAGCAAACACGATACAATTACACGCTATTTAATAAGGCATCAATCTTAATCAGATTGGTAAGATGTCAAGTACCTGGAACAATATTTGTGATGCCATCCAAGAAACCAGCCTGTTCAGAGTGGAAAACCAATGAGAAATAAGCTCTTGAATAACGCACAACAGAGAAATAAGCAAATTCAGACGTGGGATAAGGTCTTCAAATTAAGAAAGTTTGTCCACTTACTGGAATTCTGAGATCAAGTTTTTCAAATCCATCTCGTCCGATTATCCTGATCCTTAGTGTACGGGACCAGATTCCAGAAAAGGGATCTCTATCTCCAGTATATATAGAAGGTGTTATCACCTCAGTTAAGAAGTCTTGAGGATTTTGAGGCTGCTGCTTGTCTGTACTATCGTACGGGTCACGGTTGGAGGACCAATAACCTATATTGATAAAGAATGTTGAGGCTCCTGTTAGTTCTTTCAAAGATCAATATTAACAAATCCAAAGATGAGGTTTCTATAAACACTAAAAAGAACATTGCTACACGAAATTTTGCTTAAGGTATCAGATAGGGAAAAAAGTCACGCACCAGACTTTGCAGGGCTGATAGCATATCGCTTCTCTTCTTCATAGTAACTATTGAAACCTAGGGTTTCCTTCATTTCTTCAAAAGAGAGCATACTTCCAGGCGTAGGTATACGCCCTCCTTTGATAGCAGTTAGTGCATCCTGTAAAGTAGTCATCAGGAGAGACCTAATTTGACAAGTCATACAAGTGCACAATAAACATAATCAATAAAATTATAAGAAACTCACACATCTATATTGTTTATTTTCTTTATTGATGCTCTCATACAATATCACAATATTAGAAGAAACATAGTTCTAAGCATTAAGCGTGAAGCCTTTAACCGACACCCTTGTAATAAAGAAATGTGTCTTTTCAAATGTATGATGTTCTACCTGCATTGCTAGCATAGAAACCCCAAGCAAGGAAAGAGGGTAGGCTACAATCTTATATCCAAGCTCTTCAAGCTCTCTGGGATTAAGTATAGGCGTCTTGCCACCACCTTCAAGCATATTGGCCTGCAGATAATTTCGAAGACATTCAGCTAATGCAATTAATGCTGTTCACCTACTTTTCCTTTGGAGTTTTACTAGTTACCACTCAAATCAGACTGGTACAATGTGACACTAAGAACATGAAGCTAATCAATGGACACTGAATTGCAGTAACTCTTACACTACATGGACAAAAAAGGATCAATTTGGTAGAATAAATTAAGGTATACAAGTGACAGATTCTGCCTATCATTGATCTTTCGACAGAGGTGGAAAACATTCACAATAGAAACTAAAGAAAGGTATGTGTATATCCAATATATAAAGACAATTAGAGATAAGAGTGTACAAAACAGGAGAAATAGTTAGTCATTCGCTCTTGGCAATTTTAACAGTTAATAGGCTGTGCAAACAAGGCCATCCTGGCCAAAGGTAAGTAATAAAATCTATGCAGCCAACAGATACAAATAGTATAATTATAATCCAATAAATGAATATCAGCAACGGAGACTAAAGTGGTTATGCTACACTACCGCATATGACCTTTCTTCTACTTTGAAACTCTACACCTAGCCTAAGAAGTCTTGTTCAATAGTCCAAGAGGAGTGGATACTAGATCGTACCATTTTAGGAACCAAGGGGGATATTTGACAGAAGCTTTTCATCTCTTCTTTTGAAGCAAGTGCATCAATGAAAAGAACATCGGCTCCAGCATCAGAAAATGCCTGTGATCTCCATAGTGATTCTTCAAACGATACTGCCTGACGAGAATCAGTTCGGGCAACAATGACAATGTCACAGCCACTCTCCCTACGAGCATCAACAGCTGCTTTTATCCGCATAACTGCTTCTTCTCTGGACACCACTTTCCTTCCACGTGTGTGACCACAAGCTTTTGGGGATACCTAGAGTAACAGCATTAAAAATCATCATATTAGATGCAAACAAAAAAGTAGTCCCCGATTTTGAATGATAGTATGGTACACATACATAGACTTGTATGAAAGGAAGCAGGACGCTACCAATACAATGATAAAATATTACAATTCTAGCTGAAACATACCGGAACATTTGTTATGCAAATACAACCACATATATGCTCCACACAGAAACACATTCGTATATGCCTTTGGTTGAAAGTAGAAACGAGTAACATAATAAAGTTTGTAGATGAGGAATTGTTTACCTGGTCTTCTAAAATAATCCCAGCAAAGCCAGCCCTAATAAATCCTTTGACGGTTCTCTTAACATTCATTGCATTTCCATATCCATTATCCCCATCCCCAATAACAGGAATGGATACAGCCTGTGTGATTTTCTGCCCTTGATCCACCATCTCTCCATAAGACACATACCCTGTATCTGGCAACCCTAAACTAGCAGCTGATATCCCAAACCCTAACAACAACAAACTGATTGATCGATACTCCATCACTAAGAATTATTTAGCTAAAAATGAATAGAGAGAAATACCAGTGGAGAAGCAAAACTGAAATCCCGCATTTTGGACAAGCATAGCACTCAGCGCATCGAAACAAGCAGGACCTTGGTGAACTCCAGGGGAATCGAGTATTCTTCTGAGCTCCTTGGCCGGCGAATCTCGCTCATCGCTGGAGCAAGCCACCACAAAACGGCGTCGTCCCTGATGTCGTTTGCGAATCGGATGGATGCTGAGTAGAGAGAAGCGTTGTGAAGGAAAAGACGAGGTTTTCAATACCGAGTTAGAATGCTGAGAAAGAGATGATCGCCATGGAAGGGATGGTGGGTCGAGCTTGAAATGGCGGCGAGAGTCGCAGCTGCTGCTGATGCCGGAAGCTGCCTTCATTTTTGCCCTCTGAGACGCTCTTCGGGTCTTCTGCTTTTTTATTTTTTATTTTCAGAAATATTATTATTAATATAAATAATAAAATAAAATAAAAAGAAAATAGTGAGGAATCACTCATTTTCTTTGTAATGAAGGTAATTTGTTTCTTACTTGCTACAAGGAAGAATCTTCACACAACTATTTGGTTGTTTACGACCAAAAGCTGCAGTCTGCATTCAGCCATCTTCGTGGTCGGCAACACACAATCCGATGTCATTCGTGCTCTAAGGACGCTCATTTCCAAAATGATGATTCCTCGTGGATTTCAGCATAATACCAACGTCTGCGCCTGTCATTTTTACTCCCCATTCTTGCTAAAATTTTACTGTGCCATAATTTCCATATCCAAGCAAAGATCTAGGAGTCCGATGATAAGGCGCAGCACATCTAAATCAAGCATGTATCAGATTTCATTCAGAGCTTCATCTGAGTTGTATTCAGGAAATATATTCCATTCTGGCTCCCCATCCGACCCATGTCCGTCGACCAAGCCTTCTTTATTGCCAAAATGGCTCAAATCATCCTTACATTCAGGTTCATCATTAGTAGTCTTGTACAGTCCTCTGCTCCTTTCAAGCATTCCTTTCTTCATAATGCTTGCAAACCTTTCCCGTATTTCAACAAGGGGGTGCTTGGTTATGAGTTCCCGGCCAACATAACCTTCCCTGAGGACTACAGTTTGCGTGTTGCCCTTCATAGATATGTAGAAAATTCCAGGATGCCGCTCGAAAACTTTGGTGAATTTTTGAGGCAGTGCTAGTGGCTTGCGGAGATTGCTGACATTTTTGCGTTCAGTTTTCTTTTGGACGGTCAAGTGGAGAAACTCATGGAACACTCCAACAATTCGCTTTTCGGACACATCTGTCCGTGGATCCAGATGTGATGCATCAATATACGGAGAGGTGTAAGGTAGCTTCTGCCATTCGTCCAACCATTTCATGCATTTTCGCTTCAATCCAAAACCCCTTGTGAAGCTGATAGGAAACGCCAAACCGTCATTTTCCCGATCTATATCCCATTGCTGTGAATTCACAAGCTGAAGTTGAGAGACAGCCAAGGAACCATCATATTTCAATAGTTTCAGCCCCACTCGATCATCAGGGAGTTGGACGAATTCAAAAGTATCAGGGTGACGAGGAATCAACAAATGATGGTAATCATAAGGCAGCCCTAAATCCCATTTCAACTGATCAATTGTCTGCAGCGGAAGAATCTTATCCCTCGTAAGCATCAGGAGTTTACACAACCTATCAACAATATCCCCTTCATCCCGCTTAAGAACATCCACTTCTTCCCGGTAGAGACACTGTGCCTCAGTTGTCAACCGGTACCACGGCACAGGGGTACCGCCACTATCAAGAGCATAAAACTCCTCAAACACGGAAGGATATCTCCTGACAAATGTGGACAGCTTAAGTTCATAAGGGAGTCCGATCTGTCTCCGCTTGCGAGCCAGATGGTAAACCGCTCTGCAGCCCTCGGATTCACTACCAATCATTGCAACAAGCATGCAAGCTGATTTTAACTCATTCTGGCCAGCCACGACACTATCAAGTGTCCGGTCTTTCACCCACTTTAACTTCAAGTTAACTAAACCTCGCCTCTGCTGATACTTACACGCTACAATCAAATAACGGCTGCAGCCTCTGGACCAATTATAACTCGATCTGATGATCATCTGGCCAGCACCAATGCTCGCACAACAAATGATCAAAACCAAACTCCACGATTTTCCTCTCTAAAGCATCTGCACAGCATATAACAGCAAAAATAATAATCAAACCTTCGAGTCCTCAACAACATGGTAATTGATAACTGATAACATAAGCAGTGCTGCAACTCAAACCCTAACGTACTTTTGCAGTTGTTACACCAATCAAGTGCAAATGAAAATCAAATGATTACCTGATTGAGGAATCGGAAGGTGTCCAGATCGACCAAAAGTCTGATAGATGAACGAATCGGACAAGTGCAGTCCGACTTAGTATATAGAAGCGAAGCCGAAGGGGGATGTATTTCACCCTCCTTCACGTAGTTTTCGGGAATCGACAATGGAACTGATTTAGGGTTGTGAAATTGGATTTCGATTTTGAAACTCGACGAGGGCACGATGAAGGAATTCTACTCGGCCGCGAAGCGATGAGTGATGAAGGTGGACTGGACGGAGTCGTTTCAAGGAAAGAAATAAAAGGCAAAATAAACAGTCGAGTTTAAACGCTGAAGTGCAGTTAAATCAAATGAAGATAAATTAAAAATTGCTTTGTGTTACTATCAAAAACATAAAACTATATTTTTATTCTATTCTATTTTCTTTTAACATTATTTTTTATTTAAATTACCCTCGTTTTTATTTATATTATATTCAACTTTCTTTTGTCATTAATCCACGATCTAATAGACTATTCAGAAAAAAGAAGATTAAAAATTATATATAACCATATAATTAAGGCAGTAATTTTTAATTTTATTAATTTGTTCTAGATAGACACGTGTCATTTATAGAATCTACTTTCCAAATAAAAAAAATCTCATAGTTATATGGCATTCTAAAACCCCCAAACCCTTGACAAAACCCTCACTCTCATTCTGAAGAGAATGAGCAAACGAGGGTTGAAGCTGAAGAAGCCCATTCTCTCCCAACTCCTTCCCTCCCCCAACATTCAAAACCCTAATTCTCTGCTCCCTCATTTCAAATCCTCGCGCCGAAATCCTCTTTTCAGGCACCTCTCCACGTCTCCGCCCGACATTCTTCACGGCTTGATCGACCCCGAAGCGGATTTGTATAAACACGCCCCTCCTGCTGTCGCTCACCAGGATTTCGGATTCCTGCGCGAATCGTTGTCGGCGGAGCAGGTGGAGAGTAAGGGCTCTGAAGATGCTGTTTTGATAATCAATGGTATTAGGGATTTGAATGATGGGTTTTCTGAGGGGACTAAGAAGTTTCTCAGGCAGTTTAGGGGAGTGTTGAATGAGGGTTTGATGATTCGAGTGTTGAAGGGATTGGGGAACAATGAGCTCTGTGTTAAGTTTTTCATTTGGGCTGGTAGGCAGATTGGGTATACTCATACTGCTGCCGTGTATTATGCATTGGTCGATGTGTTGGAGGATGAGGAAAATGATAGGGTGCCTGAAGATTTTTTGAGAGAAATTAAGGATGATGATGGGGAAGTGCTTGGCAAATTGCTTAATGTGATTGTCAGGAGATGTTGTCGGAATGGTATGTGGAATTTGGCGCTAGAGGAGCTGGGGAGGCTGAAGGAACTTGGATATAGGCCAATGAGGTCTTCGTATAATGCATTGATTCAGGTGTATCTTAAAGCTGATCGGTTGGACACTGCCTATCTGGTTCACCGCGAGATGTGTAGTAATAATTTCAGAATGGATGAGTTTACTTTAGGATGTTTTGTGTATTCTCTTTGTAAAGTTGGACGGTGCAGAGACGGCCTTGCTTTGATTGAGAAAGAAGATTTTGTTCCTGATACAGTGATGTATACTAGAATGATTTCTGGATTGTGTGAAGCTTCAAATTTTGAAGAAGCCATGGATCTCCTGAATAGGATGCGGGCTTGTTCTTGCACCCCTAATGTTATAACATATAGGATTCTGCTTTGCGGATGCCTAAATAAACAGCAGTTGGGTAGATGTAAGAGGATTCTGGATATGATGATCACTGAAGGTTGTTACCCGAGTCCTAGAATATTTAATTCTCTCGTACAAGCTTATTGCAAGGCAGGAGATTACGCCTATGCCCATAAACTGTTTAAGAAGATGATAGCCTGTGGCTGCTCACCTGGTTATGTGGTTTACAATATATTAATTGGTGGTTTATGCGGGAGGGAAGAGCATCCCAGCTCCGATGAACTGAAATTATCAGAAAAAATCTACAGTGAAATGCTTGGTGCTGGAGCTGTTTTGAACAAAGTTAATATCTGCAACTTTGCTCGATGCCTTTGTAGTGCTGGAAAGTTTGAAGAGGCGTATAGTTTAATTCGTGAAATGATGAACAACGGTTTCATACCTGATAACAGTACATATTCTAAAGTGATCAGTTACCTATGTAATGTCGCCAAGATGGAAAAAGCATTTCTTCTATTCGGGGAGATGAAAAGAAATAAGGTTGTCCCTGATGTGTATACTTATACAATTTTGATTGATAGTTTTTGTAAGGCTGGCCTGATTCAGCAAGCTAGAATTTGGTTCAGTGAAATGATTAGGGATGGTTGTCCTCCTAATGTGGTTACTTTTACAGCACTTATACATGCTTATCTAAAAGCCAATAAAGTGGACACTGCAAACGAGCTATTTAAGATGATGTTATCAGAAGGCTGCATGCCTAACATTGTCACTTATACAGCTCTGATAGATGGTTACTGTAAAGTTGGCAAGGTTGAAAAGGCTTGCAGCATATATGAAAAAATGAAAGGTGATGAACGGATTTCTAATGTTGACATGTATTTTGTAGTTGACGGTGGTATTTCTAAGGAACCAAACACTATCACTTATGGAGCCCTGGTTGATGGCTTGTGCAAAGCATACAAGGTGAAAGATGCGGGCGACTTAATAGATACAATGTCGGAGGGCAGTTGTGAGCCAAATCATATTGTCTATAATGCCCTAATAGATGGATTCTGCAAAGTTGGAAAATTGGATGAAGCGCAAGAGGTTTGTACTAGGATGTCAGAGCATGGATATGGCCCAGATGTGTATACATATTGCTCACTTATTGACCGGCTGTTTAAGGATCAAAGACTAGATCTTGCTCTTAAAGTTTTGTCCAAGATGCTTGAAAATTCTTGTGTTCCCAATGTTGTTGTCTATACAGTGATGATTGATGGCCTTTGTAAACTAGGAAAGATAGATGAAGCCTATAAGCTTATGTTGATGATGGAAGAAAAAGGATGCCATCCAAATGTTGTTACATATACTGCGATGATTGATGGTTTTGGCAAAGGAGGCAGGGTTGATAGATCACTTGAACTGTTTGCTCAGATGGGGGTAAAGGGTTGCCCTCCAAATGTCATCACTTATAGAGTACTAATAAATCATTGTTGTGTTGGTGGGCTCTTGGATGAGGCTCACAGACTGCTAGAGGAGATGAAGGGAACCTATTGGCCAAAGGACACTGCAGCCTACAGTAAAGTGATTCATGGTTTAAGCAGAGATTTCATATCCTCCATAGGTTTACTAGATGAAATAGCTCAGAACCCTTCATTTTCTATGGTTGTCACCCCTGTCTATAGAATGTTAATTGATAACTTTTGCAAGGCAGGAAAACTGGAAGTGGCTCTCAAGCTACATGAAGAAATCTCTTCACCCACACATTTTTCAGTTGCAGTGCAGAGTATGTACTTTTCGTTAATAAAGAGCCTCTCACTCGCTAACAAGACTGAGAAAGCTTTCGAGCTTTATGCAGAAATGATTAAAAGTGGAGGAATTCCTGAAATCGACATGTTTTTTCACTTGATTAACGGGCTCATCCGGAATGGAAAATGGGAAGAAGCATTACAGCTCTCGGATGGCATTTGTCAAATGGTTAGCATCTCTACTAGTTCTCTTATTTGAATGGTAAACAAATATGGGTGCAATTTTTGGTTATTTATGCAGTTTCTTTACTGCTTATTAGTACAAGATTCTACTGATAAAATATTCTATAGCCGTAAGGTGTCACTATGGATGAAAATTTGAACGTGTTCGTTGTGAACCTAAGCTTAAGGAAATAATCCAAAAAGAGACTAGCTTATTGGGTGGCAGAACTCCTTGAATTTAAATATCGTTCCACAATTTTTTGAAGAACAGTAGCCATTTCTCAAGTTGCCTCTTCCTGTTGGGTTTCAGTGAAAGCATTGGTACTGGGTATCTAATCCGAAGGAAAGAGTCCAACCCAAAAGACTAGATCATTGGGTGGGAGATCCCATAGACTTAAGTATCATTCATTAGTCCTTGTGAGATCAAAGTGGGAGTGCAACAATGCTGTTTATAGACCATATTCGTTTTTTTATAGGGTAAAATCAAGATATTACACAAGGACTCCTGCTGTTCTTGGGGAAGGGAAATCAAGTAATTGATTACCTGACCACTACTCTTATTACAAGATATTATAACTTCTAAACTGTATTAGTTTGTACTTTGAAGACAACTTTTAGTTTACAATCTCCATTATGTAGAAATGTTATATGCAGAGCTAATACCTTTTGGCCAGAAATGCCATGCTACATTTTAGATGGTAGAATCTGTCTGTAAGCTAAATTTTCGTCATATCTTTTGTTTGATTTATAGATTTACCTATTTTACACATACTACTGCAAAAATGTATCTCTACTGCAGTTTAAAGCATCTTTGTGCTGTATACACATTAGTAACTTTAACTCATGTTGCGTGTATTTGAACTTTTGGACCAGGGAATTAAATGGGCTTCTGACAAGAAGGTGTTTGGGGTACCTTCACCTATGCATACAACTCTTGCAAACTCAACTAATGTGTGCGCTGAAATATCACCAATCGATTCCCTTCATGAGGGTGGAATGCATAATGAGCGTTTCCCAGAACCGTAAGGATGAAGATGTGTAGTGCAAAACTATACAGCATGGCGAATTGGGAAGAAGCTATTATTGGGCTTATTTGTAAACCTCATTGTAGGGAACTGCTTATAATTCGTCATGACATATGCCACTCAGTCTGGACATCTTTTGTGAGTTTGCCCCTACGAGCTCTTATTATTGTTCTCGGTCAATCTGTGTCGTTCAGTGTTTCATATGACGTTGCAGTTCGTCACCAATGCAGGTTAGAATCACTTCCAACCAGTCTCACCAAACATTTTTCCATATGTTTGATGCATGGTCATGCTGCCTTCAACAGCATATGCCAATTTTGTGTGCACTGTGCAGTTCCTTATCTAAATAGGCAAACTGGTATACTGTAACTATGAGTCGTACCTGGTGATCTGCTGCATTGGTATTTATAAATCCATTTTGGATATTTTAATAGTTTATTTGTCAGTTCCCATGAACTATTGTTCACCAAGTATCTGATATTCTGATCTTTGTTTTGAGCCGAATCAGGAATGTGCTTGTAGGATGTGGTAATTGTTTACAAACTTGCTCGTATTCCATGAGATCAAGTCTACTGGGAACAGGTAAAGCTCAATATATTGAGTCTCTCCCTTTTGAAACACATGAAGGTTACTTGTAAGTGTTAGGCTGACAAACAGTCGCTTATATTCATTGTATTCACATGGCTAACAGAATTTTGGACACTAAGAAAATAATTGAGTAATTTTGATCTTATTGTGAATCTTGTACACTAACGGATAAAGCAAATCTACATTTGAGAGAAGAAAGGGTTCCTGTTAAATCTCATACTGATTTGTTTTCCAATGACTTCTGCAAAATTATGTTTGTGACTTTGTGTAATGTATTGTTTGATTTTGTAGAGGCTTGATAAGCACTTTGCACATGTTGGTTTTTTTTTTTTGCATAAACACACATTCCACAATCTCCTGCAAATTTGATCCCCATTAATGCCCCCGGGAAAAAATATAGTATCTATATGCACTTACGCAGATGTTGATTGTATAGTGTATATGATGTTGCTGAACTCAGGAAATCTCAAATATAGCTCGGAATATCTTTGAGATCTAATTCCGGGAACCTTCATCAATATGCTGGTCATAATGGTAAATTTTGTTTATGTGCATGTATCTGGGTCTTTGGGTGTGTTGTTAACTCGTTCAATTCATTATTAATCGTTTCAGAATCCTAAAGGCAAGAGTTCTATTGTTATAGCTGGAGAAAAATGGTTTATTGCGCATTAGAGTTGAGGAGGCTCATAAGGTAGATCCCAAATTTTATCGTGGACATGATTAATTTTTACGTTGAATTCATAATCTTATTTATCGATTCGCGCTTGCCATCCTTGAGCAGGGGCCATGCTATCGTATTTATATGGCTGCTCGTTCCTTATTTATAACTAACTGGTAAATGCTCTTTTGTTGTTTGAGACTGCAAAACATTCTTTTTCACGGCTGTTTAGTCATTTACTAATTTTCAGAATTCGCTTGTGGCCAGTGAACTATATTCTTGATGTCGCTTCTACAGATTTGATGCCCAGGTGGAAGAATTTGAAAGTACCATGCACGCTCTTTATTAATTACAACAAGAGAGTTTATGCATGCCCAGTGAAAGAGCAGCTTGTGCAGTACAAGTTCCTTACCCCTCCACGGCTGGACCAATTGAGCTATTCTTGCGTGGCGTGCAATGGCTAAAACCATCTCCTTATAAGTCATGTTCGGCCACTTCCTATAGTTTTCCTAATAACAAAAGCCCCAGCTGCCAGTAGCTGAATCTGTTGGAGGCAGCCTCTGGATGACAAGGCAAAAGAAATGAGGAGCATATCCAGAAAATGAGCAAGGATGACAAGGCAAAACTCAAGACTTTCGTAGGCAAATTTTCGAAGCAAGCTTCAACGATGCGGATATTGTGTTCTCCGGTCCGTCTTTTTTTTTTTCTTCTTCTGGTAAGTGACCTGAAAGTTACACTGATGTTGTATGAAGCCGTGAGAGCAAGATACAAGGGAAGATGTGTCATGAGAACAATTCTAACATCTCCAATTTCAACTTGTCATTTCTTCTCCTGCCTCCATAGGGTTTGTTTTTTTTAATTTAAAATTTTAATCATTCATTTCAATTAGTTCAATGTACTTTTTTTGTCACGTAAAATTTTAGTCTGATAAGTAAATAGAATAATAAATAAGTTGAGTTCAAAAAGCAGATCATTTTAATTAATTAAAACTAAATAAGTACTTGAGTAGCAAAAGTTAATAAGCACCTAAGTGCTTAAAATAAGTTAAAAAGCCTGACACTCAAAAATTATGATTCAATTTTGTGTTCTAAATTTAAACAAATCAAATAAAAAAATTGAATATAGGAGAAAGAACGCGTTTTTGTGATTCAAAATATGATAAGATTTGGACTTTTAGAAGTTATGGCTTCTTCCTGGCGCGATCGTTATCATCGTCATCATTTTCATCTCCCCTGTTTTTAGAGAGAGAAAATTCGCCAGCCTCGCTCTCGTCCTCGTCTTCGTGACATACGCGCATCAGATCGACCTTTCTGTCTTTCCCCATTGTTTATCTGTTCTTATTTTTTCTCATTCCAACCTGTCCGCCGCCCCACCCACTAATTCTCCCCACCCAGATCCGTAAAACCAAACCCTAGACTTGCAAGCAAAGAAAGCCCCACTCTCATCTCCATCTAAAGGTATCATCATATTGTGCTTCTCCGTCTTTATGCATCTGTAATCATGACTTTACTTGTAATACTTTTCATGGCCGTATTTGTAATCAGTGGGCTTTGATGTTACTGCATTTCCTTGCTGTACTTTATCATCTGTCCAACCCTCTAAGTTTAAGGGCTTTGGAGCTGTGAATTTTCCTTTTTTGAAAGAGGCTTGTGTTGAGGAGATAATCAGATTTCTTAGGGTTACTCTTTAGTCAAGAGGTTTGGGGGAATTGGAGTTTGATGGAGAAAGGTCGTCCTCCCCACAGTGTGGTGAGAATCAGTGGATGAGATTTGATAGATTTTTCTTGTAGAGATTTGTTCTTTTTTCTTTATTACTCTTTTGTAATTCGTTACAATCCTTTTTCATTACAATCTTGAAACTGCCCGAATTACCTGGTGTGTGTCATGACAGAAGAGCACTAGAGTCGGTAGACTTATTATTACAAATGAGTTCGATTTTCATATTATGTAAACTCATTCTCAGTATGTCGCAGTACCTGGTCATGTTGAAGCGTATCTAATAAGCATTTATGGCAATTCCTGGAAAATCGAGTTTTCCATTTTGAAGTTGCCTAACAACCTCAATTGTTATTATACAGGTGCAGACCCCTTCCCCTGGTCGTTTTTTCCGTCTTGAAGATTCAATTTGGGAGGAAAATACGCATCTGAGGAGTAAACACAGGATGCGCCGGTGGTTCTGCTGTAGCTGTCATGTAGAGGAGTCTCATCCCTCTCATGACAATGATTACAATAGGAATTCAAGGCACAATGCAGATGGTAGGTTTTGTTCATTACAGAAGTCGTCTTTGTCTAACACTAAATAAATACGGATAACTTTTTTGAGATGTTTACTTTACTCAATTTTGTTTATTGTAAGCAAAACATTTGAAACTTGAATACTGCTCATTCTTCAACATTTTTATGTATAGTAACTTTATATTGACCTTTCGATGAGAACCTAGATCTAAAGCTTACAATTAGTGGCTTTTGGCCATAGCAGAAAGAAAAAAAAAAAAAAGGCAAGAGTAGTGTAGTCTTACAAAGTTGAATATCAGTGTGTGCTAAACAAATTTGTTTTGGTTCAGTTACAGTGTGTAGACTATAATGTTTGATGTGGTTTTCCACTCATCTTTTTGTATGTAGGGCATCCAAGAACCAATAAGGTGGCAGCTCCCGTCAGAGAAGCGCAAAAGGCCCCACCAACCATTGAAGTACCTCAATTATCATTGGATGAGCTGAAAGAAAAGACAGATAATTTTGGATCAACTTCATTGGTAGGTGAAGGGTCTTATGGAAGAGTGTACTATGCGACATTAAACAGTGGAAAAGCTGTAGCTGTGAAGAAGCTTGATGTCTCTTCTGACCCTGAACCGAATAATGAATTTTTGACTCAGGTTAGTTTGATGAATACTCGCATATGCTTATTATTATACACGTTTTGTATGCTACCAATGCTAGCTGTCATCGACTCTATTTGGTCTTTCACTGATGCTGATAGTAGGTTGATTCTTTTTTGTTACAGCTTTCTATGGTCTCTAGATTGAAACATGAGAATTTTGTAGAGTTGCTTGGTTATTGTGTTGAAGGAAGTGACCGTGTGCTTGCTTATGAATTTGCAACCATGGGATCTTTGCATGATATCTTACATGGTAAGCCAATATGGTAGTGTCTTATTTTCACCATCTGTTTATATGCACTTTCCCACAAAATTAGCGTAATCAAATATTATTTTAATATTAGGAAGAAAGGGTGTTCAAGGCGCTCAACCAGGTCCAGTGCTTGACTGGATCCAGCGAGTCAGAATAGCTGTTGATGCAGCTAGAGGTTTGGAGTACTTACATGAGAAGGTCCAACCCTCTATAATCCACAGAGATATCAGGTCTAGTAACGTGCTATTGTTTGAAGACTTCAAAGCCAAGATTGCAGACTTCAACCTTTCAAATCAAGCTCCTGATATGGCAGCTCGTCTTCATTCAACTAGAGTTTTGGGAACCTTCGGGTATCATGCACCAGAGTAAGATTCTTAAACATGTTCGTATTTGGAAGCATGCCCTTATAAAAATCGACATTTGCATGCATTCTTTCCGTTTACTGAAGCAATTGAACTCAACTTTTTGTAAAATGTTTGAATGCTTAACTTTGTTTAACCATGGCACTTACTATATGTAATTACATGCTTGAAGGTACGCTATGACTGGTCAACTGACGCAAAAAAGTGATGTCTATAGCTTTGGGGTGGTTCTTTTGGAACTTCTAACTGGAAGGAAACCTGTTGATCATAACATGCCTCGTGGACAACAGAGTTTGGTCACTTGGGTTAGTCTTACATATTTTGTATAACTACGATTAAGGTCGTTGTTGCTTTGTTGCTTACTGAATACGTTACCCATGGTATTTCCTAACAGGCTACTCCGAGGCTGAGTGAAGATAAAGTCAAGCAATGTGTGGACCCCAAGCTTAAGGGAGAATATCCTCCTAAAGGAATCGCCAAGGTATTGTACTACTTCCTCCTTGCTTTGTAAACACTGCCTGTGTGGCTCTTTACTGATGTTTATTTTTCAATGCAGTTGGCTGCAGTAGCCGCATTATGCGTGCAGTATGAAGCAGAGTTTCGGCCTAACATGAGCATTGTGGTCAAGGCTCTCCAGCCACTTCTGAAGCCCCCTGCACAAGTTGCGGCAGCCGCGCCTAGAGTGGATTGAGAAACAATCGATTATTGACAGACAACAAACCAATTAGGCTATATCCTGTGCTGTGGTTTTAACTGCAGCTTCATTGAAAAGAGTTGATATGTGATGTGTGTTTGATTTCTGCTAAGATTTGATTGTCAACTCTCTCCAGGCTGCTTGTATTGGTGAAAAGATTATGCTCAGCTTTGCTTCTGAGCTTCTCTATTCTATTTATTTGTTTCCTAACGCCTTAAAAATGTTTCGTTGTATTTGATTTGACTGAGTTTGATGGTATTCCATCATGGACGGTGTCATACTATTTTAATCCAAACATCAACTTTGTGATCAAAATTCATTCTCTATTTTTAGAAAGAATCACATCCTTGTATATATGTTGATCACTGCACATATCACCATCAGAAAGAAGAGCATTTGCATCCATGGATGGATCAAATTTCCTTGTAGCATTGGCATTGTTTACTCAGCTCTGTTCCATGAAAGCTAGCCAGCTTCCCCTGTTCCCAGCCATGCTCGTCTTGGGCGACTCCACCGTAGACTCCGGCAACAACAACTACATCTCCACCTTATTCAAAGGCAACCACCCTCCCTACGGCCGAGACTACCCCGGTGGGATCGCCACCGGCCGCTTCTCCAACGGAAAACTCACCACTGATTTCTTAGCCTCTCTGCTCAGTATCAAAAGCTCCGTCCCTCCCTTCCTCGACCAGAATTTATCAGACGCTGAAATCAAAACTGGCGTCAGCTTCGCCTCCGGCGGCGCCGGATTAGATGACACCACCAACTTCGCTACTGCCATCCCTGTCACCCATCAAATACCCAACTTCATCAGATACATGGACACGCTCAGAGGCATTGTTGGCCAAAATGAAGCTACCGGAATCATTAACAATGCTTTACTCGTCTTGAGCTGTGGCGCAAATGACATGGCGTTTAATTTCTATGGCAATCCTGTCAGATCCGGACGAGTCCCCGTTTCCGATTATCAATCTTTTCTTCTTGCCAGAATGAACTACACAGTTCAGGTATCATGCATCCATCTTCCATCCATGGTAAACACAGACTGTCAAACGGGTGTTTCAGACCGCATGTCGTGGCTCTCGTACCATGTTGAATTTGACTAGATATTTCGTTTTACATATTTAAAAATCTTGACGTATGAGTCATGAAAATGACATGTTTTCAGGCCCTCTACAATCTTGGAGTCCGGAACATGCTGATCGCCGGCCTGCCTCCGGTGGGATGCTTGCCTATACAAATGGCCCTGAAAAGACATAACTTGCTGAACCCCATCTGCGTGTCCGACCAAAACGCAGACTCCCTGGTCTACAACAAGAAACTTCTTAAAATGTTCCCACTAATGGAGAAACTGTATCCAGGCCTGAAGCTCGCCTACGCCAACATTCATGACCCGCTCCTCGAGATGATCGAGCAGCCGCATAAATACGGTAAGAATTTTAGCATCAAAGTATTGAAAGAATTCTTGTTGGTTAACTTTGTCCCTG
This sequence comes from Umbilicus rupestris, assembly GCA_963678935.1. Lineage (NCBI taxonomy): Eukaryota > Viridiplantae > Streptophyta > Magnoliopsida > Saxifragales > Crassulaceae > Umbilicus > Umbilicus rupestris. Next base: position 9,655,526 of record OY787627.1, on the reverse strand, counting down.
CTGTGGAGGATCAGGTTTTAAGGTCACTCATGTTGGATGTTGTGGCACTGGAAGGGTCGAGGGCGGACCCCTTTGTAATGTCCTCTCGCCCACTTGCGTAAATAGTTCAAACCATGTCTTTTGGGATTCGATACATCCAACTCAAGCAGCGTATTCTTACATTGCTCACCATTTATATCGATACGCCATTTCTAGATTCTTCTAAATCGCACATCCCTTGCCTGTTCTGGATGTCCATCTCCTTATTGCCCGTTTCCAATTATCAATACGCCGGTCTCTAGCCTTTTACTGAGAATTGGATAATTTTGTTTCATATTTGTCGATATGAATTTGTAATGTCAAGGGCTATAACGATTATTACTTTTTATACAGTTACAAATGGAATATCGTTAAAAAGTTAGTACATATAAATTTTATCGCGAAGTTAAATGTAATTATTTTTAATAGAAATCCGTCGGCCAGAGTCTTCGGCGAGATAAAGGACAACTTTTGCCTCAAGATAGAGAGAACTTCCGGTGGCTCCATGCACCTGGTCTCAGCTTATCTCGCCGCCACAGTCCTGATCAATTAATCTGCTCGTGCTCCAAAACCTTCTAATGATTCATGACTATAAATTACTAAAATTGATCTCTTAAAACATTTTAAATGACCGATCTTATATCTTAAGAAGAGGGGAATGATTTTGAGAGGTAGGTTAGTAAAGAAAATTATATTTGAAAAGAGCGTATTTTTGGAAAAAAATTTTTGACTGCCATGTGTTTAAATTTTTGATCTTTATATGCCATTTTTTTTTTTGTTTATTTCTGAATGTCATAATTTTGACAAACCGCTACTGAGAGTAGCGGTTTGTTCTTCTGTCAGCACTGATGTGTTATTTTTCCAGTAGCGATTTGTGAGAAAACATAATTATGCAAAGCCAGTAGCGGTTTGTCAAAATTCGTGACACATCAACGTCACGTCAGTACTCATGTGTCCTATAAAAATTAAAATTCTCCACAAACCGCTATTCAAAATAGTGTCATTTCAAAAAAAAAAAAGACAGATAAGAAACAAATATTTAATTTGTGGCATTCCAACAAAAATTTCGTATTTTTGTTAAAAAAAAAAAAGTCATTACTTGTTATAGTTTGTTTTTTCAAGTGTTTCAAATAGACAACATTTTCCCGCTACAAATTTGGGAATTTTAGGGCTCAGAAAAATGACTCTATGGTTACGAAAAATTGATTTGGAAATCTGAGCGTATCTTCCTTCCCGGTTCCCATGGCGAATTGGTCTGCTAAATCGAAATGCGGTTCCCTTCTCAATCGCAAAACCCTCCCCAACGTTTCGACCACGACCACGACTCCTAGTCGTGCCTCCACCGCTCTGTCGTCGGCGTCCTCCTTATTCAAGTCGGTGTGTCTGCACGACTGGTGGCTGATCAAGCCTCCCGACGGACAAGCCGGATTGGCAATTGAAGGTTTTTCATCTAGAGAGTGAGTGGTTTCTCATGTTGTGTGAGAACTTCAGATTTACAGTTTTACTCGATGTTGAAGTTTGCTGCCTTGTTGATTTACGCAGGGGTAAGACTGTTAGGGCTTTCAAATCTGCTGCAGTTTCTAAGAGACATGACGCAACTACACTTGAAACAGTTGATGGTTTCAGTATTGCACTTGTTGGTTTTATAAACAAGCATCTTGCCCATCAAAATGGCTTCTCTCCTGAGGTGTGTGATTCCTTCCTCTGTGATTTTTTGCTTGTCATTAACTTCAAGTTTATACTCAGTGCAATTGTAGAAGAGACTGTCTCGCAATTGGTTGCAAATGGGAGCTGGCTAGTAATTTTATAGCTTAAGATATCTTTTTTATAGGCCCAGTTGACAGCCATCTTAGTATTGGAACCAAACTGCGACAAATGCTTTAAGAGAGATCTTAGCTCTCTTAATACATAGTTTATGAGAGATTCTGGTGATTAATCAAGAAAGAAATTGAAACGAAAGGAAAGGAGACAAACGAGAGAATAGAAATCTAAGATGTTTGTAGCAGAAAAGTAAAGGCTCTCTGTCTTTCTTTTTGATGTATCGTTACCGTTTATCTGATTCATCTGCCTAAATAATGTAGGGGTCAAATGATAGGTTAAGTATAAGGCGCAGTATGCTTAGAACTAGTAAGATGTTGAAGCTACAAGGACTGTCAAAGAGCTGGGTGATGATCTTCTTTATTTTATTTCATGAACAAATAGGTAATCTCAAAAACTGACCTTCGTTTGTCCATTAGGTTTACAGCCATTTCCATTTTGGGTTTCCATATAATTGGGAAGAATACACTGTCAAAAGTTCTAATGAGGTACTCCGCATTCATACAAGTGACTTAGCCAAGCATACATATAAAACTCGTACATGCAATAGGAAAAATGATTCTCGGCCAGAATCATTAGATAATCTACCTGTAACTGGGAATCATGATACGTTGATGTGCAGTCACCGAGAATCAGATTGCCATACACTAACAATGAAAGCCATTGATGATTTATTTGAATGCTTTAGTGATTTGGAACACGATGATAATTCATCTTCTTCAGAGGATACCAATGCTAATTGCAGTGAAGTGGTAAAGATGGCATCAGACAAAACTCAGCTGACAAATTCAAATACTACTGATATAGACATCCTGGGAAATAGTTTCCAGTCAGAATCTTCTAGTGATCTACCAAGACCAAGGAAACTTGGTCATATCAACAGACATCAGGAATCGGGTCATATAATACCAACAAAGAGGAAAAGTAGTGACAGGAAAGTACCTGAAGGTTCATTTCTTCTAGAAAGAATCAATAGCGATTCAGCAACAGCAAAAATGATTGTGTCAGCTGAAACTCCTACCGTTTTGAAGGTTGATGGTAGTACATCTAGAACTATCGGTAATAAGCCCGCAGCACGCAGAAGAATTACTAGGAGTATGACTAAAGAGAAAAATTAAGTGATCAGCCCCCCAGACACATACGATTGCAGGACGACAATAAGGAAGAGCATTGTAAGAGGGGGTTACTCATCATCTTCTTTTCCAATTTCTTCATCAAGGAGTGAGCTAAACGGGCTGGAGCTAATCTGAGGGTTGATAAACTCCCTGGAATTTTATTTATTGGTGCAAGATTGTCACAAGAGACTCAGTGGGTAACAGATGCCTTGGCTCTTCAGCTGCTTAGTAACCACTAGAGAAGTTACCCCATGTGTTGGAAGAGCTCTTTGTCAAGATGGTATAGGGCTTCCGGTATTCAAATTTGGTTGACTTATTTCCCTGGTAAGAATTTTAACAAATTTGTTCTTGAGATTAATGATTACATACATATTGTTTATCTGCAACTGGTTGAAGTATGAAGTCTGAAGTGAAATGGCTCTAACAGTTTCTCTAACACTGTAAAATAAAAGTCACCTTTGGCAGGTCAAGTGCTGGCAACTCACCATTATAGCTGTATCGTATCATTTATTTATGTATTGATTGATCAACCATAAAGGTGCCACACGTCAGGATTCTTACATGACGTATTAAAAGATCAATGTGCAATTTCTTTGCTTAGATAAAGAAAGAGTAAAAAAGAGAACGAAGATGAAGCCTAAAAGAGAAACAGTTGGAAGCTTTGTGGAGTTTTCTAAAAGAATATGGGGCTAATTTGATAATAGATTTTTTTTTTGGAAATGTTCTAATATGTTGAATGTTAGGAGTTGGACGAAGTAAAATCTCTATCATTCATTTTCTGAGCAGAGTGGTATAAATAATTATTGAGTAATTCTTTGCCGTCACTTCAAAATTTATGTGTTGGCAACCTTGTAAATATGCAAGTTTTATTAAGTGACTTTTATCAGTATAGTTTTTTCATTTTTAATTGTGTTATTCAACCTGATATCACAATTGTAATTAATAAAATAATATGATAGCAATATCGTCTTGGAAAAAAAGTGGGTAAAGTTAGATTATGGCAAGTATGATTGACTTGTTAGATAAATTTATTAATCTAACCTGATATCACAATTTTTTGGGCAAAGTTCCCAAAAAAGAAGGTTTAACGAGATCGGGAAAGGGCCCCAGAAGCTAAAAAATTAGGTAAATTTTATCTTTCTACCTTTTAGAGAAGCAAAATTACTTGTTAGATATTCAAAATCAATTAGATCTTCGTATTATGTCATTTATCTTATTAGTTATAACTTTTGCTTAAATTTTATTTTTGTAGCAAGTATTAGATCTTCATAATCCATTTGTTTGTAGCATTTGCTATTTCAATTGATAAATTAGCCGATAAATTTGATTTGTGTTAATTTAGTTTAGATAACATTTTATTAATTTTAGCTTTGAAAATGGTATTATTTTTCACTATACTTTCGTACAGAACTCACTAACAAATCGATGTCTAAATCATTATAATACATAAAAGAAAATATTATTTTTAAGTTCCCATGGTTTTGCGACCTTTATTTCTCCAAATTAAAAAAGAGTAGCTTGATCCACAGTAAATAAATAAAAAATCAATGATTGGGATTTTAATGTTTCATTTTCAACATGCCCATCTAATATAATCTTATATTTCTATGAACATTTTGGTTTCTAAAGTTACGTACATTCATATGTCAATTATACCATCTTCAAACCCATTTTCTATGTACTTATAAAAATAAAAGAAGTTTTTATAATTGATTATAGCGACATGTATAATTGTCATAATACACATACCCAATAAGAGTTTTTTTTTCATAAGTAGCTAAGTATTTGGCTTCACTTTCAAGTTTATGATCATCACTTAATTTCAACAAAGTATTTGTGTATTATTTCATTACTTTAAAAGTTTTAATTTTACTTTGTGGCAATGAGTTAAGTACATGATCTTGTAAAAGTTATAGTGGTTAGTATTTCAGGGGACAACTGATTAAGAAGTGGTTGAAGATGTGAGTTCATAGAGGAGTTAGAAAAAAAATTCGTTATGTCTTTTTATATAACGTATCCTTTTTTTCAATTTATTTTCCAAGTGATGTTAAGAAAAACGTTTTTACTTGTCCCAAACGGCACTTACAATGTGGCTAAAAAATGAAAAATAAGAGCGTCATTACAATGCTTTTTCCTCAAAAAAAATATTATAAATTCCTAACTTATCAACACACCCTTACCATATAACGACGTCGACTGATTTCACTTCCAAAATTTACGCAATTGATCGAGAAGTTTGTAATTTTGGAATCATGAATGGAGGAATTAGGGAATTCGAAGCTAATGTAGAAAGTGTTTGAGGTGAATTATTATTATTATATTTTTTTTACGGAAGTGTCGTATTGGATGGTGCTTTTATTTTCTAGATTTTTTAATCAAGTAGGCACTGAATAAACTTTAAACGCGGTTCAAAAATAATAAAAACAATTTTACCCGTGGAGGCTAGAAAGGTTGTGGAATTAAACTTATTAAATAAAGAAATCAATATAAAAAGTTATTGACGAGAAGAGAGACAATATGAGTAAATTAGGGAGTGACCAGTTGGTTGGTGTATGAACAGAGGTGTGGCTGGGTTGGGTGGTTTCTATTTAGATGTGTTGAGTAGTCTGGTAAGATGGAAAGCTTCACCTTGGTTCCCATTCGAGTGCCTCCTTTCCAAACAACAAGCAGTGAGTTGCCTAATTAGCCTCTCCAGATTTGAGTACAAGCAACTCTGTGAATCTGTCAAGCTGGGGTTCAGGGATAGTATGTGAGCATTGACTGTGTCCGCCACAATGTCCCGCTGCGAATCTTTCAGAAGGTAACCCAGGGGAGTATTATCCGGTTTCACATATGCAAGCAGTGTTACACAGTCCTGGTGCAAGCAACTTACATTTTAGCATCCAAGTCACATGTATTCTTATAAATATAAACGACATGCATTTGGGTAAAGATGCTTTTTGAACCGAAAATGAAAACTGAACTACAGTAGACTGACTTATACCTTAACTAGATCCTCGTACCCGGGTAAACCAAAGTACTTGACCAGCTTAAGCTGCGCATAACGTACAGCATCTTCGAACTTTCCGGCCTGGGTTGCAAGCCACAGTTAGCCAAAGTTCAGTTATTTGTATTTTTTTTTCAGCATTAGATAAAAATATACTTCAGATCTAGCCTTCATATTGAAGGAAAAATAAAATGACAAGCCAATAACCTAACTCTGCCTACCATTGCTGCTATCTTTTCAGTGTTTAATAAAAAGAGCAAAGAAAATTTTAACCCTGTTGCTCATTACCACTGAACTATTGACCCTATGATGCACAAAATCTGATATTACATCGTTTCTTGTTTCTTATACTCTCTCGAAGTTTACTTCGTAATAGCTAAAGAATACATCAGCTTCATAAATACATGAGATATGCATTTAATTTAACTAGAGATGCATCTAAAATGATGTTATCAACAGCTGACTGACCTTGGTCAGTTCTATGAACTTCTGGCAATGAAGCAAAAAGTAACCAATTGTACAAGTATCCTGCAGAAATGAAAAGCATGCGTTAAGGCTGCTGAGCAGTAATACTCCCAGGACAAACTTCACATAGTACCAATACTCTCTAAGACATTAAGCAATAAAGTTACTGATTAAATTTAGTATGCTATGGCACAATGGCCAATTAGAGAAAGGACAGCCAACAATTTACTAAGCCAGGTTACACAGATATGGTCAGCGCTAGTGTTAGTGAACATTAATCCCATTTCATGTTACTTTATTAACATGGTGCACATCCTTTTGTTCCCAAGAGGTGCTCACTTTTTACCGAGGAATCTCTACTACTCGAACTCAAGCTACACACATAATAAAAAGAAAGCCCGATCAACAGACTGTGTAGCTGCAATACAATAGTGAGAGTTATTGAGATACTTCACCTCTGTCATCTTCGGATACCAGGACTCAAGTTTCTCAAATGCAGCGTCAATGTTGCCACTCCTGATTATCTAAATCAGAATGAGAATCAATTTAACTGATTAACAGAAGCGAAGGTAAACAAGTTCACGACGCAAGGAATGACATATTTATACCTCTCGAAGAGCCCGTCTCTGACTTAATTGATATGTATCATCATGCTTAGCAATGCCATTTTCATTTCTCACATTGGTATGAATTTCAGAAGTATTGTTAGCAGTATCGTATGCTCTGAGTGTATCTTCATATCCATAATGTACCAAGTAAGAACGAACAATGCTGGAGAAAAACATCCAAAAAAGTTTCATTTTAACCAAAAGGAGAAAAATAAGTGATAAAGTGATTCAACTCATGTAAGTTCAGATATGTAATACCTTACATTCACATAAAAATGAGAATTCACCCACATGGTCTTTTAATGATGTATTTTGGATTGGAAATGGGAAGTTTCGACCAGTCTATTTATTTGATTAATGAAGTTATGACAAGTTTATAGTCATCGATGTCTTGTCAATGTGAGACTCTCACTACTCCATTATTCGTGGTACCAAAAACACGGAAAATACACTACCATATCACACCCATTGAGAACATACTAGCAAGAATTCATCTCAACCATGTATAGATGAAGATGACAGTCATCATTGGAAAGGATATTACATGTCATTTTCTAATTAACAAGTCATACGCAACTGATAACTAACAAGACGTCATTTCTAAAACAAATGCATGCTGCCAAAGTTCTGCATTCTCTATCTAGTTTTTTTGAATCAGAAAATACAAACAGCATGCTCATAAGTTGATAGAAATCAAAATTAAATATGAGATAGATACTAAACCTAAAACCGAAATTGCAATAACGAGTCTTTCTTCAAGAAGTAGGTTAGTTTGCAGAAAAATTGCCTGTAACTGATGTTCTCTGGCAAAGATAATTCCTCGATCATAGCCTGTTGTTTCATTCTCTCTAGAGCTTCAAACCGCTGAAGACAATTCAACAAAAATATGAAACACTTCGAGTAAAAAAGGGATTTCAATTTTTGATAACATAGAAACCGGCACCATAACACGAGTGCAGGTAGAATTGAAGGAAAAAAAAAGTCTCACAGTCAGAAGAAAAAACTAACAATACAAGTAGCTCTACTAGATAGGACGAGAATACATCCCCTATAAAAATTGCACTAAGTTATTCCATGTATCCACGTCATAATATGTAGCGAAAATCACCAACTCAATAGAGTTGAAATGATGCCAATAGAGAAGCATTTCAATTTCATGTATCCGCTCACTGATAAAAATTGTCTAACATCCACAGAGTCTGTAGACAATTGGTTCCCACTTCTTTAACACTGATCAGTATTATATCTTGTCCGTTGTCAATTGTTAGCATCATTAAAGTCTGAGAGAACAGTTTTCGTGTTTTCAAGTAATTTTTATTCTCAAACTCCATCTCAAGACGGGTTACAAACTTGAAGGTGATTTTGCCTCTAGATTAGCTCGACACCTTTATTAACTTGCAGTACTTTGACTTGAGTTTAGCATTGATGAAGTGTCTACCTCTGCTCAGTTCTACTTCTAACGTTTGTTCCCAAGTCTCCTACTACACTATGGACTTTAGCAGATCACTCTTGACATTACCTCAACAATTTCCACTCTGTAACAAAGCCACCAACAAATTACAGAGAAGGCGAATTTTTAGTTCAAATATTATCTTTCCGAAGAAAAAAAGGAGAGGAAAGGAATCTACAATCTGAATCCTGCGGACGGCATTTATCTTCAAGAAACTATTTAAGGTAAGCTAAAAGCCTTTGTATAGTTGTTTCTAAGAGGATATTTGATGATTCTCAAAAAATTTACCAAGCCTGGTACCAACACCTCTTTCTATTTTAGGAGCAGCATGCGACAGCTTTTTCAACATTTGGCGTAGCTAGATTTCTCCAATCTCAATGTATCGTCAATTTGAGTAATTTCCATTAAATAAATGTAAAATAAACAATTAGGTAGGGTTAAAGAGTATTTGTGAACAAAAAAATAGAGCACAACAGTTATTTGATAAGGATATATAAGGCAACCAAGAGTTTGTGCAAGTGCACACGAGTGTGCTAGGCAAGGGGAGAGAGAGAGAGAGAGATAGAGAGTATCACCTTAAGGTCAAATATGAACGGCTCCTTCCCGAAATTGACAGACACCCTGTAACAGAATATTAAGTTCAATTGATACTACGAACAGAGATGGCTACTCAAAGAAACTAAGAAACAAAACAAACCACCCCCATGCATTACCCATATTTTCAAACTATCAGACTCCAACAGTCTCACACCTAAGATAGGTAGCAATGCTACAGATTAAAATTAGTATCAACACTAAAAGAGAGCATCAATGTGCCATAATATGAATCAGGGATTGCAATGATGCCATAAACATGATCGAAAGGTTATCACAAGAAATGATCCATCAAACCCCTCCAAAAAAACAATCAATATTTCAATTACCAAACACTTTTTGTACATAAATAGGGAGTCAGTATATCAAGTAGACCCTAAAATTGCCTGTTTTTGTCCACAAGATAAAACTATAGGTATGAGGATCACATGTTTTATGCAAGTATATCGTAGACTCCATACCACTGAAAAACTACAAGAAAATTATTTAATCTTCAATGCGAACATTAGTGTTTGAGGACCATCCATGAGAATATACAACTGCGGCCCAGATGCCCATAAGTGTGATCAGTATAAAATGCAATCATAACAATATGTGTGAATATTTGTATGTCTATTTCGAAGGAGAAGGTGCATACTCTTCATTTTGGCTATGAACTGCAACAGTGGGATACAGAGGATCCTTGATGTCCTTTGGGGTCTTGCCTACCTCAGACCCATTTTTGCTGACATCAAAGTAACATGAATATGTGATAACCTTCGTAAGTAAACACAATAATATTGGTTACTTTTTGCGACAGCAGCCAGCAGTTCCGTGACAAGCATAAGAGCACAAATATATATTAGATTTTTTAGTACATTGAGGAGTAAAATAGATTCACAAACTGAACAGCTTTCATACGTGAAAAATATCTCTTGTGAAGCATAGTTGATACCACAACCAACTGTATCACCGGTTGTATATGCAGGTCCAAAGGGATCTCCCCTTCCATGTCCACGGTATAGAACCCCATCATCCCCGTGATATCCGAAACTGTTGGCTTCCCATCTGTGAAACATTCTCCAAGCATGAGAATACAGCAAAACAAGATAAAAAAAAATTCAGTGGTAACCCCTGCGTCCCATATGTTCATATATTGTTTCACAACAGCAAAGGTGTACACATAGATTTGAAGATCTTAATCCAAGCACATTGATAAGATTATATCTCTATGTAAGCTACTATAAAGCTATATCATAGTTTAAGATAATCAACGGAAACTAAAATGTCACGTGCCTAATTACAAGCAATACTGATTTTTCTCTGGGTTTTATGGGCAGCATTAAATCACACTTAATACCTTAACCTCACATTTAGTTTGCAAATAATAATAAGAACATAATACAAATAAATAACTAGGACATTGTTAAACAGAAGATAATTGTATAATACTCCGAATGCCTTGTTCAAAACTTTCGATTTAGAAGATGCAGCTTTTAGATGTTAGTAATTAGTCCAAAAATTGCTAAGAAAGTCATTTTACAACCAAACAAAAGAAAATTGTTTACCCAACACATTATCCTGTTTACGCTTATGACAGATAGGTCATCGACTCATTCCTACTCAGCTGAAAGATGGCATTAAACCTACAAATCCACAATTTATGGAAACAAGATGCGAACCAATTTTAGTATGACATCCGTTGATTACATTCTAACAAACCAGTGAAAATCCAGAAATTGTATAATATACCACCAAGAATGCAGTAGTTTGAGCTCTTGGACAAACATTCACTTTTACAAACTTGTGATAAAAAAAGGTAAGGTGATGTGTTTTATCAGGTAATAGTTACTCAACTTTTCAACTATGAAAACTAAAAATATAATACATGGAAAAAATCATGCAAATGTGAATCAGGAGTTGTCAATTTGTTTGTACATACTCTACTAGTGAAATGGAAGTCCAAAGTTTCACGGATCACCATTAAAATGCATGTATCAACATCTAATCCAACATGCTGATCCCTTATGCAACTATGCATTCTCTATCTTTTGTGACCAAGAGCAAACCACAACAAGATTACCAAACAAAAAAGGAAAAACTTAAAACATTCAGAAAGCGTTGCTAACCCTGGCTGTCGCTTCTTCTTAAAACTGTCGCTCGTGAATCCGATAGCGACCTGGCCTTTGGCTCCAGCGTTCTTGACGGTCATCTCAAAGTAATACACAATTCGCTTAACGGGCGCAGGACAATTTGCCTGAACCACGCCAACATCATGTCCGTGCAAATTGACGCTCGTGTACTGCACAGACAGCTTATCATTCGTCACAACCATGAACCCTCCCGAACTGTTGAAAGTGTTAAGTTCCGTCGGACACTCCTCCTCCTCCTCTTCGTCGGCGGCGGCGTTGGACGTATGTGGGCATGCTGCGAGGCGAACGAGCTTCAAGAAGTGTGATTCGAGATCTTGATTGTTGTTCGGCATCTCGGAACTTACAATTAGGGATGAAAAAAAAAGGATGAATTCAGCTGGGTTGCGAAACCCTAAGTCGGTGAACTGGTCAGAAAGGTTAGAAATGGAATCTTACCGGAGGAGGGAATATGGCGTCGGAAGATTCGGGAGTTGTGGAGAGCGGTCGAGGATCGGGGGAGAGACGAGAGGATCAGTTGAAGCTGCAAATCGAGGAAGCGAAAGCGAGCGCTTGGGGGAAGATTGTGATTTGCACTCTTGTCTTTTTATTATCTCAACTAGAAACGTTCGTATAAATAAATTACTTCAAACTTAATTGAATTATACATGCTAAAATTAATTGAAATATATATAAACACGTGGTTTACGTGCAGGTTGCTTAAGGGCGGATTTTTGATGAGATTCGGTGCACAATTGGTGATATAATCGTATTTTTTAAAAAGGGATGCAATACGAAAACTTTTTCGGAGGTTATACGCTTAATTACGGAAATCTGATGGGATGGGACAGGAATGCTGATATGATCACATCCGCTTTTAAAAGAAAAAATGAAGGAAGCTAGGAGAGATGATTTTGCTCTCGGATCGAACCTTCTATTTATACTCCTAAATCTTTCTATCCTTTACAGCCCAATTTGTAAAATAATCATCTTCATCATTTGAGTTGTCAGGCATCAAATCGCTTGTCAAATGTCACGCCATTATTACTAAGGTGAAGGATGTCGTATGCATCCGATCGAGAAATGAGATGAGGACTCTTTGTATCAATTTCAACAGTCCTCTTTGATAGAAGAAGTTAAAACTCTAACCATTTGAAGAAGTAGTTCAAACTTGAAACTTGAGAGAGCATTGTAAAGATGTCTGTAACTTGATCCTCAGTTCTATAGAAATTCTATATAATTTTGTTCACTTTTATAAACTCTCTAATATAGTGATACATCAAATATGATTTCTCTTCCCATGAAATACTGAATTATTGGTTAATGCAATAGTTGACTTGTTATCATACATAGTCATTATGAGCCCCTCTTGCTTATGTTTCATATCTTTCGATATCCATCGAAACAACTGCGGTAATTATTGTGATGCACTCCGCTTCGGCTGTAGAGTATGTGCTCGTATGGACATTTTTGAAATCCATTCTCTAGCATATACGTATCAATATTTGTGTACCATGCTTGCGGGGCCTGCTTCAAACCATATAATGCTTTCTTCAACTTATAAACATTGTTCACTTATCATCTTTGCACAACCCCAGTGGCATACCAACATACACCTCCTATTCAAAAACTTTATTCAGAAATGTTGACTTCACGTCCATTTGGTGTATCTTATGCCTATTATGGTTTGTAAGTGCAATTATCATCCGAATGGTATTCATTCTAACAACTGGTGTGAATACCTCAAAGTAGTCAATGCTTGGCTTCTGCATGTATCATTTGACGACTAATCTTGCCTTCAGACAATCCACCTGACCATTGTGGTTATACTTTGTTTTGTACATCCATTTCACTCCAATTGCCTTCTTACCAACCGGTAAAGATGTCGGCTTCAAATGGAAGCTATCTCTGAATGTATAGCATGAATTCATCCTTTGTCTTTCGATGTACCTCAAACATCACAGGGTCACAATCTACAAATATATAAAAAGTTTACCATGATTTCATCAGTAGTATTAACTTCATCATCTCTGATGAAAACATAATCTTGAGCAATCCCAAGCTTCGTCTTTAAGAAACTGCACATCACGGTTGATAATCAATTATTTGGTGGCAGGGTTATACAACTTGTAACCCGTCGTATCAACATTGTATCCAATGAAGATACATCGGCTGCTCCTGTCATCCAATTTCCTTCATTGTTTATTTGGTATATGAGGATATGCGACACACCCAAATACTCGTAAACAAGATATATTTGGCTTCACACCACTCCATGCTTCATGTAATGTCTTTCCATGAACAGTCTTTGTGAGACACAAGTTTAACAAGAAAACTGCACATGCTACTGCTTCCGCCTAATACAGCTTTGGTAGCTACTTGACCTTCAACATGCTTCTGGCCATCTCAGATATAGTTTGATTCTTTCTCTTAGCGATGCCACTTGTTGAGGTGTGTATCTTGTAGTCAACTGCCATCTGATTCCTTCGGCTATACAATAATTAGAGAATTCGAAGTGCATTCTCATCCTCTATCCAATCTCAACGTCTTCAGAGTGAAATCACTTTATTGTACAACAAAGGTCTTGAACTCTTTGAATGTCCGAAAAGCTTCTGACTTCACTTTCAAGAAATAGACCTAGATCTTTCTCGAAAAATTAAGAACAAGTGTCATCATGTATCTCTTTCCACCAAGAGATTCGACCTCAACTAGACCACAAACATCCGTCTAAACAAGCTCCAATGGTTGGTTTGCTTGTTTGGCTTTTCCAACTGGAAATGGCTATCTGTGTTGCTTTCCTTACAAGTACGCCTCACATGGTTGATTAGAAACTTGGATCATTGGTAGTCATATAATTAATCGTATAGCAACCAATAATTTCAATTCTTGGAAATTTAAATATCCAAACGTTAGATGCCACAACCAACTCCATTCTGAAGAATCCATAAGAATATCCAGTTCTTTGTAATCTAGACTCTAGAAGCTATCCTCCGATCTTTGCCTTCAATAGTGGAAACTCCGTTTTAAATAAAAATGGAATGCCCTCTCTCCGAACCCCATGCTGAGCAAGTTCCAACAAAGTCTTGGTACATAGTGATGTATATCTGAGATTTGCATATAACTATATATGTCTATGTCTGTTTTAAGCTAGTTAGTTAAGAGTAGGATTCTAGACTAATTGCTCTCTTTTGGGTACGACCCTACTTACCATTTGCTAGTATAGTAGGTCTTTATAAATTTAAGTTTGCAACACCCAACGACGTGTTTTCACTTCCTCTCTATAAGAAGTCCATTTATCACTTATAATCATGGCTTGGAGACCTTATTTGATAAGCCTATACCTCTTAAGCATCATCATGATGGAGGTAAACGAGTCTCGGCAAAGGAAAATAACTTAAGATTAGAAAATTTTTGGAAGATGGCTAAACTCATATTGTGGTTCATAATGAAAATTGTTATCTAAATGGCATCTTTATGAATTTCAGTGATCCAATTGCACTCTTCATAAGTTCTCTCACTTCCACTCACATTTTTTGATGCACAAATGTTCTTCAAAGTGATCGAGGTTAAGTGTATGGAGAACACATGGTGTCCAATAGATGTGAGGAAAGTCACTCTGAGTGAGATCCACAACCCCTTACAATTTGTTGCATTTTTAGTCATAATTTGAACAATATTTTCATGTAAAACCTCCTGAACAACTTCTTTCATAAGCGTAGCAATGAAATTCTTATCTTTTACTTCCCCAAAAAAGTTCAAAGCTTCAAGAAACATGGGGTCGCTTCCAGAGCCATAACATTGATGAGAGGTTTTCTTGTTGGTCACTCCACCCATCGGTTACAATTGTTACTTCTTTTTCCTTACATGTTAATCGTAGCAAAACCAACCGATTCTCCAAATGATTTATTTATTATGCAAGCAATGTTGTTCTCAACTTATTATAACCAGAAGGTTTATAACGTCCGATAGCATGAGTTACAACAAAGACTGGATGAGGAATTTGAAAGAAAAAAGATGATTCAAGACTTAGAGAAGTTCCTTTGCCTAGTGAATATCAAATGGGTTCAAGTTCTCTATTCAAGAAAAGACAGTCTGATACATCTCCAATGGTCAGATGTATTGCATTAAAGCGAGGGATCAGTTGGATCAAGAAATTTCATGAATGTTTTATATTGAAGGTTTGTCATTCAAAACCTTCTTATAAATGGCAGTTCCTTGTTCTTTAATTTGAATCAGGTGAACTTTGACTCTAAATAACTTGAATATCAAATTTTATTGTAGAAATTACATTTATACTTTCAAGTTCCTCCATTTTGTCCTAACTTTTCCAATTAAGTCACAAACTTCCACAACGAAGGAACATCATCATTTTGCAATGACGATTCATTAAATGATCCACTATCGACGCTACTATCAATTTGAATCCTCTGTTGTATATAATTGGAGGTCATATATACAAAACAAAAATCATAAATCATAAATAACAAAATGTTTGAATGATAGTGTAGCTACTCTGACTCTGCATGAACTCATGTTCAATACTTTGCCTCTTATTAGTAAATCCTACATAATATTTTGATGACACAATTTGATCATACAATTAACAATGTTCTGATCACTTGCTAATACAAATTGCCAACACAATTCAATATGGTTGATTATCATCTCATGAGAAAAGACAACTAGAAGAAGACCATTATTAAAATGTTTTTGTATGAATAAGTCATTTTCCAACTTGTATTCCGTCTCATTTTCTTTCCACTCAATTTTCCAAGATCCTCAAAGGACGGAGAGAGAATGAGGAGAGAGAAATGGACAGTGGGTTTGAAATCAGAATAACATGATTGAAAGTCACATTTGAGTTAATCTCGTCACATAAGCGTGATTCAATAAATTTGATCAAAAACTAAAACAAGCCGTTACTATTTACCAAAAAATGACATTGTGAAATACTTTTTAGACCAAACACTATATCTTATATTTAAAAGAGGGCATATTAAGGTTTTTTGGGAACCTTTTTGAAAATTATCATAGTTTGGAGGTTTGGGATTTTGATAGAGGAACCACTTGTATTATAATTTTCAATTTGTTTTATTATTTTTTAAATATATGTATTAATACTGGAACAAATGACTCTGTAGCAGAGGCTAATATATATATATATATATATATATATATATATATATACAAGTTGAAGGGAGAGATGACAGACTAGTCGGACCGATTTCAATTTGAATAAAAAATTTATCAAATCAATTATTGAAGGTTCAGTTACACGGGGTTTTAACATTCCATGTCACGCTTTTGCTCAGTGAGAGAGTGCCTCTTAGTTTGGCTCCGCTTCTTATGAGTGCTCATGTTATTCCTCTTGCTAAACCTGGAGGAGGAGGTAGGCCGGTCGTAGTGGGAGAGGTGTGCCGGCGGAGTCTTACGTCGATAGTGGCTCTGAGTGCTATTAGAGCTTTAGTGGTGGCTCATTTGTTGCCTTTTCAATTGGGTGTGGGAGAAGGGGCAGCAGAGGCTATTACACATTCGCTAAACCACTTGGTTGAGAAGCATTCAGCCGATGAGGGTTGGGGGTTTTGAAGGTGGATCTCACAAACCCTTTTAATCTGGTCAGCAGAGAGGGTTTCATGGAAGGAGTGCGGCGCCATTGGCCATCGCTGAGCGCTTGGGTTGAGTATTGTTATGGTTCTCAAGCATTGCTCTTTGTTGGAGACTCGGTCATTCTTAGTTGTCTTGGGGTGCAACAAGGCGATCCATTGGAGCCCTTACTTTTTGTAATACTCATATATTTAACTCATTTTTTCTCTCTTCTTATCTCCTTATCTTCTTCTCCATCTTATCTCCTCCTCCCCAACCCATCTTCTCTCCCCGTGTTCTTCATCTTCTTCATCTTCTCTCCTCTCTTCTCTCCCCCATCGACTTTAGGCTGCCTTTGATCTCGGAAGTAGGATAAATCAGCTATGTTTTATATTCATTAGCTTCTCCCTGCTTCTTGACTTTTTTATGAAGATTTTTGGTGGGTGTTTGCGAAAGTTTGTGGGTGTTTTGATTTTGGAGGAGGTATATGAGAAGTTTGGTGGGTTTGATTCATGTTGGATCATGTGGATTTGGATATGAGGTTGGGATGAGGGTTGAAGTGTTGTCTGGTGAAGATGAAGCTATGTATGTTTATATGGGTGTTCTGCAGTTCGTTCCTTGTTGTGAGAACGTTGTTTGTGTATTGATATTGGTGAATGCTCCACTGAGTTTGTGGTCGGGTGTGGTGGGAAGGTGTTGTTAAGTCATAGCAAGGGAGCATGTAATACATGAATATGGGTTGATTTAATTTAGGTGTTGTTAATTTAGTGGTTATTGATATGCATTTGTTGGAGCCTTGACGACAATACAGTGCCATGAAGAAGCGTTGAGTAATTTTAGAATGTGACGAGATAATAATAACGTATATAATTATTTTATTATGTTATAGGTTCTGGAAACGAAACTGTCTACACACTCTCAATCGATTTTCAGAGTGAGTAAATAATTCTCACGTATTCGCTTCGTATTAATTATAAGTTTTACTATACATATTGCATAATCATCCATAAACAGATTTTGTTAAATTCGAGAAGAGACTTTGTGATAAGTATCATACACGTGCATAGATATTGCATCATGAGACTGCAACTTTTGTTATGCGATGATAATTTCGCATTTTGTCACGCGATGATGAATTCCGCATTTTGATGATCCGGATCAGCAGTGACGACTGCTCAGCTATATGCTTCTGTTAGTTGCAGTACACATTTTGTGCAGTCACGCATTTGCATATGTCCATTCAAATTATCTGATTGTTTATTAGCTTATTATTATACGTATATAAGCTTAATAAATGACATATCTCATTTATTGGATACGTAAAAGTATAACCGCTTACTAGAGTACGTGCGGGTTATTTCATCACTGAGTCTCCTCGACTCACCCTTTTATTACCCTTTTCTTACAGATAAGTGAATCGGTAGCTGCTCAAGGTCCAGTTGTCCTCAACGAGAGAGCTATTATTTCTTAAGGTGCCAACCAACTTCAGATATCTTTTTTGGGACTCGTTATTAGCTATCCTTTTTTATTCGTTTTGGCTAGAGTTACGCTCCGTTGTCTAGGGTAGGATACTAGGAGCACATTTTGCTTAGTTTAGTAGTAAACTCGTTTCCTTGAATATTGTAAATTTATGACTGAATTAATTAGAAAAACCATTTTTTGTGTAATATTGTCATATGTGAGGCTTGCTTGATCGTTGGTCAAGCGCCGGTCTCGACCTGGATTTTTGGGTCGTGACACATCGCTATGCAACGTTTGCTTTGTCGGATTTGCGAGTTATGTCCTCGCTTAATGCTCAACCTTGGTACCTTGACGACGGTTTATTGATGGGTCATCGTGAGGATCTGTTGGTAGCATTTGGGGTCATTCGGGATCCGGGCCCCCGACTTGGGTTAGTTGTGAACCATGCAAATCCTTATGGTGGTGGCCGAGGGAGACAGGGAACGGCCTCCTGAGGTACCAGACGGGTTGTTGTCTCGGGTTCCTCGACTTTATCGGTCTTGGGTAACCCTATTTCTGCGGATGGAAGAGGAGCCGATGGGGTGGTGGGGTAGAGAGTTATTAGTATTCAGGCCATTCTAACTGAGGTATCTAAATTGAATAATCCGCAGTTGGAGTTATTACTTTTGCGGGCCTGCGTAGGCATGCCAAAGATGATGTATAATTCGCGGAGTTCACCGCCCGATTGGATTGAGTGGTCGATTCGTTCTTTTGACACAGCGGTGCATCAGAGTTTGGTGCATATCTGGTACACAGGTTTAAAGATTGAGCAAAGGAGGTTGGGTGGGTTTGCCTCTAAAGTTCGGTGGGCTAGGAATTCCGATGGGGAACGACGTGGCTCTCTCGGCTGCAGTGGGTTTATGGGAGATGCTTACGAAGAATTCATTTTCTTCTTTTAGATGCGGAGTCTTGCTTGAGGAGTGAAATTTGAGATTTGTCCTGCCTCCCCAGTTGAATTGAAGGAGCTTAGGTCGAAGGGTAAGCCACAACAGTGGCTTACCGAGTTGGCCGCGGAAGTCATCAGAAAAGAGATCAAGGGACGGGGAGGCGTCCGGGTAAATAATCTGGTGAATGATATTTCTGCGTTGGGGAGTGGTATTTGGACCACAACGATACCTACGCCTTTCTCTGGGATTCGTATGAACTTGTCGGCGTATCGCTTGGCCTCAAGTACCGTGTCGGACACAAATGTTTGCGGTTTCTCGTGCTTGTACAGCATGTAGGAGGTTGCACACTTCCGATGCGGCTGGTGATCACGACTCGCATTATCCGGGTGGTGAGAGGAGGATCTAGAGGCATAATGCGATAAGGGACGCGTTATTCACTTTTTTTAAGGAGGCTAATCTGAGGCCTAGACTAGAGGTGGCTGGCCTCTCGCTAGGAGGGAAGACAGCGGAAATTTTAGTATCTGAGTGGGATGCAGGTAGAGATTTTTGTTTGGATGTTTTTATTATCTCTCCTTTTTCGGGAGGAGGGGCATGGCTGGGGTCAAGGGAGGCAGCTAGAAGAGCAGAGGGGAGGAAGATCTTTAAATATAGGGATGATTGTTCAGCCAATGGGCTTATGTTCGTGCCTCTCATCATGGAATCTTTAGGAGGCTTTGGAGTGATAGCGGATCAGCTGATCAGAACTGTGGCGGCGAGGTGGACTTAGGTCAATAGTATGAAGCCACCGACAGCACTATTTATTTTGAGATAGAAATTATTTTTTATTTCATAGAAGACTTTAACGGATGAATTTTTATTAAAAATAACTATAATTAATCCATCATTTCTTTTTATTATTTGAGAATGAATACATCATTATCTATGTCGCATATAATTAAAGAGGAGGAGGTTTTGCAGGTTTGGCCATTCCATTCCCGTAAAACGAACAAAAAAGAGAGAAGAGAAGAGAAGAGCGATTCGGACTCCTCGCCGTCGTCACAATCTCACCATGGCGTTGAACATCGGACTGAGATCTGCCTCGAAGCTGCTTACTTCTTCCCAACCACTCCTATCCAGATCAGGTCACTAATCCCCTCATCTCTGCCCGTAGTATATCATCAGATTAGGCTTTCCATGAATCGAGGACATTGTAAATGAATCTCTGTTTAGATCTCGTTTTACGGCACGGATATCCTCAGTTTGAGGATTTAGGGTTCGATTTATTGATTGATTGTGAATGCGTCTTTCTGTAAATCGTTGAATTTCTGGAAATGGGTGTCTGAGTGATTATTTCAGAAGCAAGGATTCTGTTTCATTTAGTTACTTCTCTCTCTCTTTTTCTGTTTGTTGTAATCTGTTCCATTTGATGCACACTTGTTAAACTTTATTGCTTGTATAACAATTAGGGTTTTGTTGTAAATAAGAGGAACTCATAACCAGCATACATTTTATTGTGAAGGCAAACGTTTGCAGGTTGCTATGTACAATTAAATACTGTAGTTTGGGTTCCATTAATTCAAGCTGTTTATGTGAGGAATTTGTTTTTCACAAAGTAATATGTTTGCATACTCATGGGTTGGTTGCATTACGAATTTTGTAAACTATAAAGCTAAGTTCCTGAGGATCGAGACTTTTTCCCATTGGCTGATTTTTCTAGTTGTATTTAGCAATCCCTTTTATTGTTGTAAAACAGAGAGACCCTACGGACATTGTTCCATCAACCACAATCTGGTTAGTGTGCCTGGATCATTAATACATATGGTTTGGGAAGATTATCTAGTGTTACTTTGCAAAAAAATTTAATTTATTGGAATATCTGGGAAACCTTGAATAGAGTCTTTGATTTTTCATCCAATGGATGATATTCTGTATCCTAATCTAACCTTCTTGTATGCCATGCAGTCTACACAAACATTGGTTTTGACGCGTATTCTTTCCCTATTTATTTTAGTTACATTTTCTTTATGAGGTCTGATTGTTTCATGTGCAGTTAACCGAGGATTCCACTCAACTGGTGTCAAGAGAATGGGAGGTCATGGCCATGATGAACCATTTTACCTCCATGCAAAACACATGTACAACCTAGACAGGATGACACACCAAAAGCTGAAGATGTCCCTTGCTGTCTTCAGTGCTGTCAGTATCGGCGTTGCTGTCCCTATCATTGCCGTTATATTCCAGCAGAAGAAAACCGCATCTGGCTAAAGCGTTTAGCTCCTATGCCATTGCAATAATAAACACAACTTGATTTCTCTGATGGTTTTTCATTTCTGTGATGTTTGTTCACTTTCTTCAGTTCAGGAGATGCATTGATACTATCGTCCAATAAAATTGTTGTCTATTCTTCGGCCGTTTTGAATTACTTTGTCCGAATTGACTTGTGCTCTAAAACATGTCTTTGAAACTGACTTGTCAGCTTAATAATCAAGACTGTACTCTGTAATGTGAGCTAAATTGAAGCCGAAGAGCTTGGTTTTATTAAACCTGTAATAGCATGCCACTGGAATATAGAATTTGTGAATTGTGATGATCATATAAACTCATAAATTGTTCAGTTTGTTGAGGAACTGGGAAGCCATTCCCAACACAATCTTATAATACAAAGAAAACCAAATTTGTAAATCAAACCCTACCAAACAAAATAAAACTCCTGGATTTTCTTTTGTAATGATTGCTTATAGCAATCTTCAACCTGCTGCACTGATGTTCCAAATTGCCGTTTGTTTGCGGCAGTTGTATTAAAGCACTTGACCACCATTAACAAGTCCAGGATGCGGATCTCTTTATCATTGGCTTCATCTGCTTATCTTCTTCCATTGAGATCATACCCAGGTGAGATGGATCCTCCAGCATCATTTTTGCCACCAAATAACCTGCTATAGACCATGTTTGGAACTTTCTTGCCTGCTTCCCAACATATCTTCCAAGTTTCCCATCATAATATTCTGGCCACCCATCTTTTAGCATACGGCTTTCTGCAAGATCTATCGCCCTTCTTGCTATTTGTGGTCGACCCGTCTTAATGCATGCAGCCGTTAGCAACCAGAGAAGCACTGTTTCATGAAAAGAAAAACATGAGACGCAGACAAGGGAATAATATTCCAACTAATGCCAGATAAAAGCACTACCAGGAGTTTATCTGACCATAGCAGAAATAAAGTCAAATATTTTAAGTCATGTCCTTGATAATTAAAGCAAAAATTACGAGTTAGCAGTAGCTGCTGTCATATATTAGGTAAAGTTTTTCAGCTCAGAATTTGAAACTCCTCCCAGGTTTGCAGTCGTGCAAGAAACAAAAAGACAAACTGTTGCACCAATTAATGTGTTATTAAAAGGAAGAAACGTACCAGGCCAAGAACCTCCATTATGGTAGCTCCATCTTGTATTTTTAGGGTCGCATCCAGTTACAATTCGCCATTCATGATTTTCAATGGCTGGGTAGCATATCTTCAAGGGCATTTCCCCTACAAGCTCCTCCCAACGAGCCTCAATAAGATCCATGATGGCCATGGACTGCTCAGGGGTTGCAAGAGAAGATAATATAGCTACACAGTTGCCCAGAACAAACCACCGAAAGTCCATTCTTGCAGGACTGACATTTCCAATAAAATAGCCACCACGAGTTGGCATGAAGTCAAAGACCCATTCTGGGATTGAATCAGGGATAACATTAAATTTATTTACTGCAGTATGGGAGTACTCTTCAGTTTTATATTGATATATGTCATTCAGTTGTTGAAAATCAAGCCAGAAGTAGCTCCTCATGTGAAAACTCAGGGCGTGAAGGCGTTTAACTATTCTTTCGATGAACTCTTTTCCTTCAGCATCTGGTTTGAGCATTGCCAAAGCAGACCTCAACGCCATGAAGAAAAGAGATTGAATCTCGATAGGGTAGCCATAAATACCCTGTACCAAGCACAAATTTATTAAGTTAAGAAAATAAAGTTTTACAAAAAAATTAATGTTCCATAAAATCTAATAAATCTGATATCTGAAATTTACTGTGCACCTGTTTCAATTGAAATGAAATTTATTATTAGATGGGAACAGGTATGGAAGTGTCAATCAGCACAATATAATCCTTATGCCTCACGTTTTTATGAATTTTAGAGAGAGAAATTTTTAGTTCTTCCTATTTAATAATAATCTAACTGCAGTTGGTCCATCCAGTTGTATAACACCAGAGGTGATCTATCAAGACATAGTACTTTATTTGGGCCACACTCAAAACGATTAATATGATCACATTGGTTGGCTAGATGCAGACTATGAATTCATTGTGATAGTTAATTTGATATTAAGAAGGCTGATAACAAACTACTTTATTGATTGCTTGATAAAATTGTGAAGTGGAAAAGCAAAATTTTCTAAGTGAAAAAAAAATGAAAAGAATGGAGTGAAGAGTATGTAAAGAAAGTATTACCATTCTACGATCGATCATAGAACAACCATCAGCACACAGCAAGGTAGGAAAAGTATCAAATCCTTCAGACAGGCAAAGAGATAATATGAGTCGAATCCCCTTTTGACACTCTGGTTTCTCTGCTAGAGTAGCATCTCCAGTGGACTTGGTGTAGGCACGTAGCAAAATGATCCACCAAAATCCAGAGTCAACTGGAGCGACTCTTCCAATAGCACTCTCCCCAAAATCTGCAACAATTGTATCTGTTTTTCGTGCTTCATCATGAAGAACTTTGAAGCTGGCAGGCATTACACCTTCACCCAACTTAAAACGATCAATTCTTTTCTCCCACCCTTGAAGCTGAAGAGTCTTTAGAAGAAAGTTCTTTACTATTTCAGGTTCACCATTCATCAGAAATGCCAAAGCACTTGGCACAAAATCACGGACAAAAACCTATTGCAAAAAATTTCAACAAATTAGGGAACACTCCTTATGAAAAATCTACACGTAGGAAATAAGCATTCTCCCAAGATGCCAGACTGAAATTGGAGACAGTAACTTTTAAACAGGAAATCTCAAACTACCATTTTTTTTCTTCCAATCATAGTGTTTTCCATTGCAGAAACGACATAAGATAATGTTTAAAAGTCTACGTGGATGCATATGTTACCTGGTCATAGTTCAGTACTTCCTCCGAAGCATGGTCATATGCAGCAATTGTCCCAACAGGTTGCCCTCGAAAATACACCATAGATCTCCTCAGAGCATCCCATGCTTCAGCAACCATGGGGTGAGGTTCAAATGAATTCCTAGCAGATGATGCTGGGGTATCAAATCCAGATCTTCCACCTGGTGAATAGGTGTGTTCAGGGTGATCTACCCCCCCTCTTGGGAGACCACTGGACAGCTCACTAAGAGACCTCTCATCAAATGATCTCTGTCTCTCAGTGTTCAGTCTTGGCTTGTCCAGAAGTCGAGATAAATCGAAGTCGTCAATGTCAGGAATGGAACAATGCGAACTAATTTTCCTCATCCCGTACTCCCTTGTTCCTTCCATTCCTTTTCAACTAACCAATATGATAAAAAAAACATGCCAAAATTAAATAGTAGGTAAAAAAGCAGAGAAACACAATACATTCAAATCAGACATAGACACAAACATATAGCAACCCCAAATAGCAAGTAACAAAATATACTTAACTGAAAAAGGCTAGTAAAAAAAACTTCTCAGTTTGTCAGATAAACCAGTCTTATGAATTCTTTCACAAATATAGTAAATTCAAAGGAATTTTATCAAAAAGTTACACCACCAACTTAATTCCCTACTGAAAGCAGAAACACAACCATTTTAGCATACATTCCGAGAAAGTCAAATCACTGTAAAACCTAATTACATCAACCTTTTCAGATCAAATCAATATTATTCAACCAACCAATCTCACATTGCAGCAGCAGAGTAACCAACTCAGAGATCAAGATCAACTCATCTTGCAATTCAAACCACAGAAACAGTAACAACTACAACAAAAAACACAACCTATTCTCTCAACCTCACAGCCGCACATCCTATACCCTTCGACATCCTCAAAACTCAAAGCGCCAACATACACTAAGCATTTTGCATCTAAAATACTTGCGAAACCAGATCTGAACATACATACAACAAGACAGATAATGATACAAGATAAATTACCTCAGTCCGGAAAATGACGTCACGCAAACTAACCACGGCGGGTAGGAATGAGGGCGAAGGTCCGGATAACGACGAGAAATCAGCGGAGCTGAAGGACTTCAAAAGCTGAGCCGTAAGGGGAAAAGATTCAAGGCGAGCTGGAGTTTCTTTTATATACTCAGAAATTCAGAATTGTTAAATATAAAAATAAAATTTCTCACCGAAATCCAAAAAATATATAATGATGAATACGGAAATGACGTGCGTACAGACCTCTCTTGATTGGT
Source organism: Umbilicus rupestris (assembly GCA_963678935.1). Taxonomy (NCBI): domain Eukaryota; kingdom Viridiplantae; phylum Streptophyta; class Magnoliopsida; order Saxifragales; family Crassulaceae; genus Umbilicus; species Umbilicus rupestris. Next base: position 9,629,994 of record OY787627.1, on the reverse strand, counting down.
TGAGGACCTCATCGGTGGGCCATCCTATTGTATTTCTACCATTCTCGAATTGACACGTGTCGAACTACTGACCTACTTGTTGTTTTCTTGTTAACTATTAATTCAATATTAAATGAAATATATTAAGAGGGTCAAAACCAAAGAAGCGAGAGAGTTGAGGATTAAGACAAAGAACAAGTCGACAAAACGACAGTGTTTCAATCTGACAGCTTTGTTCAGTTTCAGCACATTTATCGGATTTTACTTATTTATTTATTTACCCAGTTGTCATTGCCGTAATAATTACTGTACATTATTGTACAAAGTCCTAAAAAAGCCCTGCTTTCTAGACCAGCACAGTCTCTCTGAATTATTGAATTACTTCCTTTATTATCATTTTTTGGCTATAGATATAAATATTAAATAAATCGTTACAATAAGTTGACTGAGTTAACTTATCTACTAATGTACTAAATAATATTTAATTGTCTCGCTCCATTTTATTTTAATTGATTGTGATTAGTTTATTTAAATTTTTCTATATTTTGCCAAAAATATATGTGCTTCGTTTATTAACGAGGTATTTAAAGGTTTTTCTTCACCTTATTGTAAATATACGAGCAGATAACACTCACAAATTCATATTTGTTTTACGTGCAAGCTCGAAAATGTAAACTATTAGTCATCTCGTCGCTTTCATATTATATTATGTTGTGTGGCCACTGATTATGATAATTTAAAATATAAATTAGACATATAACAGTTCAGATTGAGTCATTCTGTCGTTAAATCTATGTATAATATTTTATCTATTTATTTATTCAATTTTGTCTTTAAAAAATATAGCATGGGTTTCTCAATTTTAAACGAGAAAGTTAAGTGAAAAAAAAAAAAAACAATAATGAGCTGAGCTTCCAATAAAAAGTGAAGGTGGTCCAAAGATGTTGTGTTTTATTAGACATGTATAAAAGAAAAACGTGCCAAAATAGGAAATTCTATATTTTTTATTGTTTATATTTTGAAATTTTTGATGGAAATAATTTTGAAAAAAATTCCTTCCTTGGATTTTGAAAATTCTGATGTGTTTCTTGTCTATGCGTTAAACTAACGTCCTTGAAAATTTCAAAGTTGTAAAAATTGAACAAAGTGTTATATAAGGCACGACGACTCAGCAAATTATAAATGGCATGTTGTGTTACACATTGATTGTCTTCGAGGGACCCAATTTGATCACGCGGAACACATTGTCTGAACATTGCATAATTAGTTATGGACAGAGTTTCCCACTGCACCAACCAATTAACCGCTGTCGTTTTGGCTTGTACCATTAATTATTTAGGGTACGCTTCCCTTGAAGTCCCACCGCCCACCACCGCGCCTGACCTTCATCCTCCTACTCCACCGCCCGCGTTATGTCCTATCGCTTTCGTTGTCGCCATGTTTCTCGATTGAACTCTATCGTCCATTAAAATTGAACTGAACTGAACGTAATCCAAATAAAAAAATACGAATTATGAAATTATGATAAAGTTATTAGGCTATGATAAGGAGGCAAGAAAAGTGAGAGGGGGATGAGGATCACGCGTCCCTATCCACATGATCGATTAGGGTAACCTATGGACAACAATTTATTATACTTTCACACTCAACTTGCACAACATGATAACCCACGGACAATTATCTAATCTGTCCTTGTCCTATATATTTTTATATCAATGGAAATTTCCATAAACATCTTAAAGCCACATGACATTGATGGGTTTGTGGGTCTTTAAATTTAAAAATGTATGTACATTTAACAGGAGGTTTCTTGCCTATGAATCATATGTTGGAATAATGTGTAATTTGGGATTTAATTGAATGAGATATTACGGGACAAAGTGAGGGCGGAGTACAATTAAATTAAATTAATCATAGTTCGATGAGTATAGACTTGATTATTCATAAAACATAATCAAAGTTAAATTGCATGAGATATTGATGCTGAGATTGCTTGGAAAGTAACTAGAATGTACGTTTATATATAAATTCATTATACATACTTGGTAAGATAGTACTCGGATTCAAATCACGAGCCGATTCGGATTCGGAGCGGGGTCCAAATGTTGCATTCCCGACATCCGGAATGCGAATGATGGACTGATTTAGTCGAGGCGACGCTTGAGTGATTTAATGAGTTTTAAGAGCATTAACGAACATTCATGCATCACATATCACTAAGGCCCTGTTCTTTAGCCATTAAATTTTCAGCACTTAAGTTAAGTTAAGCTAAGTTCAGTTAAGCTAAGTTCAGGCCCACCACACCACCACCATCCCCCACCCCCCACCACCAACACCCCAACCCACCACCACCAACCCACCACCCCAACCACACCACCACCCACCCCAACAACACCACCACACTACCACCACCCCAACCCACCACCACCACCACCACCCCCATCACCACCACCACCAACACCCCCCACCACCACCAACCCAGCACCACAACCCCAACCCAGCACCACCACAACCCCAACCCACAACCCCCACCACCACAACCCCAACCCACCACCCCAACTATACCACCACCACCATAAAAATATGTTTGTAAAAGTAGTTAAGTTAAGTTAAGTTAAGGTAAGTTCAGTTAAGTTAAGTTAAATTCAGTAAAGTTAAGGTAAGTTAAGTTAAGCTAAGTTAAGTTAAGCATAAGTTAAGGTTTAAAGAACAGACCCTAAATGAGGCGACGACTTAGTGAGGCGTCGTTTGGGACGTTACTTCTCAAAGCCTATAAAAGATAAATCATTCTGATAATTTTTATATCAACTAAAAAACCACAGCACACGCTCCTCTCTAATAGTCCTCCCTGTGAGCAGTCAATTTTCGAATTTTCACTATTTGAGTTATTCCAAAGTTGTGCTGAGAAGGCACAAGATATTTCAACGAGAAATTATTTGATGCAAGAAGAACGCTCTTTGAGTCATTTTATACCGGGAAGCGATTAACCAAGGATCCTGACACCAAATGAAGGCGAATAATGATTTAAAAAACCGCTCCTTTTCTAGTTTTGTAATAGTATTTAATTTCAATTATTAATTTTGTTTATTGCACACATATTTTGACAATTTCCCTCATGGTGATGTTGGTATTTTTTTATAAATTTAAATGAAGCCATTTTCTCATTGCAAATAAAAATACGTTCAATTTCATTGGCTATTTTCATGCTTCATTTGCAACATTAAATAATGATATGATTTTTATATGTTTGAAAAAATTGTAGGGAAAATCAAGATGAAATGAAATAAATATTTATCAACGACATACGATTTTGGAACTCAAATCGAATGTGTTTAGACCAATTTCATATAAAAATTAAGCTACTATTAGTCAACGGTCCGATTATTCGTTTGTTTTCTCGAATAAAGTTTCTTAATCACTTGCGAAAATGAGGATTTAGGCTAAGTTCTTTTGAACTTAAAATTCAAGTAAATGTTGGAAAATTTTGAATTTTAAGTGTGAAGAAAATGAGTTTGTCTTGTTTTCAATAGCCAATTTCGGTGACGTATATACATCGAATTGAATAGTTAAAATCTTGATAAAAATCCTTGCAATGTACTATAAGATTTACTATTCGAACGCCTAAATTGATCAAGTATCGAATGAGGTATCGATATTCGAAGTTGCATAGAAAACATGCGAAGTTTGAGTTCATTGGGAATGAATGTCAAGCCTTGATTGTTTTCACTTGGTTGATATCCCGCATTGGTGGGATGAGGCAAAATGCATTGATACTTATATAATCTCATGTTGTGTGTGTATAAGTCATTAACGAAAGCCATTATCCAACATCTATGCGGGCGCCCGTATACATGATATCGACCATATACTATGCAATTTCCTAAGTCACAAAACTACGTAGTTTTGTATTTGAAGATTAAAAGACTTGGACTTAAGTCTTCTCCGGATCTCCTCATCTTCTCCATGTTCACTAGCATAGAACCTGCGTTTTTGGTGTTAGTGAAGGCAAGGAAATTGTCGAGCAAGCTTCAACAACAAATCTGATTTTGTGTGTTTCGTTTCAATTTCCGTTCAGTAATTTTAATTCATATAATACAAGTTCCTGTTTACTTTGATTGTATTTTCTAACAGTAAATAATTTACTTTTAAGTAAATTTAAGCTGTTGTCTCATAAAGTATCGGTGAAAAGTGAATATTACGATTTTAAATAAAATACTTAAATTAAATTATTTACTTAAATAAATCCCGCTAAAAAACTTAGATTTAAAATGACAAAAAGTATTCTAATTTGTAACACCTAAAGAGGACAACTCAGCGCGCCCAACGCGAGAGCATATTTTATAACAAGTTGAAGTTCGATAACATTATAAATGGAGAAAATAAAACGCGTATATATTATAACAAGTTGAAGTTCAATAACATTGTAAACGGAGAAAATAAAACGTGTATATATTATAACAAGTTGAGCATATATTACAACATTATAAACGTAGAAAATAAAACGTGTATAATTAATTATTGACGAAGTCATAAACAATGATTTAAATAAAAAATATTAATCATTTGATTCACATTTTTATTGACTTTTGAAAGTTGAGCGGTTGCAGTAAATGATTTTTAATTATTGGGGGTGTGAACATTGTAAACTCGGCGGTTTGGTAGGGTCTTGATTTGTTTGACTGACGTATTTAATTCTATTTTAATTTAAGTTGAATACGAATTAATTTAACATTGTAATCTATTTTAAGTAGTTATAAAATTAATTTTTTTAGTAATTTATGTGAGTAGTAAAGGACGAGTTTTAACCGGCAATGCCGGACAGTTATGATAAATTTAAGTTTCCAAATTTTGGTACTAGCGCTTAATGGGCCGCAATCGTAGGCCCATACGACGTCCCGTATGCATTTAGATGTTACGACGCCGTGTCACTTCACAATTGTCAGCCGCAGCAAACCAGCAGTAACGAGCAAGAAGGAAATAGCGTCAATCGAGCAGAGATATGAAATGAAAGTCGCAGGAGGGTTTAAACAGTTCACGATTCCCGAGTCCAAAACCCTTCGGTTTTTTCGCGTTTTCCCATTCAATCCGTTCTTCTCTCTTCCGGTTAGGTCAACCGCTGCCGGTTTCCAGAGCCGAAGTCTAAACAACCCTCGTAAACCTCTGCTCCTCGTCCGAGCTTCCTCCATGGCCACCTCTCCTCCGCCGCATGTCCTTGTCAAGGATACTATTGTTTTGACCGACAAGGAGCGGCTGATATTCGATCGCCTGCTTCAAGTCGTGCGACATTATAATCTGGAGACGGAGCTCCGTGTTGCCGGGGGATGGGTGCGCGATAAGGTATGCTGCGTTGTTCTTTGTTGGCGATTTGCTGTTCAGTATTGGTGAGTGAGTTTATTGGAAATTGGGTTTTTTCTATTTGAAGTGTCGGAGTGCTGTGTAATTGGCTAGGTTTGTTTTATGCACTCAGTATTTTGTTTCATTCTTTGGCAGCTCCTGGGAAAGGATTGCGATGATATTGACATTGCACTTGACAACATGTTAGGAAGAGAGTTCTGTAACAAGATAACTGACTACTTATCTAGCATTGGAGAAGGGACAACAGTTGCTGCTGTTATTCCATCGTAAGCAATCCACGTTTTCCTTAGTTCTTGTTTTGTTTCCTAGATTTATGATAATGCTAATCTTGACTGTGAAAGCGCTGCTTGATGTATGAGTGTTCATATGCATAGATGTAGCTGTAACTGTGTGAACATGTGAAGTGTAATTGTGAATGATATTGTTTGTAATGGGGTTGCGAAGGGGCTTTTTTATTTCTGTAATGTAGGACATTTGGAGTCACTTTTGCAAAGGTTCCCTCTAGGGTCAGTATTGGATCTAAGGCAGTGATGTATATACAGTGCATATAGTTTGCTCTATCAAAGGATTGTTCTGCTTGTAAGCTAAGCGACTGTTAATTGAAAGATCTCCAGGGAGCTAACATCTCGTTTTATAAAGTTAGAGCATTGAATGAGTTTAAGTGATAACAATTCCAGAGTCTATTGAGCGGACCGTATAGAAACCCATGAAAGGGATGTGCCTTGACACTCGGTCTTTGCACTTCACTGACACAATAGCCAAACCTTTCTGGGTAAAGGGGACCATAGGTATGTATAAGGAGTTACACGATTGACAAAAATCCAGTAATATAATACAACAGTACCTGAGAATCCTTAACTCAAAATGAACAAAACTGATGACTATTAGCCTTGTGAATGGAGATTTGGTTTGACAAATAATTAAATGGCTCCAAAAGCCCCAAATCTAGTTTCAACTTTATTAAGTCACCGCGTTATGATATCCTTGCATAGGCACGAGTAAAATCGATCGGGACCTTACTGGCATGTTTCTAGGAAAATCATAAAGCGATAATTGATATCACATGGCAGTGTATTGGCATTTCCTTAACAGAGTTCCATTTAAAAATAAATATTTCATCCATCTATATTATTTTATGAACTTGTCCATCCAAAAATATTGCAGTTCAGCTCTTATGTAGGCCACATGTTATAGTTTAAGACTAACTGATGAATTTGAGCCTGTCCTTGCAGAAATCCTGACCAGTCAAAGCATTTGGAAACTGCAAAGATGCGACTTTATGACATTTGGATTGATTTTGTAAATTTGAGAGCCGAGGATTATAGTGAGAACAGCCGCATTCCGAACATGGTAAAACTATGATTTTCAAAGCCTGTCTGATTTTTTAATTACTGACTTTGGCTTTGGAAAGTAATTAATACCACTAAAAGATAATCTTCACCACTTTTTTATTGATTTTTAAAAGTTCTACTAAAACTAACCCAAGGAGTAATTAAGATGAACAACTGGTTTTGTTGTGATACCAATCATCGTCATGACTGTAAAGTTCCATCCAATAAAATTCAATTGTAAACAAGACAAAGGTCTTAAATATTTGACGACCAACACGTTTCCTTCTGGTACGTTGAGTTATGGCCCAAAATATTTGACTATAGTGCACTGAATCTTAGCCTGGAAAATGTAGGCTATTCTTCCTTTTACGTTGAAAATTTAATGAATGTCTTGTTTTCATTTTCCTGGACTCTCCTTTTCCGTTTTTATTTTGAAATTAAACTTTATGAATATATCTAAGTGTTATTTGATGTTGTAGAAGTCAGTTTTCGTTTCCAATTAAAGACCAGTCATTATAAAGTACATCTTTAACCAGATGTTTTGATAATATGATCAGCTAAAGTTTGTTCTATTTATATCTTCCAAACCATAGTATAGATATAATGTTGATTTACTGAATTTGCTATCGTTTTGTGATATATGTGATTATTGTTACTAAGTATTTTGCTTCGACAGAGATTTGGTACTGCAGAAGAAGATGCTTTCCGGCGGGACCTAACAATTAACAGGTTATACTACTAAGGGCCTTGTGGGTTTTACGAGTACCATATACAAGATGCACTCGAGTGTTTCAATCAATATATCCTCTTATGTTTTTTCTCAACTATCAGTATAGTTTCACACTTGAAGAATGCAAATACAATTTAAATGTAATTTTAATTTAGTTGACTGTACATGAGCTCCAAGAACTAATCTGATTGCGAAACATGGCAGCTTATTTTACAATATCGCCAGTAGTACAGTTGAAGATTTTACTGGAAGAGGTAGTGCTGATGTAGTGACTTGTCCTTCAATCCTTTGAAAAATAGTACGTGGCGGATTATTTGTCTTTCTGGTTATCACGTCTCTTTAATATTTCTTCTCAGGCATTAGTGATCTCAAGTATGGAAAGATAGTGACTCCTTTACCCCCCAAAGAAACTTTCTTAGATGATCCTTTACGGGTTCTTCGAGCTATTCGGTTTGGTACCTCTTTCTGCTTCCTTTTTTTACCTGAGCTACCTTGTTTCTAGATGCTATCAGCTGGTTGCTCTCGTACGAAGCTACATGGTTGAATCATTGACTTCTCTGCGTTCTTTTTCCCTTTCACGTTCCCATTTCTATTGAACTTTTGAAATATATGATTTTGGTAAAAGGCAATAAAGTTAAAAGATTTTTCCTTCTGCCTTTCAATGTGTTTCTCTTCATATCACTATAAATAAAAGCAAAATTCTGCAGATCTTATTTAAGCAAAAACACAGCTCACATAATTTTTTGTGCTTCTTTTGTTTAGGAAAGAAATTGTCTCATAACACTCCTTTTATTATTTCAGGTGCTCGATTTGGTTTTGCGTTAGATCAGGAACTGAAAACAGCTGCAGCCAGTGTTGAAGTTCATGCTGCTTTTGCCGAAAAAATCAGTCGGGAACGCGTTGGTCATGAAGTAGGCTATTCTTTGTCTGCTGAATTATTATTATTATTTTTTGGCTCTCTTGAGCTGAAAATGTACCCCTTGGGAATTGATATACTGCTGTGTTGCATATCATTTTAACCTCATGATTGTATACGTGCAGGTTGATCTGATGGTGTCTGGCAATGATCCAGTTAAAGCAGTGACCTACATATGTGACCTGTCATTGTTCACTGTTGTCTTTACTGTTCCCCCAAAATTTGAGCTCATTTCTTTGGAGGGATTTGACAGGTCTGCTATATTTATCCTTTGTTTGAATTGTTTTTTGTTTGTCTTGGATATACCAAAGTGATCATCATTATCTAGGCTGCAAATTATGACATTTGGTCAGTTTCTCATGCCCCAACTATAAAATTTCTGATACTGCAGGCTTTGTATGATGAATATGGATGCCATTGCAAATCTATTGAAACTACTCGATTGTTATGCATTTAATGTAAGTTTCCTGTCACCTTCAGTTTAACTGTGCTTGGTATACTTTCTTATCAATTTCTTGTGGCACTCCTGTTTTAAGCATACTTCGTGTTAATTGTAAATTGGGGTTTCTACCCTCAAGAAGACCTTGTTACACACCTTAGAATTGGTATCTATTTGGTTCCAAATGGCGTATTTTCATTGGTCATGCTGGCATGAATAATGATTGGTATGAGCACTTGCATTAAGTTTTCATCCTCCTACTATGTTCCTTGTGATGTTTAACCTCATATTTTAAGGGAAAAAAGTTAAAGTTCTCAAGTTAACTCACAGGCTCAACAATTTGTATCACCTTGTGATTTCAGGATGGGGAAAGAAGAATTGCTTTATATGCTGCTTTGCTACTACCACTACGGAAGCTTACATACAAAGATAAAAAATCTAAAGAGGCAAGTATGCAATAAATAACAGTAGCTAGCATTGTGTACATGTTAAAAGGCTTTTCTGTTTAATCAGGATATGCATGGCTTTCATGAACTTGGCTAAAACTATTATTCACCCTTCTATTGCGAAGCTCTTCTCGTGTAACATTTTCTAGCCCCTTCTGGTAATGAAATAACAACGTAAAGAGACGCATGATGCATAGAATGAATTGTCTCCCATTATGTTCTGCTTTTTTTTTTTCCTTTCAAAGTGATCCCAGAATAATTTTTTAACCTCACTGGTTTAGATTTTAACTAGGATTGTCTTCACAGTGTTGAAAGTTGAAACAATTATTTGTCAGTGGAAAGTAAGTTTAAGCTTATCGGCGTTACTTCTTGTTAGAAGAATTGTTTCCATGTCAAAGCACTTAAGGGTTTTGGCATCATGCTGCTGTGCATTATCTCTATTTGAATACAGCTTTAGAAATGCATATATTTGAAGCTTAGTGGCATGTGGTGGCTGAAGATGAAGAACTTAAGGAAGCAAAATGAAATATATCTACCGTTCTTAATCTTTCAATGAAACGAACTACAAATTTTCCATCAAACTTGTATTGGACAACTAAATAGGTAGTTTGTATCGTTTCACTGTGAGGTATACTGGTCTTTTCTTTGGTCAGATTGTTTAAATCTTTTTGATTATTCTTATCACATAGACAAATACAGTACTTTCAATAGCTCAAACTTTCTATTCCATCAAGTTACCTAGCAGTTTGTCAGACAAGTTGCTCGAGTCCGATATGGTTGTATACCACATATTTAATGCTTTTGGATCACCAAGAGTTTGATTGGTACCCTTACGGGAGATAGATACATTGAGACGGCTTGTTCAATTAATATTCCAAAACTTAAGGATGTCATTTTTGAAGATGAGGATGTTCTGCACTTTTGCCCTTTTTACCTCCTACAAGCATTTGCAGTGACACCATATGTTCACCAAGGCTCCCAAAGATCCAATTCACCGTTGGATGCTTGTCAGTTATATTATATACCAAAATTAAGTACTTTATTAGATGAATTATCTGGGCCTTTGAAACAGGTGGGTAACCAACCTCTTTATTGCAACTTAATGCGTGTTGGTAATTTAAAGTGGAAAGTAATTTTGCAACTAAAGCTGAATTCTTGTTGGCCGTAGATATGATTCTATTTCAACATTGTAATCTATTTATGAACTCATTTGTTATTGTAACCCTTATTAAGTATCCAGAGGTTTCTTGCAGATTCCCTTGGTGGATTACATTTTTCGGGAGTCTCTCAAGTTAAAAATGGACGATGCAAAAGCGGTTAGTTTAAAACATATAACTTCTGGTTTTCAGTTATTTATTCTTTCTGATTTGGGAATTTTATTCATGAAATTAGCTACACTAAATCATGAAGTGATCATCTAAAAATAGGGTGACGTAATGCGTCATCAAACAAGGCTTTTTTAACTGTAATAGTGCAATCTAAAGATGAAGAAATATTCATTGACCAATGGTAGCTGCTGTTGCCAAGGCATCCGCGAAATCATTTGCCTCCTGGTATATTTGAAACAATTGGCAATCGCCTACATTGCCCAGCAATTCAAACAACTATCCGCAGAGCATCCGCTCACATTTTCTTTACCTTTACAATTATGCCGGAATCATTTTGAATTACAATGTGGAGGCCCCTCAGTATGAAGTGCTATAAACATCCCTGGCAAGCTATAAACATTTTCTGAACTGGAGGAGTTCGATGGGGCTTCCCGAAAATTGGATGGAATGAAAGAAAAAAATTTGATTCCAACGATACTGAAACCTGTGATTTAATTTTTTCTTACAATTACATATTTCTTTTCTGTTTTGCATGTTCTGTAACTATATTGCTCATTTTCGAATTGGACTCAACTCAAAATATATGGTAATCATGTTCTAATATAGGTCAAAATGATCCACAATGCTGCAGAAAAGTTTGCCTCCTTGATTCCTTACTTCACATCTATTAAGGACTTGGACACTTTTGAAGTTGTGTGGGAAAAAGAACAAATCGACTTTCCCATAGCATCTAAGCTGCGAGTTTATTCAGGTTATAATTCTGTTATTGTAGCCCCATTTGCATAACTATTTATGTGCATGCATAGTCACTGTTCTCTTGATTTTCTGGGTGATCTACACCTCCCTTGTGGTGCCACTGATGCCCGTCATTCATTTGTGCTGCTCAAGTCATCTGTGCAAGCCTTTGGGTTGTTTACTTATATAAAGTTAGGGTTTTCTAACTTTTGTAACAAGATGCAATGGTCGTGAGAGCCGCTAGTTTATTGTTAAATAATTGATCTCTAAATTTCAGTACCATATATATCTCTATCTCTTAAAAGAAGAGAACACATTGAAGAATTGACGCGTTCTAAGCCGTCAACAAAAGTTGTAAAACTATGCATATTGCCAGATTTACTATTTTGCCTTGTCAACTATATGACAGATTTATTTAAATAACCAGATGTTCCGTAGTTTCTATATATGAACTGTTTATCTAGCTCTTTTTTTATCATTTCAAATCTGTGGCGCTTTATCACAGGGAACTGACTTGGTGTTTTTTTTTTTTTGCATTTTCATCAAGGTTTACTACTGGATGAGACCAAAGGCTTGTGGCGGATTTCATTGCTGGTTTCCACCTTACTATATCCCAATATCCTTGACTTGGCAGACTGCAATTTGGATCTGAATAATAAAAAAGAGATATTCACTACAGTTGAAAATGAAATTATAAAATTAGGTATGTCTTGTTTCTCCATTTTTTGGTCTATTAATCTCACCATTCTATTCATCAACCTCTACATTAAGACAATTATATTTGGCATTAGGTCTTGAGGACGTTGGATTAGGAAACCTCAAACTGCTGGTGGATGGGAAAGGTATAATGAGTGCTTTGGAGCTCAAATCTGCATCATCAGTCGTCGGAGAATGGGTATTGTAACCTTTTTTCCTAGGCATCCTTGGAAGAAAAATTGTAGATAGCCCGTATAATTAAATTCCAAATCTTTGCAGCAACGGAAAGTTCGCCAATGGCAGCTGGCACATCCGCTGGCAACCAAAGAGGAGTGTATCGATTGGATTAAAGAAACTCATTCAAAGCGTGTAAAGAGAGAATAAATCAAACTAAGCATTCCTCGTAAGTTAAATTTAAGAGCCTCATGTGGTGCTGTTGCAAGTTAAGTTGCATTTTTTTTTTTTTTGTAGTCCATCTGGTCTATGTAGATTTAGATCCTCTAATGGATGCTGCTACATTCTTTGTATTGGATTAAGGGAAAGAAAATTAAATCCCAAGTTAGATGGAAATATAATTTCCCTAAAAATAATTCTTTATTTAAGTTTTCGATAGTAAATTAAATTTATTCTCCTTTCATCGTTCAAAATTTTCAAACTTCGTTACGGTGGTTCTGATTGATAATATGACGTAATTATTTATTTTAAAAATTTCTTTGAATAAAATTCAATTATTTGAAAATAAAAATTACATCATTGAATTGCAAAGGATAGAGGATGAAAATGAATTGGAGATTGCAAAATCAGAAAATTGCAAACCTCGAGGGCCAGAATGTAAATATATGAAATATTCACGCACATATTTGATCGCATCTCGTTCTCCATTCTGGATTATCACTCTCTCTCTCTCCCTTCTTCAACTGCAATCGGCTCCGAATGAGCGTAGCCATGTTTCCTCTGATCACCGTCGCTTTCTCAATCCTCGCGGTTCTGATTTGCATACCTCACTACTCGGTTTCATCACCTCAGTTCAACGTCGACGGAAGAGTAATCGAGCTTGTCGATTCCAACATCGACGCCGCCATTTCCACTTTTGACTACATCCTCGTCGAATTCTACGCTCCTTGGTGTGGTCACTGCAAGCGTCTCGCCCCTGAGGTTTGAATTTATTACCGTTTTGTGTTAGTCAGGGGGAATTCTTCGTGATCTGGTGGCTGTGAGATTGTCTGTGGCTAGGTTAAAGCCAGTGTAGTGAGTTTCTTGTTTATTCTGCTGGGTCTTTTCTATAAGTGCTTTTTGGAACATTGTAGCCAGTTTTTACAGTTGTCCAACGCACTGAAAAATTGTGCTAGATGAAACTGTGACAAAAAGTTGGGAACAAATTTTGAATCATTTGATTGAATTTGAGTAGTTTTCTACTATTGTATGTTCTTATCACTGCGTTTGTCTCAGGATGATGTTGTTCTTGGATGAAATTTAGTTTTGTCTATTTTTAATAACATGATACCCGTGTGGTTGTGTGTTAATGTTTCAGCTTGCTTCTTGTTCTTGCCAGGAACCCTTAGCTTATGAAATCTGTGGTACATAAACTTCTAATAGGGGTTGAGTATTTAGTAGTTAGTTCCAGCCTTTATGTGGCTGCTTTTCCAGTTAAGGTATTTTAACAGGTAATACGAGTGTGCAGCTATTGTTTCTCTTTTTGTATTTTAAAATGGAGTGTGTAGAACTTGAACGAGGAAGTATTTTTTATGGATTCACATTCCTTTATGGGTTGAAATGTTTGTAGAACGTAATGGTGATTTTCTTTATATTGTTTTATCTTCTTGATAGGGAACTCAGGAACTTTGAATACCCCTCTTTTATGAATGATGGAATCTACAAAAACCAGACAGTATGACCATAAGTATATTATCTTTAACATAAATAGAAGAGGGGAATGCTCCTCTTCAGCTGTTTATTGTTAAAACATATCAAAACCTTACTTTCAAATTTTTATGGTGCGTCACTAATACCTACCTTGTGCTAAGTCCCACAGAAACGTATACTTGGTTATTGAATGACATGTACATAATTTAGCATTTGATTTTGATGTGGATCTTTTTTCTTAAAAAAAGACAGTGGCCTCGATTTTATTGATAAAGGAAACAAAAGCCTGCTCCAGGGCATTGTAAAGAGGGAGTGGACATATAACCAAACTCTCATACGAAGCTGGTGGTGTTGATCTTTTATTTATTACCTTTGTATTCATGGACTGCATCATGTTTTTTTAGAATATTAGAACTAATCACTTTGCTCTCTTGAGTTTCTTTTGTAATTAGACACGTTTTTTTTTTCTTTTCAAATAGCTGCAGTACATCTGAGTATACATGTTTAATTTTCAGTATTAGCTGAAACTGAAAATGACATCCAAAGCTTTTGCAGTTAGATGCAGCTGCACCTATTCTTGCTGGACTGAAGGAGCCAGTTGTTATTGCAAAAGTAAATGCAGACAAGTATAGCAGTCTTGCATACAAATATGAGATTGAGTACGTTTCTTGATCCTTAAAAAATAGAATTGTGGTCACGTCATATGATGGCATCTTATTTACCTGTGTATTAGTCTGTGGATACAATTAAAATGATACTTGAAGTCCGGGCCAGATGTCATAGAAGTCCAGATGCAATTACTCATTTAGCTTTCATGATCAGCCCTAGAGCATCATTGTCTTTAAGTGCATCTGGCAAGCACTTTATTAAATACATATCAGAGAATATATCAGCTTGACAGATCGAAAGAATTCAACATGTTAGCTATAGTTAAATGTAGGAGTCGAATGTTTGAGTAACTAAATGAATTTTGGGGATATCAGTGATAAGTCAGGCTTGTTATATCATTACTTCTAACACTGTACTCATACTATGATATATAGCTTGAAAGTGTGTATATTCGAATGTGTGATATATACCTTGAAATGTGCTGCAGTGGGTACCCAACCCTCAAGCTCTTCATGCATGGTGTCCCCACCTACTACAATGGACCACGGAAAGCCGAAGCACTTGTTCGTTACCTGAAGAAATTTGTTGCTCCAAATGTCTCAGTTCTTGACTCAGATTCTGCGGTGAAGAGTTTTGTTGAAGAAGCTGGCAGTAGTTTTCCATTATTTATAGGCTTTGGCCTGAATGACTCAACCTTATCCGAATTGGCCATAAAATACAAGAAAAAGGCATGGTTTTCAGTGGCTAAGGACTTCTCTGAAGATGTCATGGTTTTGTATGATTTTGATAAAGTCCCTGCCTTGGTAGCCATTCATCCTAGCTATGATGAGCGGAGTGTCTTTTATGGCCCATTTGAAGGTTAGTTTTTGGAATTCCTCCTCTTTTTAAATTGTTTGTGCTGGGCGGTTTGCAACTTTTATTTATTCTTCAAACACAAACTATAATCTGTTTCTGTATTTCCTAGGGGTGGTTCATTTAATGAAACTTCACTTCGAATTAAGGTCTGTTACCTGTTCCGTGCATTAAACAATATGGCAAGACGCTTTTTAACTTCATCTCTCCTTTCCCTTGTTACCGTGTTTATTGACTGTTAATTTGTTAAATGCCCTCACCAACTGAGTATTTCAAGTAATGTAATTATTCTTTCCTTTATGTATATAAAAAGCATTTTTAGCTAAATTTCTAATGGTTATATAAATTCTTATGACTTGTGTCATTTTCATCAAACATCATACAAAGTTTCTGTTTGTATCCGCCTAAGAAATGGAAGATGATGGGATGTGTTTATGTTCAATTTAAATAACTAAAAAAATGATTGCCCAAAACACGAACTTTAGTTATTTTGGCTGTTCATATTTTTACCTAGGCGCATTATTTTCGGTTTGGATATGGTTAGTGCGAAACGTCCGTGAGACACCTTGCTCAATATTTTCTCTTTGGGCATAGCTGCAAGAGTATATTATATATAATGCTGAGTACCATATTTTAGTTTCTCCTCTACATATTCATTTGATAAAGTTCCCCTGCTTCTGGCAAAAAGAAAAAGAAAACGTCTGCTAATTGTAGAAATTGATTATGTAGCTCTAACCAATGTGTTAACCAAAACCTTTGTTACTGAAAATTTAGGAAGCAATAAGAAAGAGATTTGTTGTTATGTTTTTTGTTTATTTTCACTCTTGTCTTTGCAGATACTTTCTTGGATGCCTTCGTCCGTCAGAATCTGTATCCTCTAGTTATGCCCATAAATTATGAATCACTGAAGCTGCTGAGAGATGATGATAGGAAAGTTGTTCTCACCATCGTGCAGGATGAGTCTGATGAGAAGTTCGTGAAACTGATAAAGTTGTTGAAAGGTGCTGCTTCTGCCAACCGGGACTTCATGTTTGGCTATGTTGGGGTGAAGCAATTCGATGAGTTCACTGAAACATTTGGGGTCGGGAAGAAGACATCACTGCCGAAAATGGTAGTCTGGGATGGGAATGAGGAATATTATTCAGTAAGTTGCAAAAAGTTGCCTTTTAACTTACGCATTTTGTATTCTAACAAATTACACAACATGTGGTCATCAATAACGCCACACCCCGAAAAACCCTAAGGCGTGAGTAAGGACTTAGGAGATTTTTCTTCTTCTTTTTATTTCTAATATAAACTTACATTATTGCAACCGTGCTTAACCTCCCCATTAACATTCATAAAAGGGGTCACATAAGTAATCATTAACAACCAAAGCTAAGCAGCATATTATAACTCAAAAGGATGATTTCTTATCTATCCAAATATAAGCAAACATCTTCGTGCGGCCTCAACTCACTTCTTGGGAATCCATCATTTCTCTTGAGAAACTTTGGCTGTCCAGATTTTTGTAGAATCCTTAGCACTTTTATGTTTCTTTCTAGAGATGAAGATAACAAGTGACTTTCTATCAAAGTCATCTAACTTAGCCTCTCATTTACATGCTTCATAAATAAATATAAACTTGAATAATTTAGTGAAAGTTAGCGGCAACAAGCTAGGTGCTCCTAAATAATGGTTGGTTTTTTGAAGTTAGGTTTGTACTGATTGTAAAACTATTAGTATTAAAGACTTTATACTGATGGCCGTATGCAATTATTCTGAGTAGGTCATTGGTTCGGAAAGCATTGTAGATGAGGAAGAACATGGCTCCCAGATCACCCGATTCCTCGAAGGATACAAGGAAGGAAGAATTGAAACAAAACAAATCAACGGCGCATCTTTTTCAGGCTTCATCAATTCACTGTTTGGTGTCCGGACTGCATTAATTATCCTCTTTTTGGTGGCTGTTCTTGGTCTTCTTTTGACTATTACCAAAGATGACGAGCCCCGGAAATCTGGGAAAAAGACTCATGCTGAAAAAGATGGCAGCTCGAGTGATGAAGGTGAAAGCAGCGAGCAAGTGTATCGTCCTGGTGACAAGCTAGATTAATATGAAATCCAGCCAGCCACAGTGAAAGCAGGAGAGAAGAGCTATGATTGTGCCATTTACTCCCACAGTGATTTGTACCATAGTGTTTTCTTTTTTATCTTTGGAGACTTGACAGAAATATTTCTCATTATCCTGTCGGCCTTAATCCCAGCAAGTGATTTGTACCACTTGTGATCTCAAGGTTTGAAGTCTATTTGTCCAGCTCTTGTTTCTGCTTGTTTTTTTCTTCTTTCTAATAGAGTAAAAGTTTCAAATTTTATTTTTCGTTGCACCGATTCCTACATCTATTATACGAAATGTGCAACAAGGGTTCCCTTCTACATCATCGATTTCAAATTTCCTATTGTTAGCGATACCATAAAATGTAGGTTGCTTCCATCATCATAGACATTAGACACTAAGCCACCTGCAAATTTATTGATGAGGACACCCATGAGTATTGGGTTCAGAATACCAGTGCAGTAAGAAAACAACCAATTGTAACTTGAGTGGTCAAAAACTACAGCAAATTTTTGACAAGGCACATCATAGCATAAGTACATAATGAAATGATGTCGTGAGTTTCTTCAGAGAATCGAAGCAGGTAACACACCGCTGGGTGGGTTGCACACAGGAAACACTCCATTCACATTCACTTTTTTTGGTCAAGCAAATAGTTCTACACTCGCCCTGGACCAGAATGCAGTTGGTATGTCCTACTCGGGACGACTTGGAGGACCCCGGGTTGTGCTGCATAAGCGAAATGTGAGGTTATCAGTAAACATCAGTTCAGGGGAAGCAACGTGACATTTGATGTGCAGGTGATATAGAGATGCTGTTAAAATAGCTTAGATGTGACATTTTACACTCTAGTAGAATGCTGAATTAATCATATGATTCATAGAAAAAGGATTAGTGAGAACGAAATAAAGTTAACCTCAAGCCGATAAATTCAAATGCACTTGCACTCAGTTTAGATTGAAGAAAATTGGATGTCAAAATAATAATAATGGAAAGTTGCTACGAAAATGATATTCTTAAAGAAATTTGAGAGAATTTGGTATTATTTTCAATTGTTTTGTTTAATTTTCCATTGTAAACTAAACACACAGCACTTTACTCCAAATTATCTTTCACTCCCTCAAATTTTACAAGATCCAAACAGGACGTTAGTATTTGTAGACATAAAATTTCGAATTGAATATCTTTAAGATTCAAGGGCTTGTTTTATAATATTGATCCTATCTACAGCTAGGTAAAATATGATCTGAAGCAGACATAGCTAGAAGAAAAAGGCAAGTGAACAATCCTGAGAAGCCAACGCCATTTGACGTGGTGCTGAGAAATGTTTCATAAGCTATAGAAATCCTGAATCCAAAATATGTGAATAGTTGATATTTTCCTTGTAGTATATATAACATTTTTTCTGTAATCAAAACAAGATAAAAGCATACAATTCAATTTTTTGCAATAAATGTTTTCATTCAAACTTTTCCCATAATCTCTAACCCTTGTTTGGTTCATGGAAATAAGGGAAAGAAAGTTCTTGGGAACGGAAAATTAAATTATTCTGTCCGGTTACAAGGAAACTGAATGAGAAAGAAAATTAATAGGAAAAACGAAAAAGGGTGAAAAATTCAATCAATTTTCCTCACAAGAATCAAGGAAAAATCACAAACCATCAACTACCTCCATCTTTATCTTCTCCAAACATTTTCCACATTCAACCAAACACAAAATAAAAAAAATCTTATTTTCCATGAATTCATTTTCATTTCTTTCCCATGTTTTCATAAAATAAACAAAGCCTAGATCAAACACATAATTTATTTTTTTCTATACTTTTTCCATCTCTAACAAAATTTCAAGAGAGCGTAAAATTTATAAATGAATAAAAAACGTTGCAACTGAAACCATCAAGCGGAGAAAGATGGAAAATACCTGACATTTGAGCAACCTGGTGAGGAGTGAGTTTCGCAGAGAATCCGCTGGCAGCATTCTTGTAGCTGTAAATCAAAGCCTCTCGCGCAGCCTCCACGCTGTAAAAAACCACCACCACAAACAGAAACAAAAAATCTCGTCGGGAACACATTGACCACAAATAGCGATTGACCTAGTCGCGCAATTGATCATCATCAACAACAAGAGTAGTAAACAAAATCAAGGACCTGCCGAGGACAGAGGCCAGGGTGCGGATGTGGTAATCCTGAGGCTCCTCATCATCGCGCGGCTTCTCGGTGTAGACGATGTGGACGGTAGCGGCGTTGGGATCGACGGCAGCGGGATCGGAAGGCCTGCGGAGAGGATGGGAGGGCATGCGGACGGGACCAGCCATCGAGAAATCGCACTTGCAGAGGACGATAAAAATGGCGAAGATGCCGAACGAGGTTGCGAATTTCATCATCTCGCTGGGTTTTTTTTATACGTGGAGATTTTGATTGATCGGTTTTTCTTCGCGTGGGATTGAAACTCTGAACCTTAACGATGAAGTTAACAAAACGGTCCCGTCTCGTCTTAATATATTCTCGATTAAAGATGCCGACTTACAATTTCAGTAGTTCCGTGTTTTTGGATTACTTCTAATATTTATATTTATTTTTTATGTTTAATATCTTTATAAATGTAAGTATAATTACAAATGAATATATTTTGAAATATATTTCACTTAGTTTCGGTTCAATTAAAATCAATTTCAGTTAAAAACGCATCCAAAATGAGATAAACTTTCAACTAAAAAATCTCGTGATTTTAATACATGACACTTTATTAAGTTGCATAAAGATAAAAATAAGCAAGTCTATGCAGAGACTACATTTAAAAATCCACATATGACGAAACGACACTCTTTAACAATATGTCCAATAAAATTAATTTCATTATAACAAACAACAAGTGAAGGATGATACAGCACCGTTTAGAACGAAAGCATTGGGGCTAAGGCAGTCAATGCCTCTCCTACTTTTTTGATACGGCAAAAACAATACTTGAACTATTGGTAGATTTCAATTAAGATAGCGGACTTTTTAATTTTTAAGTTTATGTGTTTGGATTTAATTGTAAACATTATATTATCCGTATAGCCAAACATAATTAGAATAAACGATTTGAAATATCTGAGGTACACAAACACTATCCTTCGGCAGCTATGGTTCGTCGATTTGCAAAAAGAAAGTCTCTTGAACGAAATCGAAAGGAGCCAACATAGAATGTTGCTTGAAGTTGGACAACATACTATCGCAAAAAAAAAGATGGCATCAATAAGTTGTGACAATTCTGAAATAAGCCAGCAGAGCTTTAAAAGTTCAAGCGAAAAAGATGAGATGAACGGAGCGTTGTTCCTTACAAAGCGCCACAACATATCGGTCCAATACACATTAATGGAGGCATGTTTACCAGGCCGAATACATCTGATTCGCTGCATCATGCTTCACCAAACTCATTCCAAAGATCAAGCTCGAATCACGAATGAACAATTAGTGTTGGGACATGTACCCAACCAGTTTTGATGGAACAAACATCAGTAGAATATTCATGCATATTTATGATTATTAGATTTCATTATCTTTTAGATTATGCATATCTTTGGATCCTACATTCGAAATTTATATTAGATGCATATCTTTTGTGATTTAGAAATAAAAGAATATTCGAAATATTGTTAGGATTCTATTGTAGATATTTCATAATCTTAATTCACATACTTAGAAATATCTATTATCTTTTTCTTGTTATTATCTCTTTGGTTTTTTTGATTAAGAAGCAAAAAATTTAAACACAAGTTAGAAATCCTAGCAATATAAATAGAGCTTCAAAGTCTCATATCAAGACATCGGTCTACAGTTGAGAGTTCAGAATTTTTGGTGAGGTCGATCTGCGGTTTACGAGCTGCTGCACGTCGCTGCGTCTAAGGAAGGGTCCGATAGACCAGTCCAGTGAGCTGCTGCATAAACGCAAAGGGGAAGCGTCCGCAGAGCAGTCCGGTTGATTCTCGAAAAGATAGAAGGTGGGTCTAGGGCGAATTGGAGATTCGGGTGCTATTCAACTTGTCTAGTCTTTTTTGAAAAGTATATCGGTACACTGCAATAAAAGACTGCTTCTCAAAATCCTTTCAGTGAAAATCTGAAAGGTAGTGGTTTTTCTCTAAGTACGATTATACTAGAGTTTCCACTATAAATCTCTGTGTACGAGTCCTTTACTTTGCTTTGCTGCTTTATATTACTTATCCGCTGTGCAAACTGCACTTGGGGACACGTCCACAGTGAATCCAAGTTAAACTTAAGCTAACTGAACGATCCAACAAGTGGTATCAGAACCTTGTGCTCTAGATTGTTGTTAGCTTTGCAGGAATATGGGATCAAACGGAGACTCGTTCTCGAAGCCGCCCATGCTGAAGGTTGGCCAATACGATTGGTGGGTACTAGAGATGGAAGCTCATGTATGTTCGCTGGATGGACAGGTTTGGAGGGTCATTGAACAAGGGCCGTATATGATCATGGACAAGTCCGATTCAACTAAAGAAAAAGACAGGAAAGACTATGACGATGCTAACTACAAGGCCCTGGAAAAGAACAGCCGAGTAATTAAGGTGATCCTCCAAGCACTATCCGATAGAGATAGGAAGATTGCAATCACTCACAAAACGCAAAGGATATGTGGACGGCATTGAGGAACCTGTACTCAGGCAATGTAGATGTTCAAAGGATTACGAGAATGCTGTCCAGGAAAGAGACGAGTCCCTTCAGGATTTCTTCTCAAGATTAAAGGATACGTGGGCCAGCTGCTGTTTCTTGGAGAACAGATCCCTGACTGGAAGGTTACACACCAGTTCCAAGGAGCACTGAACTCGAAGTGGGATGCCGTGTCTATTGCCTTCCAAGCTCAAAGCGACATCAAAACCATCACCCTGGAAGAGCTGGTCGCCCGCCTACAGAGTAATTCTGGAATTCATCAACGGAAGGTTGAGCGTAGAGAACCCAGTAAGGACAGGTCCATTGCCCTGAAAATTGAAAGAGCGTTTGAGCTAGCCTAATCCGATGAGCCCCCAGAGGCAGATGACCCTGACATCGCCCAAATGACGAGAGCATTCAAGATGGCCAGCTTCAAACCAAAGAATAAAGTAAACGCCAAAGAATCCAAAACATCAACCTTTGAATGCTTCCAATGCGGAAAGAAAGGACACATGGCAAAGGACTGCCGTGTGAAGCTGAAAGACGTCATCAAGCCCCACCAGAGTAGACAAGCTATGATTGCTGCATGGGGAGCATCAGACGAAGAAAGCGAGGAGGAAGCTTCTGAGGAAGGGTTGTGCATGATGGCTCACTCTGAGGACCGCAGAGGTACTTTCTGACCCTTCTATTTCTAAGAATGCTAAACTGTCTCTTGCCTTAAAAGTTATGGTAACCAAGAATGAAGAGCTGCTGAAAGAAATAGAAAAGAACAGAGAGTTGTTTGAAGGCCTTGAAGAGAACAACAACTTATGGGCAGGAAAGGCTAAGGAGCTAGAAGACGAATTGAAGGAGACACTCAGTACCTGCAAAGATCACACCAAAGAAATCCAGCTCCTGAGGAATGAGAATGAAAGGCTGATAGCCGAACGGAAGGAGCAGGAGAAGCAGATCGAGGCACTCAGAGGATAGGTACACAATTTGGAGTCTGAAAAGGAGGCAATGGCCGAGAAGCTAAAAATCATCAAAGCCGATGAGGAGATAAGAAAATCTAAATGGCTGATGGAAAACAAAGTCAAAATCCTTGAAACCGACTTCAAGGACCGGTTACGCCCAGGGTTAGGATTGAACGGAACAACTACTGCCACGAACCCGTCCACAACAGCGAAGGACGAGAAAAAATCAAAGAAATGAGCTCCTTCAGTGCAGCCACACCCGTTCACAAGAAACAACGAACCTGCCTACAAGATGTGGAAGAAGCAAGCCAGCAACAAAGAACCACCTTCCATTGACTTTCAAGCAAGGATAGAGAATAGGTCCATTCCCCCTGGAGGGAGCAAGTATGTATGCTTGAGAGATCACACTGTATGCTGGCACTGTGGAAAGGTAGGACACGTTCTCTCATCATGTCCTGAGAGAAGGAGGCTGATCGAAAAGATGAGGAGCTATGTCAGATCTGACAAGAGAAAAAAATAGAACAGGAACAGGGGTAAGGAACCCGTCCACTGGAACAGGACATCCGTTCACTGGAACAGGACCAAGGAATCCGGCCACAAGAACACATCAGCTCCTGTACCTAAGTCCACCATGAACACTCTTTCCCTCAGAGGAGTCCGTGCACCTAGAGGCAAACCCAGGATGACTCCTAGGAATAAGATTGATCTAACGGACCCTTCCCATACCATTGATATTGTTGCTACTTTTGCTTCTATTTCGAAACCCAGCAAGCCCAAGCTTGTCTGGGTTCGTAAAAACTAACTTTACTTTTGTAGGAGGAAGTGAGGAGCAGTCCCTGGTACACAGATAGCGCATGCTTAGGACATGTGACGGGAAGCATGGACTGGTTCACCTCACTTCAGCAACATACCGGAGGAAACGTGTCCTCCGGTAACAAAACATTTGGTAAGATATTTGGCTTAGGAAAGGTACGTATTTCAGATAATGTTGAAATTGATAGTGTAAGTCTTATGGACAATCTGAAATTTGATTTGCTAAGCGTCTTCCAATTATGCCAAAAGGGATACAAAGTCACCTTTACTGCTAATGATTGTGTGGTTGAGTGTATGAGCACAGGAAGGGTGATATTGAAGGGTACATGCCAGAAAAAAGTCTACAAAGTGGACCCTTCCTTTGTACCAGATGGGGAAATCTGCTTGTCATCAATCATAGAGGAGACAGTTCTATGGCACAAGAGATTTGTGCATGCAAATCTACGACTCTTGTCCACACTCGTCAAAAAGGACTTGGTTAGAGGGATGCCAAAGGTGGATGATAGCCTCCATTACATATTCAGCTCATATACACTGGGCAAGCAAGGTAGGTCCTTGTTTAAATCCAAGGGAGCGGTAAGTACCACCAGACCCCTGGAGTTGGTCCACATGGACATGTGCGGACCTGTCCGCACTAAAAGCCGGGGACGTAACAGATATGTATTAGTCATTGTTGATGATTATTCTAGATACACTTGGACTTACTTTTTGCCACCCAAGGATGAAGTGTTGCAGAATTTGAAACATGGCTGTTAACTACGAAGAACCTACTGGACACGTCCCTAGCATCAGTCCGCACTGACCATGGAACTGAGTTTGAGTTTCTAATTTTATGCAGGGAAAAGCGTATCTCTCACAACTTCTCTGCTCCCCGCACTCCTCAACAGAATGGTGTCGTAGAAAGAAAGCATACACGTTGGCTTCGATGAGCAAACCACGGGAGGGAACCTTGTAAAGGACGGGAAACATACTCCTCTACAGTTCGAGGAAGAGCACTCTCTCACGGAGACAGTACCTGTGGACAGGTACCATGAAGTTCCTGATATGGATCCACCAGAGGCAACGGGCATGTCCTCAGGGGGAACTGAACAGTTGGAAACTGTGGATGAGGAACCAGTCCCTGAGCAAGATCAACTCCAGAGCAGGGACCGGTACCCTATGAAGAAGCTGAGGACACGTCCACTGAAGACATTCAGAAAACAGTGGGTTCTCGGAGGAAGTGTACGTTGAGCAGATTCCAGGGTTTGAGGACCCATCCATGGCCGATCTAAGCGACTACAGTATTTCTGTATCTCATATCCCTATCTTGTGTGATAATACTAACGCTACATATGTTAAATCCCCTATAACACTCACGCACTAAGCATATAGAGATCAAATATCACTTCCTACGAGATTGTGTAGAGACTGGTGTCCATGGAGTTCTGTAGAACTGAAGAACAGGTTGCGGACATCTTCACTAAGGCATTGAGTCGTGAACCCTTCGAGAAGCTACAGATGGAACTAGGTATGGTTTCCTTTCAAATTAATTGACTGTCCATCCCTACCTCGATGATTGGCTATGAAATGAAAGTGTGATATTTTTTAGCCATAGGACACTAAAGATTTAACTCACTATGTCTTATGCTCATTATAAGCTGTGTGTATGTGGCATGCATGGGAAACGCTCATTGGTAATGCACTGCACATGATTATTTAAGGCATGTTCTTTCTAGCCCAAAGGACCTGTCCGGATATTTGCACCCTCATTACAAGCCTAATATGAAGGAACGGGTCCACAACCATCCTTAGCCTATTCATAGTAAGCAGTGGTCCTATGAACCCCTTGAATACTCCTCTGGACTACTAGCTATGAGGTACTCTCTTTTATATTATACATTCATGAATATTGTGTGTGATGCATTTCATAAAACCATTTGGGTACCCGTCCGCATCATACAAAAACCCTTGAAAGAACCATGACAATCTCTAAGGTTAGTGGAGAGATAGTTGGGGGGCCCGTCGACAGAATGGGTAATGGGTACAGTTATGAATACTCGGTGGAAAGGAAAGGGACAGGTCTGGTAGCGACCTACCTCCGGGACGGGATGCCCTACGCCTTCTCGAGCGGTCATTTATCGATGGTACTGGGAGTGCCTCATGAGGGCTATGGGGCTTACACTAGCAAGTTCTGACCGGAAGATATGAATGGGGAAGAGATAGTCCGATTTATCAGTGGGGACCCGTCCTCTGGCCGAACCGTAGGGACAACCAAAATGCCACCGCTGAACCGGTTCCTTCACAGCTTCCTAGTCAAGAACATTCTGCCTCGAAAAGAGAAAAAAAAAAGAAGAGAAAAGAAAAAAAATGAAAAAAAAAGGAAAAGGAAGGAAAAAAAAAGGAGAAATTTTTAGTGATGGCTCATATGTAGCGCATCAGGGGGCAGAGGGAAGCTGGATGCGGCGACCCCCCGCAAGATGGGGTGCAGGTTTGTTCCCGGACAAGGGTGGACTAGGGAGCTACCAACTCCACCTCCCAGCACTACACTTGGAGAATGGTCCACTGATCTAAGGACTCTGGTTGAAGATGAGTTTCACAAGTTGACCGAAGGCCAACAGAGGACTGAGGACATGCTTCGTCAGTTGAAGGAGTGCAAAGGACAGGCTAATACGGCACTGGCCGAAATCCAAAGGCTCCTTGGGGTATTGATCTCTCGGACGGACCCCTCCACTGCTCCTCCAGCACCTTAGACTCGTCATGGTTTAGCCCCTCTTTGTCATCCTAGCACATCAATCCCTGTTTTTTTCTCATCCTATCTCTTGGCCTTGTTAGTTGTGTGCTTGCATTTCAATTTGTGTACCCGTCCACTGTCTCTGCACTCAACTTTGATATGAGCTAAGCCATTTTGCGTTAACTGTTTAATGCTTTATTTGGCTTCAATATTTCACTATTTTCTTTTTGATGATGCCAAAAGGGGGAAGGTAAAGACAGGAAAGCATTAATTGAGGGAGAACCCGTTCCTGAGTTACTTGTGTAGTCATCTGAGGGGGAACGAGTCCAATATCAAAGTGAAGTACAGTAAAGCTGTTCTTTAGAACTATGGTACTCTTAGACATTTACCTGTCTTAGGGAAGGATGTTTGTCACCATCAAAAAGGGGGAAATTGTTGGGACATGTGGGGACATGTACCCAACAAGTTTTGATGGAACAAACATCAGTAGAATATTCATGCATATCTATGATTATTAAATTTCATTATCTTTTAGATTATGCATATCTATGATTATTAGATTTCTAAATCTTTTAGATTATGCATATCTTTGGATCCTACATTCGAAATTTATATTAGATGTATATCTTTTGTGATTTAGAAATAAAAGAATATTCGAAATATTGTTAGGATTCTATTGTAGATATTTCATAATCTTAATTCACATACTTAGAAATATCTGTTATCTTTTTCTTGTTATTATCTCTTTGGTTTTCTTGATTAGGAAGCAAAAGATTTAAACACAAGTTAGAAATCCTAGCAATATAAATAGAGCTTCAAAGTCTCACATCAAGACATCGGTCTACAGTTGAGAGTTCATAATTTTTGGTGAGGTTGACTGCAGTTTACAAGCTGCTGCACGTCGCTGCGTCTGAGGAAGGGTCCGATAGACCAGTCTAGTGAGCTGCTGCATAAACACAAAGAGGAAGCGTCCGCAGAGCAGTCCGGTTGATTCTCGAAAAGATAGAAGGTGGGTCTAGGGCGAATTGGAGATTCGGGTGCTATTCAACTTGTCTAGTCTTTTTTGAAAAGTATATCGGTACACTGCAATAAAAGACTGCTTCTCAAAATCCTTTCATTGAAAAGCTGAAAGGTAGTGGTTTTTCTCTAAGTATGGTTGTACTAGAGTTTCCACTATAAATATCTGTGTACGAGTCTCTTACTTTGCTTTTCTGCTTTATATTACTTATCCGCTGTGCAAACTGCACTGGGGGACACGTCCACAGTGAACCCAAGTTAAGCTTAAGCTAACCTAACGGTCCAACAATTAGGTTTGACTCCTTTTTATGAACTCCACTTTTTATTTTTTATTTTTTATGTTTTACGTTTTTAACAATGACACTTGCTCTACGTTAATGCTTGCTAGCAGTTGGGAATCGGGATGATAAGAATTGAAAAACATCTCAAAATCAAGCTTGTTATTGTGACATTCATAGTAATCTGTCCGGGTATACCAAAATTTTAATTCAAAATCGTTTATTCTAATTATGTTTGGCTACACGGATTATAGAATGTTTGCAATTAAGTTCAAATATTAAAAAATTAAAAAAAATCCGCTATCTTAATTAAAATCTACCGTGCACGTATCCTTTTGTAATTAACCTTTTTTGATTCGTCAATTTTGTTTATTTATTAGTAGTTGTAGCGGTTGACCCAGCCCAACAAAGGCTAGAAAGATCAGCCAAGCCTTGCAATACGACAGCGTGTGGAGCTGAAAGCGATGAACCACGAGGCTTAAACCCCAATCTGCGAAAACCCTAGATCAATCGCGTCAGCTCAGCTCAGCTCAGCTACAACAATGGCGAAGATCCCATCATCGATTTTCCGTGCGGCAACTCTATCATCCCATCGTATGAAAAGCTCATCATCATCATCTCTCGTCCAGTCTCCGTCAACACCCAGTCCTCAAAAGCCCCATCATTTCCCCAGAAAGCCGCCGACCAAGCACAATCCCCACCCTACAACTCGATCCGCCAATCCGGCCACTCCGCAGGTCTCGTTCAACAACATCTCAGACGCCAAACACTTCTTCACTTCCTTGCTCGCCTCCTCAAAGCCAGCACCGATCGATGTCAAATTTTACAACTCATTTCTCCAGTCAGTCTCCTCCGTGTCCACCGTGCCGGACTCCATCTCTCTCTTCCGTCACATGAAGCAGGTCAATCCTGCCTTTTCGCCTGATCACTCCACCTACCACATTCTTCTCTCAGCCTCCTGCCAAGAGGAGAGTTCAACCCTAGCGCCCGTGCATCAGGTTTTGAACTTGATGGTTCATGATGGATGTCCTCCGGATAAGGCCACTACTGATATAGCTGTTCGATCGCTTTGCAAGGTTGGCCGAGAAGATGACGCAATGGAGCTGATTAAGGAGCTGGCGGCGAAGCATTCTCAGCCTGATGGGTATACTTATAACTTCATGGTGAGGCATCTTTGCAAGAATAGGCCTATGACTACTGTGTATAATTTTATTGATGACATGAGGGATTTGATTCAGTTGAAGCCCGATTTAGTTACGTATACTATTTTGATTGATAGTGTTTGTAATGGTAAGAATTTGCGCGAAGCTACTCGGCTGTTGAGTGAGTTGGCCAAGGATGGGTTCAAGCCGGACTGTTACGTGTATAATACTATTATGAAAGGATGGTGTCAGATAAATCAGGGATGCGAGGTTTTGAGGGTTTATTCGAAGATGAAGGAGGCGGGTGTTGAGCCGGATCTGGTCACTTTTAATACCATGATATACGGGCTGTCTAAATCAGGAAGAGCAAAGGATGCTAGGAAGTTTTTAGACATTATGGCAGAAATGGGGCATTTTCCGGATGCTGTAACTTATACATCTCTGATGAATGGGTTGTGCAGGGAGAATAATGTGACGGGCGCCTTGGGTCTGTTAAGAGAAATGGAGACGAAAGGTTGCAGTCCCAATTCGCTGACGTATAATACTCTGCTTCACGGGCTCAGCAAGGCGAGAATGTTGGATAAGGCTACTGAATTTTATGAGATGATGAAGTCAAAAGGTGTGGAGCTTGAGTCCTCTGCTTATGCTACTTTTGTGAGGATTCTGTGCAGGAATGACCTTGTTGCGGAAGCCTATGAAGTATTTGACCATGCCATTGAATCCAAGAGTCTCAAAGATGTAATTGCCTACTCAACACTGGAAAATGAGCTGAAGTCTGCAAAAAAGCTTAAAGAGCGAACTGCCATCTGAGCGGCATCTTTCAGCGACTCTCTTGGTTAGCACAGCTAGTGACATGAACATATACTTTAGCCAAACATTTTTGCAAACACTGAGGTCAATCTCTTCGCTGCGAACTCTGGTGATAGATAATTTCACTATTTCGTTTTCGGGTTAAGAAGGACGAAATAAAGCTGGCCTTTCATAAATTCTGCTAGCCAGACCTGACCTTACAGGTATACAGATGCAAGTTATCTACACATCTATGAAAATTTGAAACTGGGGGAACACTCTTGGGATATGATTTTGAAGGTCTATTGTTACTTTATTCCAGGTTTGGTATAGGTGTGACTGGATACTGAGTCATTGTTGTCATGTTTATTATACATGTGTAAGTTTTCATCAACAAGGTTGTATTTCATTCTCTGCATTTGGAATTGTAACTGTGCCTTGTGCAATAAATGATGCTCGTGCCATTAAACTGTTACATCTGCTCTGCTTGACTGAAAATTATTTTCAGAAGGTCGTTTCTTAACTTTCTGAGAAATGGGGGATGCATGTAACTCGAGGGCTGTGAGAGAGGATGTTAAAGAGTTGACGAGGTCAACTCTGTATGTTATTATCATTCATTCATAGTCATCGGAATAAAAACATAAAGTAATGGGAAGAAGGGGGACACAGAAACATGCATTCCAGTAATGACTCCTCGACCTTTGACTTGGAGTTTTTGTTTCCTTAAATTTGTTTATCCCATCATTCTTTATTTTATTTCTGGTCATGGCACCAACCAAATTTCCAATCCATCCATTTTCATATTCAAATTAAATCATGTAACCAACTATGCCAATTTAAAATACTATTAAACAGCGCGACCTATTATTGGCTGCCTTCGTGTTGGGGAGTATTTCTTCCTTCCTGTATTTTATTGTACATAGTAAAATTTAACTCCATAGTCCAATTTGACAATATCAACCCATATAATAACTTAACTTATTTTCAATGAGAAGGGTTTCCACGTTCTTAATATTTGGATATACCGAATCTAAATACGAGTAAATCAAAACATAATTGGTGTAGCGAAATAATTAGGGGTAAAATTGTAAATACTGAAACGTCTAGTTTTTTTATTTATTTAGATAATTGTTGAAATTACTTATCCGATAAATAAAGAACTTTTTTAACGCAAGCCAAATAAGCTCATAATAATAATTAAATAAAAATTATAATTTCATCTCTCAGCTTCCTCCTTCCTTCATTCCTCCAACGCCATCTCTTCTTCTCTCGTAGAAAATTTTCCTTCGCACCTCTGGAATCGCATTCACATTTTCCGATCAAGAAACCGGCAGAGAAATGGACTCCTCGTCGCCCAAATCGCCTCCGATACCGAAGTCCAAATCAGTTCACCCGCACAAGACCGGGCGCCTCCGCGATCACTTCACAATCGGCAAGAAGCTAGGGCAAGGCCAGTTCGGAACAACCTATCTCGTAACCGAGAAATCCACATCCAAACCCTACGCCTGCAAATCGATCGCTAAAAGGAAGTTGTTTTGCAGGGAGGATTATGAGGATGTGTGGCGTGAGATTCAGATACTGCATCACTTGTCCGAGCATCCGAATGTCGTATTGATCAAGGATACCTTTGAGGATTCTGTTTTTGTGCATTTGGTTATGGAGCTGTGCGAAGGAGGAGAGCTGTTCGATAGGATTATTAAGAAGGGGCAGTATAGTGAGAAGGAGGCTGCTAAGTTGATTAAGGTCATTGTTGGGGTTGTTGAGGCTTGTCATTCGCTTAGTGTTATGCATAGGGATTTGAAGCCTGAGAACTTCTTGTTCGAGTCTCCTGATGAGGATGCCAAGCTTAAGGCCATTGACTTTGGATTGTCTGTCTTTTACAAGCCTGGTGTGTTCTCTTTCTGAATCTTGATTGTGGCTTTTCTGCTTTCCTTGAATGATGATTTGTCTTTATTTTTATCTGTATTCGAATTCAAAAGATTTAAGTTACAGGACAAAGTATGATCCCTTTTCGACTGTATAAATGCAATCAATCTTCGTCAGGTTCATTTCTTAACAAGATTTGGAAAATTAAAACCTTGGATGTAAGTTTTGATTGTGATTGATAATCTATCTCGGCCAGAAAATGGCCCCATCACTTTCTCTTGGCGTGACACAAATGATGTATATATTTGTTTAATGTTCATGGAAAATGCATTGTTTAGTTCCTTCGCTTTTGTGTTATATATATTTTTTGTTGGGGCTCTAATATCTGTTGTTCACATCATTTTACTCAGGTTAATGTTTTCGGCTTTTTAAAATTTTATGCTAGTCATTAGATTTTCTTTCTGATGCTAGAATGGGCCATATAATTCAGTCTTAGTAATCGTTCTGAGATTCATTGATTTTAAGAATCATATCTCTTTTACGGTGTGTTTTAAGCCGATGAAGTTGAAACGACGGTTGTTTTATATTTTTGTCAGGACAAGTTTTTTGTGACGTGGTTGGAAGTCCATATTATGTCGCTCCTGAGGTGTTGTGCAAGCGTTATGGTCCAGAAATAGACGTGTGGAGTGCCGGTGTCATCCTGTATATCTTATTGAGTGGGGTGCCGCCATTTTGGGCAGGTACATCGTCATTAGATTTGATACATTACAGTATTTCTTACTTTTGGCTTCTGCTCAAGGGTAAAAGGAAACGACATGCCGATCACTCTTCTTCCAATCTTTGCAGAAACTGAGGCTGGGATATTCCGAGAGATTTTGAAAGGCAAACTAGATTTTGAATCTGACCCGTGGCCTAGCATTTCGGATAGTGCTAAAGATTTGATACAGAAAATGCTTGACAGGGACCCTAAGAGAAGAATAACTGCTCATGAAGTTTTATGTGAGTCATATTCACTAACAGACGCCTGAAGTGATGTTTTTCATAATTCATTATATAGATGAACTCTAATCCTCTTTATTTTTGTATCAGGTCACCCATGGATCGTTGATGACAATGTTACTCCTGACAAACCTCTGGACTCTGCTGTCATATCCCGATTAAAGCAATTTTCTGCAATGAACAAACTTAAGAAAATGGCACTGCGTGTATGTTATTTTCAAACTTTTTATTTTCCCTTTTGAATTTTATTCTCTTACTAAATGCTCAATTATGCCTCGAATTTTCATTGGAATTTACATTTTTTTATATGGATAGTGTAGCTGAAGACAGTTTGGGTAATGTCCTTGTCCAATGTTTAGAAGAAGTTCCTTTGAGATGCTTGATCAGTAATTTTTTTTCTTAAAATAATGTCTCATGATTACTAGTTTTCCAATCATCTTTTTGTTAGCCGTCCTGCACATTTCTTATAGCTTCCCTTGATATTTTTTTTTTAAAGTTTTGATATGTTGGGTATGGATTTTAGAAAACCTTCTCATTCTCATCGTGAGATGTGCACTGTTTACACTTGAATGTTGATAATGACATTCTATATATTGCTTATGATACCATGCAGACCATGTTCTTTGCATGCTGTCCATATCATTGTGTTTTTACTTTACTATATTGTTTTCCTAAAAGGTTATCTTCAAATTTATGACAAGATTTAGTTTATCATCTTATGCATCGGTCACTTAAAGTGTGACTCACAAATCTTTTCATGATCCTGATTTCAGAATTTTGGCAATGAAGATTGCCATACGAACACATGCTGATTATTTTATTTTCATTTATTTTGCTTATCGTGTGTTCTATCTACATTACTAAGCCATTGGAACGTTATTGAAATGATAAGAGTCGTGATCCTACGATTAATGTGCCTTTTAACCCACTGCTTGCATCATCTAATTTTCTGCTTGAAATTGAAATCATCTAATTTTCTACTTGAAAATGAAAAAAAAAAATAGAGGAATATGAGAACAGTAAGCAGATAGGTCAGCTGTAGGTGTACAAACTTTATGCATACTTTTTTTTGCAAACCTTGAGCGGTATTGTTACCGAATGTAACTTTCTTTATGTGCTTTCTCTTCTAGATAGGGTGTCCTGCCCTTGGTACATCTACATTCTGACTGCTGTAACATCTTCTTTTTCTATATGAATGTTGCAAGGAAATGTCTTGATCTGTATCCTGAAACAGAATTTTTGTGTGCATACCCATATAATTAGGCCATCCTTCGTTGCATTTTGTTGATTGGAATTTATCCTCAACACTTGTAATTTTCAAGAATTCATACCAGTATTGCATTCCTTGTTGGTGCCCTCAGAGTTTAGATTTAATCCTTGCATGAGTTTTATAATTCCTTCTGATTAGAAAATGTTGATCTTAACAGGTCATAGCTGAAAAGCTATCAGAAGAAGAAATTGGTGGTTTAAAGGAATTGTTCAAAATGATTGACACAGACAATAGTGGGACAATAACATTTGAGGAACTGAAAGAGGGTTTAAAGAAAGTTGGTTCTCAACTCCGGGAATCTGAAATAAAGGCTCTTATGGATGCTGTAAGAAAGAAACTCATTATCCTTGTTTCTGATTTTGATATATTTTTTTTTTATAACTTCAATCACATTAGTAGGATTGGCAATCCTGTTATCGAAGGCAACACTATCAAAAGCTTCAAACTAATATCCTATGGTTTGAAATCTGGCAGGCTGACATTGACAACAGTGGATCAATAGACTACACTGAGTTTATTGCTGCCACCTTGCACTTGAATAAAATTGAGAGAGAAGAAAATCTGGTTGCAGCCTTTAACTTCTTTGACAAAGATGGAAGTGGGTACATAACCATAGACGAGCTTCAGCAATCTTGCAAGGACTTCGGACTTGGAGAGGTTCATCTGGATGACATGATCCAAGAAATTGATCAGGATGATGTAAGTTCTTCAAGTGTTGGTATTTATTATGTGTTTGTGCTGTAAAGGATTAGATTTATTTTCTTATTCATATCTCTTCTTACCTTGGTATTTGCTGAGGGGTGTCTAAGGTTAGACATGAGAGTGATTCTTTGCCATTCTTATTCCTGCAAAAGATAAAAGAAAAGACAGAAAACCAAGAAATATAGGAAATTAAAGTTGTAATCAATGGTAAATTTCAATGATGTATGCACCCCATTGTTTAAATTTCAGATTTGCAGGTACCATTGTGCTGCTTTTTTACTCCCCCATTTCAGCTTCACTCACCTCATTGAACTTCGTGTTTTTGGTTACTCCTGTTATTGTAATAATATTAGTAGGTGAGTGTGTGCCCAACACGCATTATACTATATGGGTGTACTGAGCCTTCTGATTTTGTACAGGATGGGCGCATAGACTATGCAGAGTTCTCTACAATGATGAAGAAAGGCAACCGCGGTTTTGGTAGCACAACCATGAGAGGCAATGTGAACTTCAATATGGCAGAGGCGTTTGGCATTAAAGATTCAGAATAAGAAGGTATTAAGCGAACACGAGCAAAGCACAAAATATCAGCTACTTGCTACTTCATGCTTTCTTTTTTATCACAAGGTAGAGTTACAAACTTCTGTGTAAAATCTTCTTATTGGAAATTAACTTCGAATGTTTCTACTTCTTCTTGTTCATGTCTTTGTAACCAGATGTCAATTCATATATTATTCATATAGTTTCTCAGTTCTCACGTTGTGAAACTTTGGGCCAAGATTACGTCAGGCCGGCCCAACAGCATGCAAATGGACCAAATAATGGGCTGGGGCGCCATCAGCAAAACCAAACAGCAGACGACATGTAAACAAACATCAGGGGCCGTAATGTAATTAAAGAAACTAAAGGCACCGATGTGAATTATGAAAAGAAGTGGTCATCTGTTTCCACCGGTAAGTTGGTTTGTAATCTCCGCCCAGTAGAAGACGACGACGAACGAAACCAACGAAGCTCCATTCACTGCTACTCACACGCCTCGTCGTCATCATCTTCTCGAGAAATCCGTCAATCGATTTCGTTACTCTGGAAGTCACAAATCGATTCCAGATCGTTTTGATCTCGATCGCATTTCATTCTCTCTCAAAATCGCACCATTTTGTGCAAAAATGTCTAACGTTCTGAACCTCAGCTCCTCGTTTCTGTCGTCCACCAGCGGAGTTCGGAGGAGCCCTAGCAATCCTCAGACGAGTTTATACAGGAATAGGAAATGCGGGAAAGCCCTAATTCAGGCCAAGATCCGGGAGATCTTCATGCCGGCTTTGAGCTCTACCATGACGGAAGGTAAGATTGTGTCGTGGATCAAATCAGAGGGAGATAAGTTGTCCAAGGGGGAGAGTGTGGTGGTGGTGGAGTCGGATAAGGCGGATATGGATGTAGAGACGTTTTACGATGGGTATTTAGCGGCGATTATGGTTGAGGAAGGGGGCACGGCTGCTGTTGGATCTGCGATTGCGTTTTTGGCGGAGACGGAGGAAGAGATTTCTGAGGCCAAGTCCAAGGCGAGCAGTGCTGCTTCGACGAGTCCGGCTGCGTCGCCTGTGCCGGAGAGCGCGACTGAAGCTGTTGCTGCACCCCCTCCTCCTTCTCCTGTGGCTGCGGCTCCATCTGCGCCTGTGAAGGTTCCAGTGAAGAGTGCATCTGTTCATCCAGCCTCCGAGGGAGGGAAGAGGATAGTGGCTTCTCCTTATGCTAAGAAGCTTGCTGCGGAATTGAATGTGGATTTGTGGCAAGTGGTTGGGACTGGGCCGTTGGGAAGGATTGTAGCCAAGGATGTTGAGGCGTATGCTGCTTCTGCAAAAGTGCCAGCTGCTGCTGCTGTCTCCAGTGCTGGGTCACCTGTTAGTCATGGGATTGAGTTGGGGACAGTTGTGCCCTTCACAACCATGCAAGGCGCTGTTTGCAGGAATATGAATGAGAGCTTGACTGTGCCCACATTCAGAGTAGGGTACACCATCAACACTGATGCACTAGATGCTCTATACAAGAAGGTATTCTTCAATGCATTGTTAATCTACTCTTTCTGTTTTATAGAATTCACACTGAATGGTTAACTTGTGCTGTTGTTGTTAATCTAACAGCCATGTCGTTATAGTAAAATAGTAGATGCTACTAGTCTTCGTCAAATGACAGTGAATGCTGTTGCATATTGGGGGAGTAACATTGCAATAGGCATTGTTTCTATCCTATAACATCCCACCTTTGCTATTTTCCTCATTTCAGAATGGATTACTGACCAAATTGGTTTCTCTTTTTATTTTTTTATTTTTCTATTGTCAGTTTTCTTTCTGAGAACTTGCTTGAAAGTAGACTTGCTGCCTCATATGAAGTTGCTAATATCGGTCTTCCATGAAGCTCATTACTATTGTTTTATTTCAATTTTCAGATAAAGTCTAAGGGAGTCACTATGACTGCTCTGCTTGCCAAGGCAACAGCTCTTGCGTTGGTTAAACATCCTGTTGTGAATTCCAGTTGCCGTGATGGAAACAGCTTCACCTATAACAGTAGCATTAACATCGCAGTTGCTGTGGCTATCGATGGTGGGTTGATCACGCCAGTACTCCAAGAGGCAGACAAGGTGATATGATGTTTCTGATCTTTGACTTGGTGATAATTTTCATCAGTCCATCTTCTCATTTCAGTGGAATCTGCTATTTGTTTTTGATGTATAGGTTGATATTTATTCGCTGTCAAGAAAATGGAAGGAATTAGTGGAAAAGGCCAGGGCGAAGCAGCTTCAACCCAATGAGTACAACTCAGGTAATCCCTTTTTTCTAGATATAGGATCCTATGCTCGGTGGCTGTCACTGTTAATTGTTCTTATCCTGTTTAAGCTATATGATCCAAAAGGTGGGTTTCTTCACATGTAAATCATTTATAGAGTATAGGACTCTAAGAACACTTTCTAGTACTTGCTCATCCATCCCAAAGTGTTGATTTTGAAATGCTAATGTATGATGTCTTCTTTTGTATTACCACTTTAATCAAAAAGATGATATCCTGTATTCAAGTTACATTGATGCAGTTGAACTTATTCTGCCTGAAACTGACTATCCTTCGTTTTGGTACAAAAGCTATCTTGGTCGCTATTGTTTACTGTTCTGACTCAATGTATACCCACTGTTCTATAGAAATCTGTTCTCATTTTGAAATGCTTAGGCCATCTAAGCTTAAGCATAATTCTTATAGGGCTATACTAGAAAGAAAAGTTAACTTTTCACCACCTGGTGTGCTGATATATCAATCATACTAAAATGCAAACATGCATATCAGGTATTTGTAAAAATTTGCTATGTTTATTAAACTCTTTCTAGCACATTGTGGGTGTTTTTCTAGACGCCTCACATTCATTAATTACTGGGTTTCTTAACTAGCATGGATATATCTATGTATATACTATCAAAATGAGTTGTTTATTTCTACCTTTTTAATTAACCTATCTGTCAGCAACTGTATTACCAGAGACATTTATGTATGTCATTGCTTTGGTAGAACATAGATACTGCAAAGTTTCTTGAACAATCATATAAGCTGCTGCAATTTGTTTTGGAAAATATTTATATGGTAAAAAAGGGATGGACAACTACTTGTGGATGTAATTTTACTTGGAACACAATGTGGGTTACCCAGCAACAGTAATTGTAGATAATGCCTAAATGAGTGAACCTTGATGCTGGTAACCCAGCAATTCGAAATATTTTTCTTTTTATGGGTTGTCCGCTAATATGCTAACCTTGCAGGTACTTTTACTCTCTCCAACCTAGGGATGTTTGGTGTTGATCGCTTCGATGCTATCTTACCACCTGGAACGGTAAGTAATTTCCTTTATAAGAACAGTCTGGTCATTGATGTTTGTCTGGTGAAGAGTTTGTGAAAACTAATTCTTGTTTCCATAGGGAGCTATCATGGCTGTTGGAGCATCCCAGCCCACTCTTGTGGGCACCAAAGACGGTCGGATTGGCTTGAAGAGTCAAATGCAGGTAATTTACCTTGTGGCGCTTTCCAAGTGAATTTATCGATGGCATTCATCATTAAATGTATTTTAAAAAATGGAAACTTGGCACCTTGACACGAGGTTATAAATTTATATGCAGGTTAATGTGACAGCTGATCATCGAATAATATACGGCGCTGATTTGGCTGCATTCTTACAAACCCTGGCATCAATCATAGAGGAGCCCAAGGATCTTACCTTCTAGTTCTAGATTTAGACATCACCGATAAGATCGATCTTACTTGTCCCGATGGTAGATTATTTTCCCCCATATTGTTTGCTGTTTTCATGTCACTAATTATGTGGACAAGTAGAAAGATTGTTGCTGGAGGAAATATCATTTTGTGAGAATAATATTATTCAAATTTCAAGCGGCTGGTCACTGATTATACAGATTATGTGCAGGTAGATTACCTTACAAGTGGATTGACGACAATGTTGATCAATCTGAACAGAAACCAGACTGTCAAGATTAGCACCAGCCAGTTACTTGAAATGCTGTCCATTTCACAAGTTTGAAACTTGAGGTAAGCACAAGTAGCCAAGTGGCTGGCTGGCTCATGCGCAGTTCAACCTCTGATCTGCTCTGCTCTGCTTTTCTCTTTTTTGAATTTCATCATTCAATAGCTGACCATATTGAGCTATGACAACTCCATTTATTATTTATTACCTTTCAAACCATAAACCCACAATACCAAAAAAAAAAAAAAAAAGAGCTCCACTCAAATTTATGCCACCCTTTGATTTTTAGGTGTCACTACCTGCACTACTATCATTTTCAACCTTGTAATCATCATCATCATTTCAAGCTCCTCCATTTCAAATTTTGAATATGAAGGGTCATTTTCTTTCTTCTTGCATCTCCATCAACATACATTACATATTGGGGATGACACATGAAAGGTTCAATCTGAAATAGAGAAAATTCATATTTACAAATTGTTATATTTAGATCATCAAACCAATAAGAGTCAAGTTGTTGGAAACTTGAAGATGAACAAAAGGAATTGTCCTGCTGTAGCAGTTGAGCTAATTCCCCAAAACCAAAACCAAAACCCTAAACACTTCCTACTCCTATCCTCATCAAATCCTCTGCCTTTTCATCCCTCTCAACCAGCTCCACGAACTCTCATCGCCCTATTTCATCCCACCACTCTCTTTCAATGTCCACACCTCAAGAACAAGACCTGCAGCACCCCAAATCGTTAGAACCAGAAGAAGAAGAAGAAGCTTTCTCATTCCCCGTCTCCTCTCCAACCAGCTTCATCGAATCACCGCGCTTGCTGTGGCGGCGCGTGCCCATCACTGCAAATTCCTCTCCCACCACCAGATTAGAGGTATTGAGGAGCAAGTACCAGAGGAGAAGCTTCTCGTGTATGGAGATTGATTCATTTCAAATGATGATCATGGCGACCCATGATCAAGATCACGATCATCATCTCATCAAGGGTTATAGGAATGAGGATAGTGATGGGCATGATCTCAATAAGATGGATTTGCTGTGGGAAGATCTTCGTGATCTTCCTAAGACCAAAAAGTACTTGGATGATGATGATTATGAGGCTTCTGATCTTGATCAAGTGGGCACTGAGCTAAGCAATCGCCCGAAGAGGAGAGCTTTGAGCCTCCCTGTGAGGCGATCACAGGGGACAATGACCATCTTGAAGGTGCTAAAGAAGCTGTTCTATGTTCGAAAGACTGGTTCTACGCCACCAATCTGACTAGTTCGATGCAGGGCAGGCAGGCGCGTTCCTCATGCCATGCAAACATATTTATGTATGAGTGAGATGTAAATGATGATTCTCAGAGTGGTGTTTATTTCTTCAATGGAATTTAACATGTCCTTTGTTAAGGATTT
Source organism: Umbilicus rupestris (assembly GCA_963678935.1). NCBI lineage: Eukaryota > Viridiplantae > Streptophyta > Magnoliopsida > Saxifragales > Crassulaceae > Umbilicus > Umbilicus rupestris. Next base: position 9,589,529 of record OY787627.1, on the reverse strand, counting down.
TAGGGTTATTAGCCTGAGATAAAATCTTGGCATAATGTAACATTAGTCATGTTATGTGGAATATATGAATGATGTTTATGAGCAAATTTACACTCGCAAACAGAAAGTACGGCGCCCCAAGGCAACATTACAAAGCACGCCCCAAGACAATATTAAGTGCGTAATGTTTTCGTCTGAAACGGTGCTAATGGGTTCTTGGGGAGCGCCAGTTTCCGCGGGTCGAGGCAACATTAACTAGAGCGCCCCAAGGCAACATTAAGTTCATAATGCCTTCTTGTGACCCGATAATAATGTCTTCTTCCGGAGCGATACTTGCTGAAAGGGACACATCTCTTTGGCTCAAGACACATTCTTTGGTCATGTCATTTCATTCCCTATAAAACGGGACGAATTTCTCACTTTTGAATAATCAAAAAGGATACAAGCACAATCCAATAACACTCAAATACTTGTGTTATTGCTCTCTCTACTTACTCTAACTTTGATACTTGTTTACAAGCCATAACAATTAGTGCATCGGTAATATTATGCCACTTCAGATTTCAGGACACCCTTGGCTTTCATATAAGGGCTGAAATACTGATTTCGGAAAGTGAATACACGATATTACTTGAATCCAAGTTCATATTGTTACTTTACCAAAGTTTCCAAACAAGGTAACCTCAAAGGCGAATCCATCATCTCTCGAGCCAAGGAGTGCAAGCACAATTCAAATCGATTTCTCCCAACATTTGAAATCAGTATTTCCAAAGATGGCTTCGCTACAAGACATGACAAGCAACTTCCAGAAGTTAGACAAGTTTGAAGGCACCGACTTTCGGCGTTGGCAAAAGAAGATGCATTTTTTGCTTACTAACCTCAAGGTGGCCTTTGTACTTTCTACCCCCATTCCAGAAGTTTGTGATGATGGATCCGTGGAGACTTTCCGGAGCAGAAACAAGTGGGAAAATGATGACTACATCACCCGAGGACACATCCTCAACGGTATGTCCGATTCTCTCTTTGATGTTTATCAAAATGTGGAATCTGCTAAAGAGTTATGAGATTCACTTGAATCCAAGTATATGGCCGAGGACGCTTCTAGCATGAAGTTCCTTGTGAGTAATTTCAACAATTACAAAATGGTTGATACTCGGCCGGTGATGGAACAATTCCATGAGATGCAACGCATCTTGGGACAATTTGCCTAACACAAGTTGAAGATGGATGAGTCCATCGCTGTGTCTAACATAATAGACAAGTTACCATCAAGTTGGAAGGACTTTAAGCGCACACTTATGCACAAGAAGGAAGAGATCTCTCTTGTGGGGCTTGCTAGTGAAATTCGGATTGAAGAAGAACTCCGAACACAAGAAGGTGTCAAAAAGGAGGAGGTTCACAAGGTGAATGTGATGGAGACTATCAATCCAAGAGTGAACAAGAACAAGGGCAAGAAAAGGCCATACCCACAAGCAAGCAATGGTCCTAACAAGAAGCATACTTCTAAAGGAAATGTTTGTTGGATTTGCTGGAAGGCGGGACACTTCAAGAAAGATTGCCGCGTGGGAAAAGGGAAGAGCATGAAGGCTCAAGGGCAGGATCTTGGTGCTAAGAACCAAGACCCGAAGTCTCATCAAGGTCAGAAAAGTTTAGTTTCAAGTTTAGAAACTATTAATACATCTAGTATGTATTATAATTCTAATTTTCTGAGATATGTATGATGCAGGATGATGAGACATCGTGGTGGGTCGACTCAGGTGCTACGACGCATGTGTATAGAGATAAAGGAATGTTCTACAAGTGGAAGAAAAGTACTTCACATGGGAGACGAGTCGATTGCCCCTATATTGGGAGAAGGCCTAGTAGAGTTAGAATTTTCTTCGAAAAAAGTTATAGTTTTTGTTAATGTTTTGTATGTACCAAATGTGAGAAAAAACATTATGTCAGGTACTATTTTAAATAAATTAGGTTATCGGCAAGTGTATGAAGCCGATAAGTTTTTGTTGTCCAAAGGTGGTGTGTATTTTGGACAAGGATACTTGTGTAATTGAATGTTTAAGTTAAGTATTAATAAAGTTATTACATCTTTGTTTATGACTTGTGCAAATGTATCTTCTTCAAATACATCAAATGATCTATCTAGTTTATGACATGCTCGCTTAGGACACGTACATTATAAACGATTACATGAAATGTTCAAGCATGATTTAATTCCTACATTTGACATGAACATTGATAAATGTAGAACTTGCATGTTAACTAAGATTACTAGGCAACTATTTCATGAAACTAAAAGAGAAAGTAATCTACTTGAATTGATACAAAGCGATTTATGTGATTTTCATGCATCACCTTCTTTAGGAAATAAGAAGTATATTTTTACATATATAGATGATTATTCTAGATTTTGCTATGTGTATTTGTTACATTCAAAGGATGAAGCTCTTGATAAATTCAAAATTTACAAGAGTGAATATGAACTTCAAAAGGAAACCTTAATTAAAAGGTTGCGCACCGATCGATGTGGGGAATACTATGATCCCGGTTACTTCCAGTCTGTTGGGATTATTCATGAGACAACGGCTCCTTATACACCACAACAAAATGGTGTGGTGGAGAGAAAGAATAGAACATTAAAGGAAATGGTTAATTCCATGTTATCATATTCTGGCCTAAATGATGGATTTTGGGGGAGAAGCCATGTTAACGGCTTGCTATTTATTGAATAGAGTTCCTAACAAAAGGAGCAATCTTACTCCATATGAGATTTGGTTCAAAAGAAAACCAAATCTGAATTTTGTTCGAGTTTGGGGTTGTAGAGCGATAGTGAGACTACCTAACCCTAAACACAAAACTTTGGGTGAAAGGGGAGTTGAATGCATATTCGTAGGATATGCCGAACACTCCAAGGCTTATAGGTTTTATGTCATAGAACCTAATAAGCAGGTTTCGATTCATACTGTAATTGAATCAAGAGATGCCGTATTTGATGAAAAGAGATTTTAGTCAATAGGCATGGCTAAAGACCTGACTCTTATGCCTAGTACCAATCAAGAGCCAAATGTCACCCCTAGTGAACAAATTTCAGAAATTAGGAGTAAGAGGTTAAGAAAAAAAAAATCATTTGGTGATGATTTCTATATCTACCTAGTGGAAGGGACTAGAAATGAGTTTGGCACTCAATATATGTATTGCCAAGGGTTGAAAATGACCCTAAGAATTTTGATGATGCCATGAAATCCCAAGATGTATCATTTTGGAAAGAGGCCATTAATGATGAGATGGATTCCATCATGGGTAATAACACTTGGATTTTAGTGGACTTACCACCCGGATGTAAGTCTTTGGGTAACAAATGGATGTTCAAAAGGAAGATGAAAGTAGATGGAACGGTTGATAAGATCAAAGCAAGGTTAGTGGTTCAAGGCTTTAGATAAAAGTATGGGACCGATTACTTTGACACTTATGCACCGGTTGCAAGAATCAGTGCTATTAGATTGTTGATTAGTCTAACATCTATTCATAAGTTGCTAGTACATCAAATGGATGTAAAAATGGCATTCCTAAATGGAGAGCTGGAAGAAGAGGTTTACATGAAACAACCGGAAGGATTTGTTTGCCAGGACAAGAGCACAAGGTGTGCAAACTTATTAAATCCTTGTATGGGCTTAAACAAGCACCTAAATAATGGCATCAAAAGTTTGATGACGTTGTATTATCCAATGGATTCATCTTGAACCAGTCGAATAATTGTGTATATAGCAAATTTGATAACTCCGGAAATGGAGTAATCATTTGTCTATATGTAGATGACATGTTGATTTTTGGCACTAACATGGAGTGCATAAATCAAACAAAAGAATTCTTGTCATCTAAATTCTCTATGAAGGATATGGGGGAGACAGAGGTAATTCTTGGGATAAGAATTAAAAAGGTCGAGGGATGTCTAGCTTTGACACAATCTCACTACATTGAGAAAGTGTTAAGGAGGTTTAATTATTTGGAATGCCATCCGGCAAGTACTCCATTTGATCCCTCAATTCGGCTTATGCCCAACACGGGCAAACCTGTGATCAACTAGAGTATTCTACGGTCATTGGCAGTTTAATGTATGCTACGACTAGCACAAGGCCAGACATTGCATTCGCAGTGGGTAAGCTAAGTGGTTATACTAGTAACCCGAGTATGCAACATTGGCAGGCCGTCCATAGGGTACTTCGTTTTCTTAAGGGGACTATGAATTTAGGTCTTGTGTACTCTAACTTTCCTTCGGTAATTGAGGGGTATTCGGATGCAAGCTGGATCTCAAATGAGGAGGATCATTTATCCACAAGTGGATGGGTATTCTTACTCGGGGGAGGTGCAATCTCTTGGGCTTCCAAGAAGCAAACTTGTATCACAAGTTCGACGATGGAATCTGAGTTTATGGCACTAGCTGCTGCGGCTAAGGAAGCCGAATGGCTTAGAAACATGATGTATGAGATTCCATTGTGGGAAAAGCCGATATCATCATTAATGATACATTGTGATAGCGCTGCAACTTTGGCTAAGGCATATAGCCATGTATATAATGGTAAGTCTCGACACTTGGGTATGAGGCATAGTGCAATTCGAGAACTCATATTGTATGGGGTGATTTCGATTGACTTTGTAAGGTCACAACAAAATTTAGCCGATACTTGACGAAGGGATTAGCTAGAGACTTGGTTTCTAAGTCTGTAACGGGGATGAGACTAAGGCTCATATAATTTTCTAGTGGTGGGACACCCAATTCCTATCCAACTAGCGTTGGGTACGAATTCAATGTGGAAAGCCCACACCTAGAAGATTGATGAGCACATTTGATTATCCCCAAGAAAGTGCTCATGACCTACAAGCTAGAGGTTAAGGATGAACTCCTTTTAATAGATTCTTTGAAAAAGTGCTAATTGTAGGAGCACGATCTAGTGAGGTTACCCACTAAATGAATTTTCCTATGTGAACATGAAGTTTATGGCCGCTTCAATGAAATTGTGGGTCAATTTCTATATGTTCATGAAAGGATAGGGACTCAAGGGCCATTAAGAGTCAATGTTAAGTTAAGAGTTTGGAAGTGACTCATGTGTGTGTTATCTTCAGGTACCCAAATGGATTGATTAGTTCAATCCTTAGCGACACCAAAATTTTTGGATATTTGGAATGTGTAATTACAATGCGGAAATTCAATCCTAGTGACATTTTCTCTTATTCGTGAGTTGCTTAAACTTGAGATGTGCGGTGACACAAGGAAACCCTAAAATCGGGGGAGGATTGTTAGGGATTTTAAGGTTATTAGCGTAGGATAAAATCTTGGCATAATGTAACATTAGACATGTTATGTGGAATACATGACTGATGTTTATGAGCAAATTTGTACTCGCAAACAGAAAGTACGGCGCCCCAAGGCAACATTAAGTTCTTAATGTCTTCTTGTGACGCGGTAAATATGTCTTCTTCCAGAGTGGAACTTGCTGAAAGGGACACATCTCTTTAGCTCAAGACACATCCTTTGGTCATGTCATTTCATTCCCTATAAAAGGAGGACGAATTCATCACTTTTGAATAATCAAAAAGGATACAAACATAATCCAATAACACTCAAATACTTGTGTTATTGCTCTCTCTATTTACTCTAACTTTGCTACTTGTTCACAAGCCATAACAAGTAGTGCATCGGTTATATTATCTCACTTCAGATTTTAGGACACCCTTGACTTTCATATAAGGGCTGAAATACTGATTTCTGAAAGTGAATACACAATATTACTTGAATCCAAGTTCATATTGTTACTTTACTGAAGTTTCCAAACAAGGTTACCTGAAAGGCGAATCCATCATCTCTCGAAGCCAAGGAGTGCAAGCACAATTCAATTCGACTTCAACCAACATCCTTCTGAATCTTTCTTTCTTTCTGCCCTGGTCACTTCATCTGATCCTCCAATGCGCTTGTCAACTCTTCCATCGAGTATTTACACGTCCACCCCTATACTATCTATAATTATGTTTAGGCCCCTAAAACTATAAAGATTAGTCTGATGGGTGGAAGAACATCGTGTTTAAAAACCCTCACATAATTCTTTGTGTTACAAATGTGAGATTACTCACCTCTTTAGAAATTGACACCCTCGTCATCTTATTCTAGTGGGCCCACTCTGTATTACTTTCACTCTAGTTTGATCGGCTATCTTTTTCTAAGTCGATACTCTCAAGTGGCCTCCATAACGGTCTACTCTAAACGAATTTAAATTTAGCATTGAACTTATAGTCAAAATTTTCAAAAATTATGTATAAACCTCTAAGAAAGCACTCCCGAGTTTTGAACACTCTTTAGTTTGATAGCATATGCATATTTTTTAGCAATTCAAATCTACTTAGTATTTTTTAGACATAAAATGATGTTTAATGCTTATTAGGCTTCAAACAAATTATCAATTCCTAAGAAAAACAAATCAAATAAAATATTAAGTTTGATACACGAAACTATGAAAAGAAATGTAAATATTACATCTGTAAATATCATGGAAATCCATGAACTCCGCACCTAATTTATTTTTAAGGGAGGCACAGGAAAGTCATTCCTATCTGCGTAAAATTGAGAGGAAACGAAGGAAGAGCAGTAGAAGATGTTAATAAATGCTAGGTAAAGGAGATAAAAATCAAGGTGGAGAAAGCATAAAAGTGAGAGTTGGGAAAGACCTAAAATTCAGAGTTTCGGAGGATTTGCTAGAGAGTTTTTAACCTGAGTTAAACGAACGACGGAAGAATTCAAAGATTGAAGTTTCGGCATTTGTAGTGAAGGATTCTTCATCTACTTCTTCTTTCTTTATGTTTTTTAACTCAATGTATTCTTGCTGTCATACAACGAATCGTGAGTAGTCGTCTTATTCTGGGATCCTACGGATCATGTGTTATATGAACTCTTTTCATGTGATTTAATATTGAATTTATTTCGATTTATATGTATGTGTTTGATCCTACATCGCTTAATGCTATATTTTATGCAAATTTGTTGTAAGGATAATTAGGTTAATAACTAATATCACCATAGTTGAGGTAGTCAATCAAAATTATATAGAATTGATATCTAATCAAATAGCTATGTAGGTAGTATATGATTTGGTAGGAGAGTTAACATCACTTGTTTGAAAAACATGTTTCTAATGTGTTCTTAACGTAATAAGTAGTTACCAACGTTGATCGGATATTAATTGTTAGGTTAAATCGAGTGTATGCCTCGCTTGAGGGACTCGTAATACAAGATGTACCGCGAAGAGTAATGATCCAGGAGTGCCTGACTTATTTTGACCGTACATGGTTTATTCCCATTCATCGTATGAATTGAGTAATTTCATATTTTCCTGAATGGATGCACACTGGTGAAGTATGATTTTGGAATGCTTTCTTTGCTAGTAAAGATCTCAATCTTTACCTTAGGATATATTAAGAATCTAGTTTACACCTTTCCTTGGTAAAATAGCCAAGAAGAAATATTTTCTTGCTTAGTACACGTATACGCTTGCTCCTTGAACCAACTATTCCAGGTGACTCAAAATCAAATAAAAGGGGCAATTACTCTCGAAAGCAGAGCAATCTTCTGGGCCGGAGGCCCGGGTGGACTAAGACGATTGTAGGGTTTCATTGCGGCGCAGCCCCTGCGATTCAGTATGACATTTATGTCATGTCGGTTTTAGAGTTGTATATATAGTAATATAGGGTTTGTGATTTCTTATACCAGACGTACGCTGAATAAGAAAATCCTAGAGACTTTGAGTCTAATCGTTCGTCTTCATCCACAACCCCAACCCTTGGACTTACGAATTCTATAAGCAATTTGACTCCCTAAACATAAATTTACAATATAAAGGGTTAAAAATACGTTTATCATGCAGACAGTGTGGAAATCCCAACCAAGATTTAAACCATTCTTCTGTGCCCATCATTGGTCTCAGAGAGGGTTGCACTTTAATGCACCATAAGCCTTATGATGATCCTAGCTTGAGATTTACCAATTTAGCAAGGATAAAACTAAATACTTCAACATTGTAATTCTCATCCAAGAGAATCTTCTCATGCTTAAGATCATAGTGCATGATGCAGTCATGGCACTCTTAAAGACTCCTCCACCAATTTTCTCCTTCAAACCATATGCTGACTTCTGAAGCTCCTTGATTGAGCAAATCTACATGACTCATTATGTGGCCTCAAAACAGGTTTCGCTCTGCTTCACTACAACTGCACCAAAATACCTCTATTACTACACAGTTTGAAGTTGTCAGAAGAGGATATAAAAACCAAGAGATCGAAAAAATGTTGTAGAATGATGATCATGCTCAATCAGGTTTTAAAGAGAGAACGGATTCGAGATCGATCTCTCTAGATGCATCAGTGTCACATAGCTGATACTTGTAATCGCTTCATCAGTGACCTCAAATTGGAAACAAGCATTTGCTACTCTCAAGTTGTTTCATATATTCAATCATAACACGATGACAGCAGTACAAATTTTTTCACGAATGTGATGGTGGAGCTGGAGTTTGCTTTTTTTGTTTCGTAATGAGAGTGCCAAGAGACTAATAAAAAAGGATACTTTCAAAATTGAGAAGAAATTTCAGGTATAGCTTTAATTTGGAAATTTGCTTTCCAATGTGTTTCGCATCTCAAATTTTTTTATGAAATGTCTCTCTTTTGTAAAAGCATTTTCAACTACTAGAGTTGCGCGCTTTTCGATCAGGTATACCTGACTTGGCACTGGCATGTCAAAGCGATTTTTGACCGTATATAACTGACTTGATACCGGCATGTAAAAGTGCTATGGACAAATTTGCTTTTAGTCAAAACAAAAATTTCTAGAAGCGAAATAAGAGTTTCACCAAAAAAGGTCATGATTTAGACCTGCTATTGGGAAATGGTGACTGCTACATCAAATTTGCGCAATCTCTCAACCTCTTATTTCAGTTCCATCAGTTAATCCACAGATATATCCTCATTTCCGATAACATTACTCCTAAAACACATTAGCGGTCAACTAAGTCCTCCATATGCACAAATTTACAACTGAAATCGTACAAAGACCATCGAATCCTTGAATTCTAGAAGCGACACGATCGCCGAGGGTGAGGCCAACTAAAAAATCGATATATTCCTCCTTCGGTTTGCTAAGGCGTTAGACAGTTGAATCATAACTTTGGTTCATGAATTCTAATCAAAAGGTCACATGACAACTATAATTAAAAGTGGCATGAGATAAAATCCACATGGTAAACATGGAGATGACTATTCTTAGAAGTCATGAACATGAGATGATGACTAAATAAGGATCTCCGATCATTCTTTGAATGTCATAAAGATAAGTCAAAACACACATGGAGAATATGGAGTAGACATTTTTAGATATTGACTTTAGTATAAATAGTTCTTCCCACATGAGTTTAGTCTTCAAGAAAAAAATAAGCTTCTAAAAAAGCGAAGAAGCTAAGAGAGAGTTGTAGTGTCTTGTTCTTGAGTGAGTGCTTTACAAGAGTTTTAATAAAAATTAACAGTTTTTCATTTTCTACAAAGTGGTATCAGAGCTGCATTGGAGATAGTCTCATTGAGAGAAATTCATCCTCTAATATCATCAATATATTCAAAGATATGGAAAATGGTAAGGAACCGTTTCAAGTCCCAACACTCAACAACAACAACAACTAAATACGACAACTGAATTATCAAAATGAAGGCGCTCCTTGGATCACAAGATGTGTGAGATGTCGTAGAGAAAGTCTATAACGAGCCTACAAATGGTGATGTTCTTGCTTTCCTTACATCAAAACAAAAGATGGTTTTAAAGGATTTAAGAAAGAGAGACAAGAAGGTTCTCTACCTCATCTATCAAGGATTAGATGATGATGATTTTGAATATATTTCAAGGCAAGCTCAACCATGGAAGCTTGGTAAAAGCTAAAAACTTCTTACAAAGGATCCAACCAAGTGAAGAATGCATGTCTCCAAACATTAAGAGGTGATTGTGAATCCTTACACATGAAAGCATCCAAGTCCATTTCAGATTAGTTTTCAAGAGTAGTTGTTGTTCTAACCCGTTTAAAAGAAGATACTCCGATCGTTGGATCCTAGTTTTGAGCACATCATTGTGACAATATGGGAGATTAAGACTAGACAAAATGACGATTGAGCAACTCCAAGGATCACTACAAGCATATAAAGAGAATTATAAGAAAAAGTAAGGGCTCACTGAGCAACTCCTCAAGCTACAACTCAAGAATATGGAGGAAAGTCAAGACAATGATACAAAAGAACATGGCCGAGGTAGAGGACAAGGTGGTCATGATCATGGACGAGGTTAAGATTATAAAAATTATGAATCCAACAATAGTTATGAGAAATAAAAATTCTCAATATGAGTCCGAGGCAATCCCAACTCAAAGGTATGACAAATCTCAAATTCAATGTTATAATTGTCAAAAGTTTGGACATTATGTCTCGAAATGTAGAGCTCTCAACAAAATGGAGAAGGCCATCTACGTTGAAACGAATACCGATGTTAGAGAAACTCTTCTTCTAGCAAGTGATATCTTAATAGCGGTGCAAGTTATTACATGTGTGGAAGGAAAGACGTGTTCGTGGAACTAGATGAATCAATTAGAGGAAACATATCATTTGGGATGATTTCACAATAACGGTAAAAGGGAAAGGTAAGATCCGTATCCGTTTACAAGATGGAACACATCAAATTATTTATAACATCTAATATGTTCTTAACATGATTGAAATTAGGGCCATTATTGGAGAAAGGTCAAAGAAAGTTCATAACATCTTCACAATGATATGAATAACTTTAATGCTGAAGTCCCAATGTCAAAGAATATGATGCTTCTTTGCAACATACATAATGATGTTGCAAATTGTCTGAAAACTTGTTACAAAGATACATCATGGCTAAGGCACCTTCGATTCGACCATCTTAACTTTTGGAGTTTAGAGATACTATCAAAGAAGGAGATGGTGAAGGGACTACCATGCATCAACCATCCAGACCAGCTTTGTGAAAGGTGTATACTAGAGAAACAATTTAGAAAAAGCTTTCCAAAAGTGTCGCAATAAAGAACCAACTAGCCACTCGAGCTCATTCAACTAGTCAAGTGAGGTTCTCTCGGTAACAATAACTAAATCCTTCTCTTCATTGATGATCTATGAAGAAAAACTTGATCACATTTTTTGAAAAAGAAATCAGAAGTGTTTAAACTTTTCAAAAAGTTTAAAGCAGGGGCATTAAGAGAAAGTGGTGGAAAGATCAAGGTTGTGAGATCCAATCGAGAAGGTGAATTTATTTCAAATAAATTTCAAGACTTTTGTGAAGCAAATGGAATTCGTCGATACATGACTATTTCCCGATCCCTCCAACAAATGTCATGTCGGAAAGAAAGAATTGAACAATTCTCAACATGGTTTGTAGTTTGCTCAAAAGTTAGAAGATGCCCAAAGAATTTTGGGCCTAAGCAGTGTCGGTGCGGTCAATCTATCCAATTGATCACCCCCAAGAAGTGTTTGGGAAAGTATACCATAAGAAGCATGTAGTGGAAGAAAGCCGGACATCTCCCACTTGAGAGTCTTTGGAAGCATAGCCCATGCTCATACACCAGATGAAAAAAGAAGAAAACTTGACAATAAAGTAAAAGTTATCTTCATCTGTTATGATGCCAATTTAAAAGGGCATAAGCGATATAATCCAGTCAATAAATAGATCTTAATGAGTCAAGATGTGGTGTTTGACGAAGAGGGAAAATGGGACTTAAACTCTCAAGTAGACAACTACACCTTTCCTCACTTTGAAGAAGATGAGAATGCACTGAAGAAGCAGCAAAGTCAACCACAACTAGAACTTGAGGTCCACACACTTCACCACACATTAACCACTTAATGATATTCACCTTTTTCTTCATGAAGTAAAAATCAAGATGAAAAAGTTGTGACACGCACCAAAGTCTCCGGAATCTTTATGATGTGATCGAACGACTGGATAATCTTACATTGCTTTGTCTGTTTGCTACATGTGAATCGATGAACTATCATGGGCCGATACAAGAAAAGAAATGAAGAGATGCAGTTGATGAAGAAATCAAGGTCATCGAGAAAAATGATACATGGGAACTCACCTTACTTGCCAAGTGACATTAAGCGATAGGCGTCAAATGGGCGTACAAAATAAAGCAAAGTGTTAAAGGAGAGATCACAAAGCTTAAGGCAATGCTGGTTACGAAAGGGTATGGTCTAAAGGCTGACATTGACTATAACAAGGTATTCACTCATGTTGCTTGAAAGAAAAACAGACTAATCATCTCTTTGGAATCTCAAAATAAATGGAAGATATATCAAATAGATGTAAAGTCGGCCTTCATATACAAGTTCTTGAAGAGAAAGCTACATTCAATAACCACTAGGCTATGAAGTCAAAGGACAATACAAGAATGTGTTAAAGTTGAAGAAGGCTTTCTCTGGATTAAAGCAAACACCAAGAACATGAAATAGCCGAATTGACAAATACTTTCAAGAGATGAATTCATCAAATTTCCTTACGAGCACGTTTATATATCAAGAATAAGGATGAAGATCTATTAATTGTGTGCCTCTATGTGGATGATTTGATCTTCATGGGAAGCAACCCAAGCATGTTTGAAAAATTCGAGGAAGTAATCACAAAGGAATTTGAGATGAATTACCTTGGGATTGAAGTTAGAAAATAAAAGGAATTTTCATTTCACGGGAAAGCTATGCAAGAGAGATCCTAAGAAAGTTCAAGATGGAGAACTATAAACTGATAAGCACGCCCATGGAATATGGGATTAAGATGTCCATATTTGAAGAATGTGAAAGTGTAGACCTAACAATCTTCAACACTTTGATAAGAATTTTGTGCTATCTAACTTGCACGAGGCTAGAGATTTTTCACGTTGTTAGAGTGAGTAGTCGCTACATGGAATCTCCAACAACTACCCATTTTAAAGCCGCAAAGGGTTTCGCTATATAAAAGGTACAATTGAGTTTGGCTTGTTCTATTTAGTTTCTAATATTTACAAGCTTATATGATATAACGACAGTGATTGGGGTGGAGACATGAATAACTAAATGAGCACTACTGACTTTGTATTCTTCATGTCGAAGAAACAAACATTGTCCACATGTGAGCAGAGTATGTTGCTGCTACCTCATATGTTTGTCATGCAATTTGGCTTAGAAATCTTTAAAAAGAGATAGGCCATATACAAGAAGAGTCGAATAAGATTTGTGCGGACAACAGATCAGCCATAGTCTTAGATGGACAAAAAATGATTTTTCAAGAGCCTCTGAGATGGACCGGTTCAGAGACCAACCAGCGGTTGGACAAGTCAACCGCCAGTTTGAGGCCCAACCAGCGGTTGGACAAGTCAATCGCCGGTTTGAGGCCCAACCGGGGTAGACGAAATTTTTCTAATTTGACCGAGCTAATTTTATTATTAATAGAGATGCAAAGGCTTAAAATTAGTATTCTAGACCTGATCAAGATTTAACTTAATTCTTGAAGAGACGAAAGACGACTCAAGACTCCAAGAAGATTAAAGATCAGGTACTCGGCTTCGTAGAGAAGATTTCTTCTCTACCTTCGGTTTCATTATCTTTGATTCTCTTTTATATATGTATTCTGATTTTATCACCATGAATAGTGAGTAATCGTCTTATTCTGGGATCCGTCCTACGGATCTCATGCATGTATTTAACAATTCATGTGATTTTAATGGAATTCTTTAATTCTATTGCTCTTATTTCATCATTCTTTCATGTTTGCCATTGATTGGAATTTTTTTTGTTAGAGTGAAATTAAGTTAAGAATGAAAAAGATGATTGGTCTTAGGTAATTAACCGGATTAAGTAGAATTGATATCGAAGCATGGTAGCTATACCGTTAGTTCATGAATCGATAGGGAGTTGACATTTTGTCTGAAAATCCTAGGCTTAATAAATTAAAATTGCTGATAATCCGTGATTGGGCGGCTTGTCTGATGTTATTAGGTTATTTCCATAACTACTTAGTATGATTGAATTGTTAGGATTATTGCATGATTTGTGTGTTAGGCATGGGGGGAAGTTTGATTCTAGAATACTGATTTAATTTGATATAATCTTGTTCTTGCTTCAGAATCACTTAGTTAGGTAATTACAACTTTTCTTTATTAGAATAGCTAAATGAAGGCACTATCTTGCATAATATATACACACATTTTCTCCTTGGAGCGACCCTTGGCTTATCAAGGTTTATAAATTATTTTTGACTGCAACTTGACCCCTAAAAAATACACTTAACAACTATAAAGGGTTAACAATACGTTTGGTAAAATGGCGCCGTTGCCGGAGAGCAATGGATAATGTGTTATTAGTTTATATTGAGCTAGAGTCTAGACTATTCTTGTAAATAATTATTTTATTTTTTATTTTTTCATAATTTTATCCTTCACAATTTACTTGTTTATCTTGAATTGCGAGGATGTATTCATACAACCCACAAGGCATGTACGCGAGTGGAGGAAGGTCATGGGTTGAGACACTCCATCTTGGAGCAATGATCGACATCTCTTTGTGGATGAACTGAGTTCTTATCCTCCGCCGCAATCGAGAAAAGAGACTTTGCGGGAATTTTTCTTCAAGGCAAATCATTTAATAGAGTTCTCAGGAAGCAATGACTCTGAGCTAAGAGCAAGAATGCTTGGATGGGAAGCTCGGATTGGAAGAGATGATTATGCTCTTTCTCACCCTCAACCAAATTCTTATTGTGCAGAGCATGATTATAGGACACAATCATATGAGAACAATCGGGAAAGAAACCATCAACCACCGATGGGAGAGCACTATGAAGAAGCATAGTATTACGAATGTACACCACAAGTTTTAGTAAACCTACGGATGGGAAGACTTATTCCGAATACAAAAGAGATGATAAAAAGGGGTGTAGAACTTCACCGTAGATGCATAGAGAATTTTGCATTAATACCTCCGAGTGCTAATAAGGAATTCATAGATGAGGACGTCTAGATGGAAGTGGTCAGCTAATAAGAAGTTCAATTTTGTGAAGCGCCCACCCCTTCACCTTTATTTCAGAACCATAATCAGCAGACCCAACCTCAGAACAGGACATCAAGTGTGAAGTCCATGCTCGCTCATTTTCTAGCACAACAAAGCAAGCATTCTCAAGAAACGGACGCAAAACTAGCCAACTTGACAAAGACAGTGGAGCAGCTCGCTCTTCAGAACTGTATGCGAAACTCAATTTGCACAACAAGCAAGCTTAGCGGCAGGAGAACCGGCCAGACTACCTTCACAACCTGACCCTAATCCCAGACATTATGTGAATGTGATTACCCCTAGAGGAGGAAACCAATTAGAGAAGCAACCGAATAAATTTGCCATGGTCAATGACTCTAGACCTTCTGAGACAAAACCAGCTAGTGAGGAGTAGCCACCCTCAATTGAGACAAATGAACAAGATGTTGCACTCAAACCAGTTCATGTTTATGAAGCATTTACCCCTTCATCCTTACTTCTCAATGATGCCGGCGACGATCATGAGGATGAGCTAGAGGAGTTCAATAGAAGAGTTGTCCAAGTTTATTATGAGTACATGAATTATTACTAGTGTACTGATGAAGTGACAGTCTTGGAACAAGAAAATGCCTCCCCTTTGTGCGATTCTAAAGATCAGCTGAATGCACCACAAGATGAAAAGTAGACAGACTTTGTTGATGCCATTTTGAATTCATCTAAAGAATATCCTTGCATACATAAGGATGTGATAGTAAGAGAGTTTCAGATATATTGACACCTGAGTTACTAGTTGAAGAGCTCACGGGAAGTATGCCAATTGAATATGGAGCATGTAGTGCAGATGTATATCTTCATGCACCACAACTGAATAAGATTCTAAGGTTCATTATCCCCATTCCTTGCTATTTTTATTTGTTCATTATCATGCACTGCCTTTTATCTATGGTGGTCTTAAATTTTGGCTCCTATCTTGCTGTTGGTGCCACTTCGTACGACAATGATAAATGGAGTTTCTAATTTGACGTGGTCATTAACTTTTTAGTTACGATTTCTTTTTGATGGTGCCAAAAGGGGGAAGTTATAAAGAGAAGGCACAGTCTAAGGGGAAGTTAATATCAAAATCTATACATATTTGTTTTGAGGGGGAACTGACCGGAGCTACACCTGCTAAAAAATGACTAGACATGTTATACCTAAAAGGATTTGAATAGGACTCATTGTTAACACACTATCTTTTGTCCATGCACTAATACTTCATGATCATACTCTTTCTTGTTGCTTATTTTTCCTATCTATCGAAGGAGTTTTGGCATCATCAAAAAGGGAGAATTTATTGGATTCCTAGATTTTTGATGATCACAGACACTAAACTAATGATTTCAATGAGTGTGTAAGAAAATACAGATAAGACACAACTGAGTTACTAGTCAGAAAATGAATCTGTGACCAAGGCATGGAATAACGACGAAACTATCTTCTTGTGCAAGCTAAGCTGTTTTAAATTGATTCAAAGGCAATCTGAAACGTATCAACAAACAAGGAAATGAAATATCAAAAAGGAAAGATTATTTGGCGGAATATTTGGATAAGTTGTCATGGATATTTAAAGAAAATCCGAATACATTGATAATGACATTATGGGAAGTTGTTGTTAACTCCAGAAGAATATTTTGGAATATCTTCTGAATAACGACGAATATATCTCTTCCTTAAATGTGGAAACAAATCTATTTTAAATAGATAAGTTACCGATTTGAATTAGAGATAATTAAATATTCGGCTGCTAGAGATAGTTGGTTTAGTATTAAAAGTAAAGATGAATGATTGAAAATCTAAACCAAATATATTCTTGGGCGGTCAAGACAAGATATCGTGGATTTACAAAAGCTATAAAACGCGAGCAAAGGCATCGGATCTCAGCGGCTTTCTAGATAGAAAAGACAGAGCATGCGAATGTAAGAGAAGCTTTCTTGTGAACTCCAAAAGCTTGGATGGTTAAGTTCGAGTGTGAAAGAAATCTGTTCGAGTGTTGAGTTGAGCCGATTGTATCAAAGATAAGTAAGATTTTGTACTGCGTGTATTAGTGAGTTACTTAGTCGTTTGTACTCGGTAAACGTATCATAAATATAGAAACATACTATTTCACAAATCCTTCTAAAAGATACTGGAAGGTAATTGTTTTACTTAATTACTTGATTGGTACTAATGTTTCTACTCTAACTCGTTGAGTAAACTACTTTACTTTTCTGCACTAATTATTCCGCTACTGTTATACCCGAGTAATACACATTTTGTTACCTCGGAAGGATAGCTAACTAACGATCCAACACATAGCCCCTCTAAAATGATGTATTATAGTTTCAAATTATGTCACTGATAAAATTGTAATTTAAAAATATTTTTGATGGCACCGTTGTAGTCTAAGGCTCTTTTGGAGAGATGTATAAGGGTGCGTTTGGATGTTAGAAAATGTAGATGAAAGAAAAAATATGTGGGAAAATGACTTTCCAATGGAAAAGTTTGTAATTATTATATTTGGGTCAACTGAGTTCTCACGGATCATATGTGAAGAAGCTTGTGGAAAACTAAAAAGTCTTATTATGTTAACAATTGATTTATGAAGTCAATATGAATGTATTATTATATTATATGCTTGAAAAAAAGAACTTGAGGTCGGCCATTCCATTCCAGGAATACAAGTGATGAAGAACCACAACATGGCATGGGTAGTGAAGAATTTCTTCATATTTCATTTCAATCCCACACATTATTTAGCTTGCCTGGCTGTCTTTGGATGGGACGGGTTGGTGAGGACTCAGCCGACTTTCCAAAAATTTAGACCTGGTCTCCTCTCCCTTCCCTTGTACTTAATCATCCTCATTCATGGCCACCATTTCTTCCCAACCCCTCCTATGTTGCCTCCTCTCCCTCAAAATTCAACATTATTGTCAATAAAATTCATTAATATCCCAATGGTTAATTATAAGAAATATTTAATGTCAGTACCAGTTTGACCTTGCTTGAACACTTATACAACATTTTTTTAAATATAATTAAGTACAAAATTAAGAATATGATTTGATGTACTTAAGTCAAATACATAGGTGTATTTTCTATTAAAACGATGTAATTTTATCGAAAAAAGTTTAAAAGACATAAAATGATAATTATATATATATATAACTCAATATGAGACAGTTACAAATGAAAATTCCAAATAAAAGAAAAAATAAAGAACATTTCGGATCATCTAAATTTACGACAGAAATTAATTGTGCTCATTTCTTAATAATGGATTTGTGTTATTTTTTGCGGCATATGGAACACAGAGCAGACACAGTTCGGACACTGATTTAGTTAAGAGCATTTATTTATGAATATGTTGGCTAAGAAAACGCCAAACTGAACCTTTTTGGCAATGAATACTACGAGCGTCCTTTCTCCACTTGTAATCCTCTCCTCACCGTCCACCTCCACCTCCATGCCCCTCTCTCTCACATTCAAACTTTGAATATTTTGACTTCACGCATTTTTCTTCCTCGCCATTAATATCCAACTCCTCCTTCTATCATCTGACTTGTTCCATTTTCAATCTATAAAAACCCTTTCAACCCCTCCTCTTCACAGAGATCATTTATAAGTCAAAGTCAACCATGAGCTTCAGCACCAGCAGCAGCAGCGGAGGAGGAGGATCAGAGCAGCAGAGCAAGTCTTTCATGAACAAGAAGAAGTTCAAAGGGATACGGAGACGGAAATGGGGTAAATGGGTGTCTGAAATTCGTGTTCCGGGGACCTCTAGTCGTCTCTGGCTCGGCTCTTACTCCACTGCTGAGGCCGCTGCAGCCGCGCACGACGTCGCTTCATTCTACCTGCGATCATCATCATCGTCATCTTTGACCGGTAATTTTCCGGTCTCTGATGGGGTGAGTTTGTCGCCGAGGTCTGTGCAGAAGGCGGCCTC
Organism: Umbilicus rupestris; assembly: GCA_963678935.1. Lineage (NCBI taxonomy): Eukaryota > Viridiplantae > Streptophyta > Magnoliopsida > Saxifragales > Crassulaceae > Umbilicus > Umbilicus rupestris. The sequence continues at coordinate 9,570,502 of OY787627.1, read as the reverse complement.
TGATGCGGGGATGGCGGTGGATGCCGCGCACAGAGTGGTGATACAGAGCTCTGGGAACAGAGGAGGAGAAGATGGTGGCAATGGCGGCCCAGCCAAGGAGACTTGGGATGAAAAGTGGAGCTTTGGCCCTGGCACCAATGGCGGGAACAAAGCCGATGCTTTGAACATTTCAGTTGATGATTATCTATAACCACTCTCAGTCTCACCCCTTTGTTGTATCTTATCATAACAAATTCACACACAACTATTCCAATGGTTGTTACAAGTAACCGACAAATATAAAAAATATAATAATATTAAAACGATATAACGCGAGGATCGGAATTTCTTGATCCGGCAAAAAAGAAGAGGTTATGGTGTGGGATTTGGTGGTGAGGGGATATGGAAAAGGTTTATTTGATGGTGATGGGTGGAGCTATGTTAGATGGTTGAATCTTGTCAGTCATACGGTCCAATTTTGGGTCATACATGGCGTGTTTCAAACAAAGGGGGTCATATATATTTGACACTCTTTCCTGAGCTGGTTTGACTTTGAGATTTATAATGAGACAAACAATCTGTGGTTATTACGTCATGTATGACATCACACTTCCTTTCTTTGCTAAAACCTGAGGCTTCCACGCTTCCTTCCTCTGCTTAGTGGAAATCTCAAGCGAGTCAATAATATATATTTTGCGAAAAATGACAAATTGGAAAATTTGTCAACCGTACAAGTGGGAGTTCAATATTAGATAGTAATATTTTTATATTTTGTAAGGGTAGTTTAATTTTTATAACTTTTTTATTATATCAGATATACTCTTTACGTGTTTATGAAACTGTTGTCTTTGATGCGCCATGTGACCAAGCTTTTCTTCTTCTTTCAAAGTAGAATTCTTCATTTTCACATTGAAATTGCTCTGCAAATATCTAATACATATTGCGGTGATAAGCACGAGGAGCCGTCCATTCAGTTTCTTGCACTGCAACAATAATTTCCTTGTGATGATTAGAAATTACGTACAACTCATCATGGTTTGTCACACCCTCTCATATACACTTCATAAACCATTTCCAACTTGAATTATCTCTCTCCACCATAGAAAATGCAATAGGTAATATGTGATTATTAGAGTCGAGCGCAACAACGACAAGTAATCTTCCATCATACTTTCCATATAAATGAGTTCCATCAATAAACAATACGGGACAATGCTTGAATGCATCAATTGTTGGACCAAAACCCTAGAATACGCGATTTATAATCATACATACATTATCTGTATCTCTACTGCGATGCCATTTAACAACAGTTCCATGATTTGATTCTTCCAACGCTTGTATAAAACGGGGAAGTTATTCTCAAAAATTTATCACAATCTCCAAAGAATACTTTTTAATGTCTGTTGCTTGGTCTGCCATGCCATCAAGTACCGAATTTCATAACTATAATCCTTAAAAGATTCTTACTCTTATTTCAGCTAGGAGTAATCTCAATCTTTCGCTCATCACATCCATAAAGTATCTCATTAGTGGACATTCTCCATTGAGATGTAGTCATTATTGCATAGATGATCCCTTCGGTACTTTAAAACCTCTCAGAACGATGAGTTCTTTTTCATCGTTATGCGAATCCTACATGGACAGTTCCCCTCTCATTCTCGAGAGTCAACAACCGAGAGTTAGATTCATTCGTCAAATATTCAACACAGTTCAATATATAATACTTTTGCACAACATATATAGATTGCATCAGCATTTCTACTAAATGTAGCTCCCACCCCAAGTGTCCCAAACTTTTCATAATTACCATCTAAGTATTCATCAACCAGGTCATTTGCGTCCCACACCAAGACATCATTGAATGCTGAGATATCCCATATTTGTTAAGGTTCAAGAATCATAAAAACATCCTTCTTATCAAGTTGGTCTAGGAATTTCATTTCATCTCAGTCAAACTCATCCATTACGGACATGTCCTGTGTTTCCAACATCGAGATAACCATCGGGTTCGATTCGATGTTTTCCGTTTTAGTTTACCTTCTCATACACAAAACCATCCAACAATAAACTCTTTAGACACTATGAGAAACAATTCAACCAAAATTTTCAATAAATCAATCAACATCAAATATCCTAAATACATCAATTCTAATTAATCCTAACATATAAATCAATAACCCTCATTAAGATTATGACATCCTTGACAAAACAACCGCAAGAAGTTGCTACAGCATCCTACGGTGTTAGAAGCTGGAGCAAGTTTCGGAAGCTGGCAACCGACTGCTAGAAGATGTTATAGCATACCATGAACACTCAAAGATAAAGCAACGTAGCTGATCAACATGGAGCAGCATGGAGAGCGTCCGAAGGATTGCTGTCGGTGTCGCAACAAGTCAGGGAGTCTCCCAGTCGATCACAGGTGATCAGAAGTCTTCATCAAGCGATCGGAAGAGATTGAAGAAGATAAGTTTCTAAACTTCGGTTTAGGAAAAAATGCATCTCAACAATCTCCTAGAATCAGTGATTGACTGGGAGACTCCCTGACTTGTTGCGACACCGACAGGGTGAAGTTCCAGTCAGCGTGAAGTTTCCAAGTTTGTTCAGTGCTGGAGCTATATAAGCGTTGCAGACGCACAACAAACACACACACAACCACAGAGAGATACGCGTAAACAAAGATACGAGCCCTGATTTCAACGAAATCTCAATCATTCACTAATCACTTCCCCAATTTCCATGGCTATAAAATGCTTAGTAAGGTGGACATTCTCCTTCTAGACAAAATCAGTGTTGCACGTATGGTCCCCTCGTACTTCGTGACCTCCCAAAAAGATGAGTTCTTTTTCTTCATTATGTGTATCTGCCAGGGAAAACTGCTCACTCCCTCCCAACCGTGACGAATTAACAAATGAGAGTTTGACTCCTTTGTAGCATATTCAACGCGATTCAAAATAGAATACTTCTGCACGACATATATTGCATCAGTTTTTCTGCTAAATGTCCTTCCCACCCCAAATGTCCCATAATGTTCAGATCTTCTTCCGAGGTACTCATCATCGCGTTCATTCTCATCTCATGCTGCACATCACTGAATCAAGGGATACCCCACAAGAGTTGGGGTTCTGGAACCATAAATTCATTGTCTATTTCAAGTTGTAATAAGAATTCCATCTCATCCCGACCAAACTCATCCATTCTGACATGTCCAGCGTTTCAAATATCGACATAACCATTGGGTCGGTTTTGATGTTTTCCATTTTTTTGCGTAACACCTACAAATCAAACAACAAACAATTCAAAAAAAATTAAATCAATTACTTTGAACGATAAATAAGTACAATTTTATACCAATTATACCGAGCATTTAATCCAATACAACATACATAGTATATAATGCAATTTGACTTACTCAATTTTAACATTTCCAACTACAAATAAATAGTATATACATACATAAACATACCAACCTATGTTTAATATCTACTAATAACACTAACCTTCTAATAACATCAAATCTATTCAACTTTAACATAAATACACTATATCTAACCTATACAAACCATCATTACCACAAAATAACCTCCAAATTCACTCACAACATGTCGGAATTCCAATGAATTTTGCAGATCGGATGGAGAAAATGGGGAAGAGAGAAGCTGCTGGGAGGAGGAGAAATGAGGGCGCTGCAAATGTTATCATCATGAGAGCGGTCTTAACATCACCAGTCTCATTTTTTAAAAAGAAAAGAAACTGGTCTTACAGCGACGATCTCATGCGTGGATGATTATTAGGCGTCTTCCACATGATTTTTGTCATGTCGTCGATATGTTAAGATTGATTTTTGGCAAAACCGGTCTCAATATGAAATGGGGCATTTGAGAAATGAATTTAGGAAAGGGGTATTTGAGAAATCTGATTTTAGGGAAGGGGTAATTCTCTTTTTTTTTTTTTGTGAGAAGAGAGGGTTTGGTTGTGACAGATCAAGGATCGTTGATTCAGTCACTCCGCTCAATGAAGATGAAATGGTGCAGGAAACTCACAGAAGACCTGGAAATTCCGGACAAGGCATTTCATTCATTGAATGGAATTACAAGAGATGAAAAATACAGACGATGATTATTGTGTAAGATGCTCTACTGTTACAATCATTATGTTATCTAAACCTGGCAATTCAGCTGGCATCTTCCAGTGGGAGGTAATCATCGCACCCCCGAGGACAAAATTTATTTGTCAAATTACCCATATGCCCTCCTCCTTTTATTTAATTACATTCAATTAATTTTATATCTTTAATTAAATATTATATGTTTTTTAAAATTCAATTAAATGATAATTAATATTATAAATTAATTTTATAATAGTTATTTATTATTATTAATCAGAAAATATTCTATAATAATTAATAGTAAAAAATTAAAATTAAAATACAACATATATCAATTTTTTAAAAAATTATATTTTGTTTGATTTTTTTAACATTTTAATAGAACTTATAATTAGGAGTGAGTGAGTAACTAAATAAACAAAATTTCCATTATTTTTTAGACAAATTTTTTATTTATGATTTATATTTAAAAAATAGTTTAATTTTATTTAGGGCGAATAACTAAAAATTTTATTTATGATTTATATTTAAAAAATAGTTTAATTTTATTTAGGAAGAATAATAATTTATTTCGTTTAATTAATTATATGTTATATATTCATATTTGAAAAATTGTGTTATGTGTTTATTGTATATATTATTAATTTATATTATATATGTTTTGACTGGTTAGCCCAACATTAATTTGGATTCATAAAAAATATACAACAATGCTAAAAATAAATACATAAAAAGTAAACATATCTAATCAATATTTCCTCCAAATTGAGCTCCTGGAGGCCCCGTGGTTGTGATTTCGCACCATAAATCAGCACATTTACATCTCCTGGAGGTTGCTCATATACGTGCATTGATAATCTTCTCCAATGAGCATGGATACTTATTATATGAATTGGAATAGAAAAGTGATGATAATGTGTAAGATCGTGCTTGCACGGCAGTCCATATATTTTTCTAATTGCACAGCTGCATTTGCCCACTGATTGGTATGACGTATCATCAACACATTTCAGCTCGGCAGAAATCATTTCCATTGCCTCTAGTGAAAGCTGACACCTCACTTCATTGAAAATATTGTCATGTAAATGTGCATGGCGTGGAATGTGGAGAGATTTCTCAAATGATTTTTGAATATCTCCGAATTGATTTGTCAACATCTTGTGTATTTTATCAAATGATGTATCTAGGGATGACATAGTATCTCCCAAATACATTTTCAATCTCGCATGTGCCCCTTCCGCTCTGAATATATATATTATTCTTTATCAATCAAATATAATCTAATATTTAAAATAAAATAAAATAACATTCAAAATAATAGTTTAGTTCTACCTTTGGCTTGAATTGCTTCCAAGGTGCATAGATGCATCAATCCATGCTGACACAAAATGTTCTCGCTGAGGCTGCAACCATGTCGAGTACTCGTGGCCATCCATGAACTCTGCTGTTATGGTTGTGAATACCACATAATACCCTCAAACCCCACATGACACCTTCTGGAGGTATTGGTCGACCTCTTAGCTCAAATAGAATTAACATTTTTTGGTTCCGGTATTTTTTATTTAGGATGTCTCTTCAACTAGAAAGGGAGGTTTATACTTCCCTCCTCTTTCACACGCAAGAATATACTTCGGCATCTTACCACTTTTTTTTCTGCAGAATTTTTAATCACCACTACAATGTCATTTTCTAAACCAACCATTTTCGCCCAATTTAGCATATTTTCTCTAAAATATCTACACAAATGACGAACAGTTATGATGAAAGTTGCTATTTTTATAATTTTTTCTTTCAAAATTAAATACTAAATAAGCATACAATAATGATACTAACCTGTTTTGTGGTAAATTCGGATGTATAATCCCGATTCTTGTTGGATATACTTTCCTCACTGCGAACATCATTTCCGTATGACCAGCTATCTGAAAATGAAACAAAATGAGTATAATCCATGATAGAGAGATATGGTAGTCTAAAAGAAGTGCGAGTGAGTAACTTGCTACTCATAAGTTTATTCATTATATAGACTAATTAATATACGTTTAAAAATTTTATTATCCAAAAAGATAGTGGACAAAAATAGATTTGACAATACAATATGTTTAAAAATTTTGTTATCCAAAAAGTTAGTGGACAAAAAAAGATTTGACAATACAATACATTTAAAAATTTTGTTATCCAAAAAGTTAGTGGACAAAAATATATTTGACAATACAATACATTTGAAAATTTTGTTATCCAAAAAGTTAGTAGATAAAAATAGATTTGACAATACAATACGTTTAAAATTTTGGTATCCAAAAAGTTAGTGGACAAAAATAGATTTGACAATACAATACGTTTAAAAATTTTGTTATCCAAAAAGTTAGTGGACAAAAATAGATTTGACAATACAATACATTTAAAAATTTTGTTATCCAAAAAGTTAGTGGACAAAAATATATTTGACAATACATTACGAAACACAAAATAGATTTGACAACACATTACGAATAGACAACTCACTATAAAATAGATTCATATATAATTTTTAATAAAATATAGTAATATTAATTTATGTATTATATATACTTTGGGTATAACTTAGTTTTTGTTTAATTAATAGACAATTCACTGTAAAAAATATGTGTTATATATTTAATTTATAGATTATTTTGAATTGACGATAATATTTCATTAATTATAATATATATATTATTTATAAATAGTTTTAAATCAATACTTATTTTCTTACTGTTATGTTTTAAAAATAAAAGAAATATTTATTATAAAAAATTAAAAGAATTATAGGTGAATTAGATATGAATATGAGTTTGGGGTAAATAAGTGTTTGAGGGTATAATGGGAAAAAGTTGTGGAGATGTGACCGCCGAGTTTAAGCAGCTCGGCGCGGAGAGGACGAAGAACGTGGTGATTGTGTTGATCTGCTAAGAATATCGAAGCGTAGAAGGATGAGCGAAAAGAAGCTCAGTGCGACGGCTGAGAGGATAATTGGAAGGAGAGGATACGACGACGGTAAAAGAGGAGGTGGAGTAGCAGGAAGGAGGCGCGGCTGCGAGAGGAGAAGAAGAAGTTGGAAGGGTTGCTACGGCATATTGAGCAGACTGAGAAAGTGCCTTTGCGAGTACACGATGAGGCGGTGATTAAGGGGATTTGAAAGACGAAGGAGTCGCTGATTGAGTCGGACATGGAAGCCCTAAAAAATGCTCGATTGAGAGTGACGGAGCTGGAGATAAGAAGGCCGAGATGTGAACAGATTCGGTCAAGGGTCAACCAATCTCTTGCTGCGATGTTGATGGCTGTGAAATCGTTCCATCGTGTCTTGGCTGCGTGAGGGAGTTGAGCACTTGCAGAGGAGCTCCAGCCATTGTTCAAAGTCGCAACAAGTACTGAGCAAATCAGAGCTTTGGCCGCACTGAGTTCCAAGTATAAGTGTTCTCAGGAGGGGAACATGACCAGGCTGTCAATTAAAGTTATCATCAAGTTCTTGATTGTCATGCAAAAGCATGAATATATTGGCGAGTTCGAATCATCAGTCCTATCCAATGGCTTCTACTGCCACAGCCTTGTCATGGTCTACACGGGAGTATGGAGATCAGAAGTGGCAGCTGAAATCGCAGCTGTGTCTTGGCGTGCTGAAGGAGTATGAGGGAAAGAAGATTGTTTCAGGAACCAAGGATGATTTAAAGGTTGATGAAAGTGAAGCAGGAGTTGATGGGTGTCGTTGATGGATTGTCAACATTGTCCCCCGTATGATGGGTCTCCTTGCTCCTGACACTCATCGATCCTCAATCGACAAGATTTGATATAATCAAACTAAAATAACGATCGTGATTGATACAATCATATAAGCAATTTGTGCCAATTTTATAACAATTAATGTGGAGGCGGGTGGGGTTCATACGAGTCATATCGCTTATGATATAAGTGGCTTATCTTGCTCTTCAATAATTCATACAGCATTTTATGAGTGATTAATGTACTCGGACCACACCAATTATTAGATGACCAAACCCGTGCCTCTCCTTTCAAATGATAATATATTATTCGATCATTTGTTCACGTGCTCTATAAAATGTTAATCAGCAACTAAATTAAATTGAATTGATTTACCATATACGACCAAAATAAACATAAATGTAAATGTGCACATTTAACTCGTGTGAAATGATGACACCCACGCAACAATCAAACATGCCAAAATAATACACACAAAAAAACACACAACAGTAATCAAACATGACACAAAAAAAGACCAATAATCGAACTGGTAAATGAGATTCTGTATACTCAACCTAAATATATAAAATAATGTTATATTTTTCTAAAAAAAATACAATTATAGGCAATACTAATCAGGAAATGATACGCCGTATATTTAAAACTAAATCTATATATAATATAGAAAAGGTATAAAAACAACTCCTCAATTTAAATTACTAATAAAATTTTCAAAAAAGCATGGAACTAAATAAAAAAGAAAGGAAAAAGTATAAAAGCATACTCTGAACTACCGCTTAATTTTAAATCAAGGACTGAACTATTAAAAATTTCAACACAAGTAACGAACCATCGTAATATCAGCTCACTAGTTTTTGTTAATTTAATTTTATATTTGAATAATTATGTATCAAATTTGAATTTTTTGATAGTTCAATAGTTGAATTAAAAATTTTAAATTCTAAGATGCGAGAATATAGATCCATCAAGAGTTAGGCTAGTGGTTGTGATGGTGTATTATAAACTTCATGTCACAGGTTCGATTTCTGGTGAATGTTAGGATTGAGTCAAAAATATTATTAGAGACTAAATTTATATGGATTCGAATTTAATCTTACACATGGTCGGTTTTCCATACACATCTCGTTTCTAAAGTCTATTTATTCACGACCTCGAAAAGCCACCAAATGTACACTCAACTCACTCCCAACAACACACTAAAAACCGACTGACGACAAAAACCATCCCGCCGACTCTCTACTCATCCATGGCGTACGCCTCCTATGTCGCTCCCTCTTCCTCCAGTTTCTCCTTCGACGCCGCCAGTAAGCTGACTCATCATCGGTTGAGCTCCGTCGCCTTATCCGTAGTCCAACGCCCCCAGATCTGCAGGTATTTAGTCACTCACTCGCTAGCTAGTGTCTTAGTGAGCAGTGTACTTGATTAGATTACAAAATGCTTCGGCCATTGAATTCGACTTGACTGTAGAGGAATGTGTATAATCCGACTTGCTGTGAATTTCGTTTCTTTGTATTGTCAACGATTGGTTAATGATGTGCTGTCTGCGTGTATCAGGAAGAGTTTGATGTCGCGGAAGGGGAGGCGTGATGCTGATGACAGAGTAGTTTGCGCATCGGTTACAGGTTTGATTATTATTCTTTTAGCCTTTGTACAAACATGGATGGTGGATTGCCCTAGTTGTTGGATATTTATGATATTTTGTACTTCAAAATTCGTCTAGAAATCCTTCCTCAAGTGTTGGAAGATTCCGGAAAGCTCCCGAAAGGGCATACGTGGTCAGTGCACAAGTTTGGTGGAACATGCGTTGGTACTCCGCAGAGGATCAAGAACGTTGCTGATATAATACTGATGGATGACTCAGAAAGAAAATTGGTTGTTGTATCTGCAATGTCTAAGGTGACAGATATGATGTATGATCTTATTGAGAAGGCACAATCAAGGGATGATGCTTATGTAACTGCATTAGAAGGAGTTCTGGAAAAGCACCGATCGACTGCTCTTGAAATTCTTGATGGGGATGAGCTTGCGGGTTTCTTGTCGCGGTTACATCACGACATCAATAACTTGAAGGCAATGCTCCGCGCGATATACATTGGTAATTAAATTATGAACCTGGTTCCGTATGCTAAATAAATGTGGGTTGGTTGTTTTTCACCAACTGCTCTTGGCAAGAGTCGCTGATTATAAGAATATTGTTCCTTTCGATTTGTCTGTAGCATACTGATAACAACCTTTCATCTGCTCTTGTTGTTATGCAGCTGGACATGCAACAGAATCTTTTACAGACTTTGTCGTTGGACATGGAGAATTATGGTCTGCTCAAATGTTATCAGCTGTTATACGAAAGGTTTCGTAGTTGATTCAGAAATGGCCAACACCGTTTCATTTTCATAAAGTAATTGTATTTTTTTTTACAGATGGTGCCTTTATAAGTATTACTCATTATTTTACCTTTTTGCAGAATGGGATTGATTGCAACTGGATGGACGCTAGGGAAGTTCTCATTGTGAAGCCTATTACTTCGAATCAAGTTGATCCAGATTTTAAGGAATCTGAATGTAGGCTGGAGAAGTGGTTTTCTCAAAGACCATGTAAAACTATTGTTGCAACGGGATTTATAGCTAGCACACCTGAAAATATACCTACCACGTTGAAGAGAGACGGGAGTGATTTTTCTGCGGCTATAATGGGTGCTCTATTCAGGGCTCGTCAAGTGACAATTTGGACTGATGTTGATGGTGTGTTCAGTGCAGATCCAAGAAAAGGTTTGTACTAACTTATACTTATTTTCTCAGTCTGGTTGTTGAGTGGTCTTGATCCTTCATTGGTGCAAGAAATCAGTTGTCCCATATCAGGGGGTTTGTAAATTTATTTGTTGTGATAAATCCTGTTTCGGATTTAAATACTTTTGAAACATTATGCTTCTCTTTTACAGTTAGTGATGCAGTGATACTCAAAACTTTGTCTTATCAAGAGGCCTGGGAAATGGTGAGCTTTTCAGTTGTAGACGTGCTCACTTCAAGACTTATATAGATTTAACTTCTTAAGTGAATTTGCAGTCATATTTTGGGGCAAATGTTCTGCATCCTCGAACTATCATTCCCGTGATGCAATATGACATTCCGATTCTTATAAGGAACGTCTTCAACTTGTCAGCACCTGGAACACTTATATGCAGGGGTACTGAATGTGAAATTGAAGACGGCCAAAGCTCAATTTCATTAGTTAAAGGATTTGCCACAATTGATAATCTGGCGCTTGTAAATGTAGAAGGGTGAGCCATTCGTCACATCACTGTCTTCTACTGGAACTAAATAGATCTTCATTAGAATCAAACGTCACATACATTTTCTATTTGCATTGACATTTCAGTTTCTTTTCAGAACTGGAATGGTCGGTGTTCCTGGAACAGCGAGTACTATCTTTGGTGCAGTGAAAGATGTTGGAGCAAACGTCATCATGATATCACAGGTACCAGAGTCCCAAAAAGTCAGTCTTTGGTTTTGGCTAATTACTGACACATGCAACTTATATTATGTAGGCCAGTAGTGAGCATTCTGTGTGCTTTGCTGTTCCGGAAAAGGAGGTTAAAGCTGTTGCCGATGCTTTAGAGTCTAGGTTTAGTCAAGCTATTGATGCAGGCCGTATTTCAAAGGTGATGACTTGTTTTGTTGGTTACATACAAATGTATACAGTGTTTTGGATTTACTTACTAGTTCTTAGCTCATATGTTTTATTTTGAGTTGGCACTGTTTTTTTTTTTTTTTAATCAAGTTGGAAGATTGGTCAGATAATGAGCGCATCACCACTATTTTAAAGTTGTTTCTGTGTATACCAAACTCATTTTGTAATTTGTGAACTTTAAAGGGTAAAACACCCCTGCTACCTTTTTTGTTGTGCTGGTTGATTCTCTGTTTTGTCGATGGTTAGTATATCAAGTCTGTGTTCGATTTTGGGGATGTCCCTTTGAATTTAAGATGTGTTGCCAGCCTGTCTCTTAAGTTGGTGGTTCTTGGACGAATAAGATTTTATTCGGATGGCGTTCAAAGTTGTGGATGGAAAAAATTGCTCAACTGTTGGATGGACTGAAATCCATAATGCAGGATTGGACGAGCATAAAATATGACTAAATACCGACGGTCTTGATGGTTTATATACCAATCTTAGCGTGTTTTAAAGACGGATGAGAATATCAGATTGTGCTGCATACAAGAGACTGAACAAAGAGAAAAAAAAAAATTTAAATCTAGTCTGATGTCTCTCTTTTCAGGTTGACATCATCCCAAACTGTAGCATATTGGCGGCAGTTGGCCAGAGAATGGCCAGCACTCCCGGAGTTAGTGCCACTTTATTTAATGCACTAGCAAAGGTGTGCAAATTGTAAATTTATTTTTTGTTAGTCATGAAGTTACTGTCCATGCCCTGTGTAAATATCTGTGATATTTTTATCATCATTCTGAACTAAGTTATTAATCTTGTAGGCCAATATCAATATCCGTGCTATTGCCCAAGGTTGTTCAGAGTACAATATTACAGTGGTACTGAAGCGGGAAGATTGTATCAGGGCTTTGAAAGCTGTGCACTCTAGGTTCTATCTTTCACGTACAACAGTAGCAATGGGTATCATTGGACCTGGATTGATTGGCGCTACACTACTTGACCAGCTCAGGGATCAGGTGCATTATATTTTAATTCCCTTGTCAAATGACCATATGATATTATCCAACTTACAGGCGTATCTACTATCTATTGAGAATCACTATTTCATTTTGCTGGGCAAAGACTTGGATTTCATGGACTTGCTCGGTTTTGTAGTAAACTCACTGCAGGTCATTCAGTTAGTGTGAAATGATGGCAACTATGATAAATTAAAATGGGTAACAGCATGTGAAACAATTTTGTAAGGCAAAAAAATCTATGAGTCTTACTAACGTATGTTGCCCATTTGATTGGCTTGCCTCTGGATTGAAGAATTATGTCCAAGGAGTATCATAATTTGTGCAGAGTCTTATCTTTGAGTTTTGATAGAAACTTTTACATTAAAGTTGAAATATGTGTCTGACAAGTTATGTGCTTTAAGTTGCCTAGAACTGGCAAAATTTCCAGTTGATTTATCGATCAACTTTTGTATTTGTGTCATAGCTAAAGATTAGACATTTTAATTACATCTGTCAGATAGCTGTCCTCAAGGAAGACTTCAACATTGATTTGCGGGTTATGGGAATTATTGGATCAAAGACGATGCTTTTGAGTGACACGTAAGTTTATGATAACTGATAACTTGTTACTGCCTTGGTACTCTTAAAAGACTTAACTATAACATAAGACTTAAATATAACATGTTGACTTTTTAACCATCATGAAATTTCATAATATGGTTATTTAATTTCTAGTTGTTTGTCAGTTATTGTCAAGGAACCGGTGAAGTTTCTTAATTTTTTCATGTTACCAGTCATCTTAATTGTGAACTTTGTAGCGAAGCTTAGTCAGTGAAGATTTGATTGTGAGAATGATTTTTCATTTATTGTGTGGGTTGAATAAAAGACTGGCAATTTGAGCGTTCAGTGACATTGGAAGATTTTTGCAACACTCTTTAACCATATTACATCATGTGTGCCCATTATGGTTTCCTACTAGTTGCGACATAAAATGACCTGCTGAATTCTGTTCACTTTGTATCAGGGGAATTGACTTAGCAAACTGGAAAGATCTCCAGACAGAAAAAGGAGAATTGGCTGACTTGGATAAATTTGCCGAACGAGTACACGGGAACCATTTTATTCCCAATACCGTTCTCGTAGATTGCACTGCTGATACTGATGTTGCAAGCTGTTATTATACCTGGTTACAGAAAGGTATTCACATAATCACCCCAAATAAGAAAGCAAATTCCGGGCCACTTGAAGAGGTAAGATTTTGGTATGTGTTTACGTTGATGCATTATGGTTATGAACACGGGCACAATGTGACATAATGTTTTGATTTCACAGTATTTGAAGATAAGATCACTTCAGCGTCGGTCGTACACTCACTACTTCTATGAAGCTACTGTTGGAGCTGGTCTCCCAATCATCAGCACTTTGAGAGGCCTTCTTGAGACTGGTGACAAAATACTACGCATTGAAGGAATATTCAGGTTAATTATATTTAAGCCAGTGTACCACTAGCAAAATGTGTCATTTATTTTCAATTGTGAATTGACAGTTGTGAAACGTTTAATGTGGTCATATTGATCTCTCTTCCATATATCTTTTTGTAATTATAGTGGCACATTGAGCTATATTTTCAACAACTTCCAAGGCGACCGAGCTTTCAGTGATGTGGTGGGAGAGGCAAAAGCAGCAGGGTATACCGAACCGGATCCAAGAGATGATTTATCAGGCACAGATGTTGCCAGAAAGGTACTTATCAACTTTACTATTATACAGATTCTGATGTGAGCCAAATGTCCATGGAACTGTGGTTAGATCGTATTATAAAAAAAACAGTGCTCCTAATGAGAAATCGGATCCTGAAATAGGTGATTATCGCTTGTCACTTTGTCTTGCGATGTCTTGTCCGTCAAGTATTTATGTGGTTTTAGCGAAGCAACGCGAATGACAACACATCTTTATGGTCTATATTAAACATTTTGGACATGTGATGCATGCCCTATGAAATAGGGTTTCACATTCAGCACATTAATGCACTACAGTCGGTGAAACTGGAATATACCTATAAGATTGCATTCAACACCAAAAACAATTTAAGGACTGACCTGACTCTTCATGATAATTAATGATTGAATTTACAATACACTATGAGTTGTGAGCAAATATAATTATTTCTAATTACAGGTCACAATTCTCGCAAGAGAGTCTGGCTTGAAGCTAGAACTTTTGGATATTCCCATTCAAAGTCTTGTGCCTGAACCGCTTAAGGTACGCAAGAATGGGCTTCTGTATAATTTTATCTGCTGAAGCAAATTACTCTCAACCATTTTTATTGCTTAAACTTTGCAGGCTAGTGAGTCAGTTGAAGACTTTATGCGGCAACTTCCTCAATTTGATCAAGATATAGCCCAAGAACGGCAGAGAGCCGAGGATGCAGGGGAAGTGAGTATATCTATATCCATGAACCTTAATACTCATTTGTCGATTTTTACTATAAGATAATAGAATTGTCATTGAAAGAACAACCGCAAGTTTAACATGAAGTAGTTTGTGGAGAAAGCCAGTTTAATGCATGACAATAAGATAATAGAATTGTCATTGAAAGAACAACCGCAAATTTAACGTGAAGTAGTTTGTGGAGAAAGCCAGTTTAATGCATGACAATTCAATTGAAGTTTGTTGAGGTTGAACGGTCGTACTTGTTTGCTGTAATTCATGTTAGGAATTTGGATGTGGTGTAAATAAGTAATTTAGCGATACTGCCATTTTAGCTGATGATTTCTCCATTTTGATACCTTAGGTCCTGAGATATGTTGGAGTTGTAGACATGATGAATGAAAAAGGAACAGTTGAATTGAAGAGGTACAAGAAGGATCACCCATTTGCCCAGCTTTCTGGGTCGGACAACATTATTGCATTCACAACTTCAAGATATAAAGAGCAACCGCTGATAGTCCGAGGACCAGGTGCAGGCGCCCAAGTCACAGCAGGAGGAATATTCAGCGACATTTTGCGACTTGCTTCTTACCTAGGTGCTCCATCATAAAGGACCCTCAGACCGTTTGAGTCTCATATTTCCAGCAGCACCCGATTCCAATCCTCTCATGTCTTCATTTCTATCTCAACCATACCAAATAATGTTGCACGCTTCATCTCTTGCATGCCACATGCAGTTTGACATCAATGGGTTTAATTTCCAGATGTTGCATGATGCTATACCTTTGCTGCAGCATTCGTCAAAAGACAATGAATTAACTGACTGAATTTATGACGTTCTATGTGTCGGATAAATTGAAAAGTAGTCAATTTTAAGTAATGAAAACTAACTTGTGATCTCAAGGATTGAAATTTTAAGTTGTGTAGTTAAGGAGACATGGAAGGATTTGAAGAGAGCACAATATTGAAAAAAAATTTAGAAGTGCGGTTGGTTGATAATAAACTTTCGAATCTGTCGTGTCTGACAAAAATATCAAGAAAACATTTAATGTGACCGGTCGGACGGGTGGATATAGTTGTAGTTTTAAGTAGGTCGGTCATGTTATAACCGGTCTCTAATATGTAAGAACAGCAGCATCGGGCAGGCGCGTATCACCGAGCTTTGCAGCCTTGTTTTGCACCGAGCGACCTCCGTAGTAGTCAGAATCTCCGCGCGGCAACGATAACATCCCCAACGGCGACAACTCCATTGATTTCGGTTGCGGATTCTATTAGAGTGTTTAGTTGATTTCGTTAGGGTTTCATATATATTTCTTAGGGTTAGGAATTATGGTATGGAATTAGGAACATGGGTATGTTGTTGCGGAAAATTGGGTATGGAATCTGGAATCTGGAATGTGGAAAATTATGGACGAAATTTTCACTCTGTAATGGGTATGTTGTGTTAGGAAGCGTAGGAAATTTGTGGGAGAATTAGGATTAGTTTGGATTGTTGGTGTTATTATTAGATTGTTAGGAAAATTGCGGAGGTAATGGATTCATTGTGTTACAAAGTGTATGAAAAATGTGGGAGATATAGGATTTGATTTTTCGTTGGATTGTTGTTGATGTCGTCATTGGATTGTTGTTGTTTTTGGATTGTTGTTGTTATTTGATTGTTGTTCTTGGTAAGTAGAAATGGGAAACTCGAGGGATGAAAAATTTACGATTTGTATTTTTTGTTGTTGTTGTTGTTGTTGTCATTGGGTTGTGGATTTGTTTTATTGTTGTTGTATTATATAGATGGATATTGATCGAATTTTTCAGTCTGGGCCTATTGACCACTCTATTTTGAGCCAGCAGCACACCCATCCTTCATAACAAGTTTGGAGCGATCCGGTTAGTAAATAATTATACATAGTTAATTGACTGTATGTTGGATTGCATGAAGATGTGAAACTTTTGAAGGTGGTCCATAGGAGGATGTGAGACATGGGCGATCGGATTGTTCCATATATTGTCAGAGTAGGATTCTATCCGTGGACGCACCAAAACATAGAAGCGGATTGGGCATTGATGACAACATTAGTAGAGCGATGGAGGTAGGACATCCATACTTTCCATTTCAGGATCGGCGAGGCGACCATCACACTGCAAGACGTGAACTTTCTTACTGGTTTGCCCACATAGGAACTGTGGTGACTAGTAAGGAGGAGGAAGAGTGGGCCACGACATGCATCAGATTATTAAGTACCTATCCCGAGTGCTCGACACGTCTTGCATTGACGAAGAGGAAATGATTTCTGAACAATATGAAGATTGTTGCCACTGACGCCACAAAAGAAGTACCACTTCGATCTTCTCCGAATGAGGCCAAGTCTACTACAACAAGGAAATAAATATCGTGACGGCCACTGAGTCCAAAAGAGAGAAGAACGAAGAAAGAATTCGGTTGGGTGAAATGCAGCAGTAAGAGGAAGAAGAACGAAAAAGGAATTCGGTTGGTGAGAAAGAAATAGGGCGACCACTGATTACTTATCAATGGGCGGCCGGCCTTCATACAACCAGATCTATCCGCCTGGCCGATCACATTGAATGGTTTCAATGAGGCCGGTGGTAATACGAGCGATCTGTTGGAAAATCCAACAGGCCGATTTTACTACAATCGGCCACAATAATTTTTTAATAAGGCCGGTCATGTTACGATCGCCTAGGTAAAAAATACGATAGATCTTAAATTTTTTTATCAGACACGACACATCCGAAATTTTAGTGTTAACCAACCGCAATTCTAAATTTTTTCGAGAATATTCTTGGAGAAGATAGAAGAAGCAAACCAGTAGGAATTATACACGTATAAATAAAATAATTCAAAAAAAAAAATCTGAGAAGCATTTTCCATGGAATCAAACTTCTCTTCAGCTGTTTCTTCCAGTCTCAGCTCGTCTTATCGCTTGATAAAATGCGCACCCTCAGGCTCTGCTGCCTCTCCACATCAGCGGCAGCTCTCCCACCGCTCGCGCCGCACTCCAACAAATCACTACTCCACTTCACATCCACGCCTCGCCGGATTCACTTCCTCAGCCCCCGCTGTGCCGTGAAGCAGACCAAGAAGCAGAAGGCGCTCCAGAAGACCTCCTCATCCTCCTCCCCGTCTTCCTCCAACGGGAGTGATGGGAATCTTTTGTGGTTTTTGAACCCTAGGAGTGAGGAGCGGAAGGATCGGGTTGAGGATGGGCAGGGATCCAACGCTGCCGTCAAGGGAACGGTTTTGGCGGGGCTGTTGTTGGTAGGATTTGTTGGAGGGCTTGGGACGGTTGGGTATTTGTATAAGGATCAGATCAATGACTATTTGACGCAGTTTTCTCATTTGATTGAAGGTAGTAATTATCGTGTGATCATTACCTGAATTTTGATACCATTTTCTGGAAGTATTCTGCCTTCATTTGTATCATAAACATATATCTGAGCATGCGGAATGCAGTTTACAGTAATGGATGTTAGGGGTGTGTCTATTCATTGTCAGTTGAATAATCTTTTTTTTTTGCTAGAGACTCATCCTGTTGTTACATGAACAGGTTATGGCCCGGCAGGATATGCAATCTTTGTGGCTGCTTATGCCGGATTGGAAGTATGTTCTCCATGGTTATATATTTTTTTCTATTCACACGGATCCTTAATGAGTGTCTATTCTGTTTACTCTGAAATGTACTACTGTCTTCCGATGATGTCAAATAAAACTAATTTCTTAATATCTTTTTCTGATTAAAAATAAAGGAGCCAAGTGAACTAGTACTATGGTATACCTGTGTATGATCCCTGAAGTAGAATGTCTTGTTCATGTAGTTTAAATGCATAATGTAACTATGTGGTCACTATGATTAGTATAGTCAGGTTCTATTCTACGTGACTCATGTTTGTTTTGCTCTTTATTGACTGTATTCTTATTCGTGTTCTCTAGATTCTTGCACTTCCAGCTATTCCGTTGACAATGTCTGCTGGCCTTCTATTTGGCTCGCTTGTTGGCACTATCTTAGTATCCATCAGCGGAACGGTAAGTTATTTATCCGATGCATGATAAAAACCGGTATTACTAGTCCTCATTTCTTACTCATTTTTTTCTTTCTGTATTTCAGTTGGCGGCGAGTGTTTCCTTTCTTATAGCCAGATATTTTGCACGGGATCGCATCCTCAAACTTGTTGAAGGAAATAAGAAATTCCTTGCCATTGACAAAGCAATTGGGGAAAATGGATTTAAGGTTGTTGCACTCCTTCGATTGAGCCCTTTGCTCCCGTTTTCGCTTGGAAACTATCTGTATGGATTGACATCTGTGGACTTTGTTCCTTATGTTTTGGGAAGGTGCGCTCCGTGTCAGTCAATTATATGTTGGTTACATATTAACCTGCCTATTTGAAAAGCTGCAACGTGTATATGTTCAAATAGATTGATACATCCTAAAGCCTATGTTGTGCTTCTACTATGACTAAATTAAAAAAGAGAGACTGATTCTATGAACTTGCTATCATTCAGTTGGGTGGGAATGCTACCGGGAACATGGGCTTATGTTAGTGCCGGTGCATTCGGGCGTGCTATAATTGTAAGTTCTGTGCTGCTTTACCTTTTTTAAATTGATACTTAAAGACATGAAATTCCTATTGATATTTTTTTGCAATCATTATATATTGTTACAGGCCTACACTGTTTAGATGAAACATAAACTGGAGTTCCTCGCCTTTTTGGTGATAAAATCACTCTTTTCATTGGTAATTGGTGGAACTTAAGTGTTAAGTGGGAGCTTTTTTCTGGATATAACTAAATCTTTGGAGTGAAGTAGCCATTTAATGCAAGCTCACCCGTAGTCCTGGATATGAATTTACCAAACTATGAACCTAAGCACAGACTCTGACCACAACTTATACTACCCAGCTATTACCCCAGCAGTTAAAATGAAGTTGGGTGTTGCTAACTACCGAATGCACAAGTTCTAAACTATTGAGTCTTGATTTTCTGCACAAGCTTTGTCCAGTATGTTTGAAAGGTCTCATGCTTGGACCCATCTAAGATGCTAGTAACTGAAGATCGAATCTCTGCATAAGCTCTGTCCAGTCATGTTGTTCATATCATCAGTTTTTTTCAATGTTCGTCAACAAACAAACAGACTTTGTTTTCTTCACTTGATTTCCGAGTACGACGAATGATCCAAGTGATGTGCCTTCTAAATCGCATCTGTTAGTTACTCAACAATTGTTCATCTATATTTTTGTCGTGGCAGGAAGAAGAATCTTCAGTTGGTTTACCCGGTGGCAATGCTCAGTTGTTAACACTTGCAGCAGGGCTAATAGTGACAGCGCTGGTTGCAACATACGTGACGCAGTTAGCAAAGGTAACACTCCCTGTTACATTCAAGCAGGACCAGTCCGTAGACCCTTTGAGGATTATGGCTATTCTAATTTCATTTTCAGTTGTTGCTTCTTCTTTTTCTGTTGGTCCAACTTACGGCAAATACGATACTAAAAATTTACTAATGCGTTCATTATTCGTTATGGGTGCAGGACGCTATAAAGGACATGGAGTGAAATTTTAGGGATTCACTTACAATGTTAGCGGAGAGCAATCATAGAATGTTGTATATTCACAAGGAATCCATTTGTAGAATTCACATTCTCATAATGCACGACAACCAGGGAACAGAAATTAAATTAAGAAAATAGTTGTCCCCCAAGATGACGTTGGACCCAATTTAGAGCTAAACGACACCGTTTTAGTGTCATGAAGCTTCGAGTGGGATATTATAAATTCTGACTTTTATTTATGTATCAACAAGAGCTCGATTTAGATATTTATTTTCTCGAATTAAAATATTAAAGTAACCATCCAAACCATCTGTGAGTCATTTAATCGTAACCGTTAACCTCTTTGCATCGAACGATTCGTAACGCGCCACGTCATTAATCCACGAATAGAGGGTTTCTACGATTACCAACACGAACGGTTTTCCTTGAATTTTTTCTGAAGGTGCGCTGTAGTTGTGTCCACTATCTGCGCCACAAATTTCATTCCCAAAATTCGCTCTCTCCAAATTAGGGTTTCGATTCTCTCAATTTTATCTGGTGATTCGATGGAAGGAGGCGGAGGAGCTACGGATTTTGACGACTGGGAGATGCTGCAGGCGGATGAGGAGATTGGAGAGCGAGAAGTTGCGCCTGAGGCCGAGGCGGAGGGGCTGATGATGTTGAGGCTCGATTACTTTTCTGTTGATTCCGAGGTGGAGTTTTCGAGGCCTGCGGATAAGTGTGACTTGGTGAGTGAAGAAGGTTCTGTGGAGTCTGATAATCCGAGCTGGGCTGATCCTGCTGGGTCCGAGGCTGTTGCGTTCGGGGGGACGACTTCTGGGGAGTTATGGCCTGATTCGGCTAGTGATCGGTCGAAGATGAGTGATTGTGGGGAGAAAATAGGGTTCGGGTTTGTGGAGAGTGGTGATGATCATGGATTTGAAATGCAGAATCAGAGGAGTTATATTGGGAATTTAGGGTTTCAATCCGGTGGGGAGAATTCTGCAGGGGTGGAACCTGATACGGGTGTTGTTGCTGTGGAGAAGATGGACATGACAGAGTTTCAGAGTGAAGATGTCACTAATGTTTCTGAAATGGGGGTTAGGGGAGAAGAAAGTTGTGTTGCGGCAGCAGAGGATGGTAAGACTGGGAAAGAAGTGGAGCTTCCCAATGAAGTGGATAAGAAGGGGCTAATCTGGTGGAAACTTCCTCTGGAGTTGGTGAAATTTTGTGTATTCAGAATTAGTCCTTTGTGGTCCATTTCGGTGGCTGCTGCAATGGTGGGAGTTTTTATAATGAGAAGGAGATTGCATAATATGAAGAGGAAAACACAAAGCTTGCAGATGAAGGTCACTGTGGACCATAAGGTGAGCTATATTTGTATATATTTGGCTTATAATTGCACTGTTTTTCTCTGCCACAGTGTTGTGGATTGGCATGCAGATCATGTTTCTGTGCTTCTGACTGTTTTAGGACTGCTTATCTCGATTAAACAATGTTTCAGTTGTTTTCATACTTTGGTCAAATATATTAATACCTTTGCGTGCTTGGGTATATGTTCTTGTCTTTTACCTCATATTCGTTTAGCCAGAAGGATAAATAATGCAGGATCACAACCTTTCTTTTATTGGCAGTTGGTTTACTCTATTCTCTATGATTTTCTGTGGCACATACGCAGAATCTGACATTAACGCACCCTTTGTTTGGCATTAAGGAACTTCATATCTTCTGTTATTTTCTTGCTTTTGTATCCCACTTCTGTCTTGTACACAGAATTTTGCTTGATTATTAATCAAAGTAAAATAAAGCTTTTAATAGTCGTAGAGAACCAATACCAAAACGTAACATGTAGAAAGCAAGAGGCCTTGGTTTTGTATGATGGCTTTGATAGGTTCCAATTCGGGTGTGGGTGGTGCTTGGTAGAGGTTTGGCATTTTAGGATACTGTTCTTTATATTTTCTGTCTTAGTGGGTTTGTTTGGTTGCCTGAGATTGCTTCTCAGTTCTTCTCCTGGTTTCTGGTTTAATATTTGTGTAAGGTACACTATTTTAAACTCAAAAATTTGAGCATTTAACTCTCAACCGAAATGCATTTGAGCTTATCACGAGTGAGGTTGGAAGTGGACTTTGTTCCCTTATTGTTGTGATCTGGTGGTTGTACATGTCTGCATTTATCTTATTGATGTGATCTGGTGAGGAGTCTGTCTCATTTGAAAATTTTGGATTTGAAATCTGTGCTTTCCCTTGATTTTGTCTATTCAACTGTGTTTTTTTAAATCTTGGAAAAATTCACCGGCATCAGTATTTTAAATTTGATACACCATTGTTATTCATATTACAGAAGGTGGATCAGTTCATGAGTCGTGCTGCACGCCTCAATGAGGCATTCTCAGTGGTTAGACGAGTTCCCATTATACGGCCATCATTGCCTGCTCCTGGAGTCGCTCCATGGCCTGCTATGAGCTTGCGGTGATGCATTTACTATGAAAAGTGAAATGGGTAGCTGGATTCTGCATATATCCTGAATTATCTGTAGAACTACTGCTTCATACATATCCAGCTTGGTAATGGTACAGTAATTATGTAAACTAAGGAGTCGTGAAGGTTCAGACAATGCCATGTTTGCTAATTTACAATCTGTGTAATTTATTTGTCCTTGTGCCCATTCTTTCTGTATTGTCATTAAGCTTGTTCGGGTAGAATCCAAAATTTGCATATATTGCGTGCATGCTGTTCTTTACCAGTTACTTGATCAAGGCCAGTTTAACTTCCACTTATTGGCGGAATTTTAGAGCCTATTCATCTCTATGTTTAACCCAGGAGCATATCCCTCATTTACAGCGACAACCACATATTCCTGAATCTCTGCCAAGTTTGGAAACTTAGCAACAGCCTTAACTAACCAATCAGAGGCAGTGATACCAGCTCAAACTCATATCTGCCACACCAGCTATGTCCCAAGCCCTAGCAGAAAACAACACCTTGCTGAACTTCCTCGTTCTTCAGACGCAAAATATGTTTGATCTCTCCCTCAACGGTAGCCATCTTTTGCAGCCTAGTAAAAAGAGGATATATGAGTAGAAGTATATGGTTCCATTTAAATTGGAAAGAAGTCGCAACATTTACTTTTCAGTAACAAGTAATTTTAGAAAGACAGATAAAAACTTATACATAGCAGAAAATTCAAGAATGAAAGATGGCACTTGTTTAAGAACAGGCCTAAACTCTTTAGTCGCTATAGAGCATCATAGCCTTCTGGAGCTTCAACTCCATAGCCATAAGAGAACGGGTCTGCCCAACTGCAATCTGCAAAGTAATTCCATCATTTATCCATCCGTAAAACCACCCAATTCCCAACACTGCCCTTCGACTATTACCCAACAAAAGAAATATTTAATCAGTCCCTAACATCGTAAATGTAGATTACGACTGTAAAAATTCTAAGCTCCAAAACAAAATAAATGACTGACAATACCCCCCAGAGAAACAAGTGCTTACAGTACTTGATCGAATATCAAACATAATTTATCACGTCATCAGACTAGAACAAAGCCACATTCATCACCTGCCCTGTAACCGTAATGCGGAAACTTGTAAACCAAAACATGGAGCATGATTAGTAAATTTGCCAAACTAAAGGTAAGATCCCAACTAACCATATATCGATTATCACATTACAAACGTAAATGAACAAAGCTGTGATCTTGTGTTCAACACATGCAACTCCAGTGTGGAATTTGAAGCAACGATTTCACTGTACTTTGTTTCCAGCATCTCAGTGACGATTGACCATGTTTATCCCAAAGAAACAAACAAAGTCAATAGAGACGGTAAACTATTAAACAGATAGAAAATTTGTTTTCTGTAATGGAAACACAGTATTAGTCACACAACAAAAGTAAGTCTACATAGAAAAATGTTTGGAGGGAAATTATCAAATTAGCTCCTTCGAGGAAAACCAAATGTTTCCGCCTTTTAAGAGCAGAGATATTACAGAGCTGAAGCAATGGGCTTGGAGGCGGTCATAGAGAAAGGAAAAAACTCATAAAAACCATGAGCAAATTGCTGGCAAATCAGGCTCAGACAATATTCTTGCTATGTCCCTATAAAACAGACTTAAGCATCTTGGCCGTATAGTTCATTTGCCCGAAAATGAACTTCATGTTACTCAGATGGTTAAAAACTTGCAAGTTGCGAATAAACTAGTCACCTCCAAAAGCGATACCAACCTATGATCTTACAGACTCACCTTGCAAACTCAATCAGTCTTCTTTCAACTTGAAGAATCAGTTTTATATTTACTTTCCAAAAACTACATTTACTTGGATGGAATTGAGCTTGAGCACAAAAAACAAAACTCGCACAGTTGACAAAATCTAAAGCGAGGCAGAGATCAAAAGTTTGAGAGCTTGGACTCCGGTGGTTTCCGAGTTCAAGAAAAAAACAAAATTTCCATATGTTTTGAACTGTGAGGGCCTAAACGCAATTTCAGAAATTATTACAGAGGTCTTGCGAACGGGAGAGAGAGAGAGGAGCAAGGAAAGAGGTGACACAGTTTCCGAGAGACGGGAAGAAGATCGCGCTGAAGTTTCAATCCCCAGAAATCGTCCAATACGTCCATTACTCTTCCTCCTCGTGAATAATTTCTGGGCATTCATCCTCGGATCACAATGTCCCTCAACATGAAAAGCTTTACGGAAGCCCTAGCCAAGACCGCAGCCGTCATTGAGAAGAAAGTGCAGACAACTGTCCAGGAGGTCACCGGCCCCAAGCCCTTGCAGGATTACGAGCTTCTCGACCAGATCGGGTCTGCCGGACCCGGTTTAGCCTGGAAGCTCTACTCGGCTAAGTCTGCGCGCGGATCCACGCATTCGCAGCAGTATCCCACGGTTTGTGTTTGGGTTTTGGATAAGAGGGCCTTGTCCGAGGCTCGTCAACGGGCGGGGTTGTCTAAGGCGGCTGAAGATTCGTTTCTTGATATTATTCGGGCTGATGCGGCCAAGCTTGTTAGGCTGAGGCATCCTGGGGTTGTGCATGTCGTGCAGAATTTGGATGAGAATAAGAATGCTATGGCTATGGTCACTGAGCCGTTGTTTGCTTCTGTGGCTAATACGTTGGGCAATTTTGACAATATTGCCAATGTACCTAAGGAGCTCAAAGGAATGGTAAATATGCTAGATCTTAATTCAATAAGCTGCTGATTATATTGTTAGTGTCGGTCGACAGTAATTTGGCTACTGCCACCAGTTGAATGGTCATTCGACATCAGCAGAGTTGGATAAATTTAATAATTTTTTGTCTCGAATACTCTTTATATTTGGGGTTAAACTTGGTTTTTTAGCTATAGATTGAGAGAGCAATGATTACTCGTCTTTTTTTAGTTATGCCTATTGATCTTAGAGTTCATTCAGAACATGGGCTGTCCAGCTTGGAAAACATACCGGGACGTCTAAATTTTCAGTTACCATATTCAGGGACTGATGCAGAACATTTCTTTAACTATTAGTTGTCATGTTCATGATTCTGTTATATTTGATAGTTTCTCTTATGGCGTTTCTTTTACTATGAAAGAAGATAAGATTAAAAAAATCTCTGTTGTTTCCATTTGACATCAAATCTTGCCAGTATCGTTGTTTAAAAGGTAAAGGTTATAGTTTGCTCACAATAATGAATCGTGTTCTGTATCCAAGTTCTGAATCATGCTTATTTTAGTCAACTTAATAATTTTGTTCTCTCATGCAAAGACTCAAAAGAAGCTACTTTTCGCATCTTTTTGTTTGAATTGCGTGACGTAAAAACCAGAAGATCTTTTTCTTATATTACACTGATGTCATCTTCATGATAAGGAACAGACTCTTCAGGATAAAGATCCTTAAGAAAATATATGTGCTGGATGAGATCTGTCATGTTCTTTTTGCAGGAGATGGGGTTGTTGGAAATGAAACATGGCTTACTCCAGATTGCTGAGACTCTTGATTTCCTCCATAATAATGCACGCCTTGTCCATCGGGCCTTGTCGCCAGAGGTTAAGAACTTAAGATTTCTTGGTCTCTTTCTTTATTCTTTTGTAAAGTTTTTTCTGTGATAATATTTTGGTCTGAGAATTGCCACTGAATTATTAGTTTTGTTCCATGGGCATATTATATATTCTCTTTTAGGTTATAAGCGTGGCTTCACAAAGGGGGTTTTATTTATCTTGAGCTTCACAAAGTGGATCCTTTGGGTACTAGATTGATTCATATGTTGTTAAATGTTTCATTCTTGACACTAGTTCATTTCACATGTTTTGGTCCACCAGACACCTCTAATTGCCAGTGCATTGGCCTTGACAGTTCTAGAATGGCTAAATTAGCCACAGCCAATAATCATAGCCATTAAAGATAGCATTAGGAGACTGGAATCACAAAACAGGGTTCTAGATTCCAGAACCACTCTGAACATTGAATTAATAGAATTGGGGCTTGTGCAGATTAGAGTTTAAACATTTATAGATTATATGGTGGATTGTAGTTGGTTATAATGTAAATGTCCACTTTTAGTTGCACTTTTTTGCTGTTTCTGTGTTCAGTTATTGTGATATTTGTTTGTGGTTTTGTGCACTCTGATTAAAAATTCGTTATCCCAGGAATGATAATATCAGATACTGAATAAAATACAGTATTGTTAATTGTTACCCTCAAAATTCTGAATCCTCTTGTAAGCTTCTGTTTAAGCACTTACCCTCGCTTCTTACTTTGAAATGTTAGTAATCCTAATAAGCATGTCCTTTCTGGTTTTTAAAATGTTTAATAATCATGTGTTTACTTCTTTGTCAACTTGTCAACACAAACAGTTCGAAGGTCAAATCCATTAATTTTATATATATGATGTGTGTGGAGCTAAAATATACTTGTATGCAGAATACTCTTATTACTTCGAGTGGCGCTTGGAAGCTGGCTGGGTTTGGCTTTGCAATCTCATCCGATCAACCCTCTAATGATTTGCCCAATGGACAAACCTTCCACTACTCGGTGTGTTAGTATTTCCATGTCATTATTAGCAATTGCATGTACTCTTTTAGTTAAGTATTCACTTGCATTTGCTGTCAGAGTTACATCTTTAGAGAGTTTTTTCCATCTTCAGGAATACGATGTTGAAGATTCTGTACTACCACTTCAGCCATCACTAAACTATTGCTCTCCTGAATTGGTTCGAAGTAAATATGCTTCAGCTGGTTGTGCTTCGGATATTTTCAGTTTTGGGTGCCTTGCCTACCACTTGATTGCGCGGAAGCCTTTGTTTAACTGCAACAACAATGTGAAAATGGTATTGATGCTTATATCTAGAATTATCTTCGAAAAGAAGCTTACAGGATGATTTTTATTCATCTGATAAGCACCTTAGTCTAGCAGTTCTAATGTTATAGATGCCGAATGTAATCACAAAGAGGCTATTAGATGTTGCTTCACTTTCTTCTTTGCTCTGTTGGTGCTTCCGGTATTTAGATGGGTAATGTGGGCTCTCTTGCTTTCAGTATATGAATACCTTGGCATACTTAACCAATGAAGCGTTCACCTGTATTCCATCTGACTTGGTTCCTGATCTGCAAAGAATGCTCTCTTCTAATGAGTCTAACCGTCCATCAGCTTTGGACTTCACTGGTAGGTTGCTTTTGGTTTTCCCAACATTGTAATATGTATCTCTTACACACGATGATGAACGCTTCTCTCGTACTCACTTTGTTTTGTGGAATGATTTCATGATTTATATGTTTGTGAAAACATTGCAAGTAATTTTAAGTTATTTTGAGAAACTGGCGAGAAAATTTATTCTGTAGCTGTACAAACTAAAGGCTCTGTGTCAAGGCTATAGCTATGGCTTGGTCTTTGTGGAGTATCCTAAAACATCACCCTTCTTTCTCGGGGTGATGGTTTACTTACCACTTTCTTCTTTTACCTTATACTGAACTTTATTCTGATACAAATCTTCATTTATCTTGCATACACGGACAGAGACATTTAAAGTTCGGTTTTTGATGTCACGTTGAGGGAGTCAGTTGTTAAATATCTTGCGCTATTATGTCACACTACATTATTCCCCTTACAGTAGTAATTCTGGTTACGTAGGTATTATAAGTAATTATTAGGAGGACATTGTAAATTTTCATGTCATGCAAACCTTATAACAGAATGATGGTTATTCTCATTGTTTATCAAATATTGCTGGGAATTCCCCTCATTGTTTTTAAATTACTTTACCACCTTAAATTGCAGGCTCATCGTTTTTTCGAGATGACACTAGGTTGCGCGCTCTTCGTTTCCTGGATCACATGCTTGTATGTGTTTTGAAATATGGTCTATCTGTTTCATTAACAAAAATTAAATTGATGAAGCTTTAGTTTCTTACTGATTGAACTCTTTTGGAATTCAGGAAAGAGATAATATGCAAAAGTCTGAGTTTCTGAAAGCATTATCAGATATGTGGAAGGATTTTGATTCTCGTGTCTTACGATTTAAGGTCTCACTATGGTGCTGTCATTTATTTCTTTTCATCAGTTAGCCTGGCATGACACTGCATCTTTTGTGTAATCTTTTGGTTAATATATATCTTAAGTATCAAATATGATCTATGATTGACATCAGAGCAACTCTTTTGTCTGAATAACCATTTTATAAAACATCTGATATTAATAAAATAAGTGGCAGTTTGATCGTCGTACATATGTAAATTTTAATAATTCCAAGTTATGTTAAAGAGGCACATGGGTTTAGCAAGGGTGGTATTTATGAAGTGATATTTCAGTGTGCCATTACTTTTTATTAAGTGTTCTTGGTTTTCATCTAGGTTCTTCCACCTCTTTCAGCTGAACTCCGAAATGTGGTTATGCAACCAATGATTCTTCCGATGGTCCTCACAATAGCAGAGTCACAGGTGGGTTTTTTGTTTTCTTATATGTGGTATAATTCATAGGACATTATAGTTAAATCTGATGTCAGTTATGCTTATAATATACACATTGTTCTTTCCCTGTCAACTCAAAGAAATTAAGTTAAGGTAATAGCTGGCATTTTAATGCTCATGCTCGATTATTTCTGCTTATTAAGTAACCCTCATAGTAATATGCCTTTTGGTTTCCAACATATGAATCCCACTTTGGTGTGTTCAAAAGTAATATGCACACGTCAAACGTTAGGATGCTAGAGTTCGATGGATATATGTGATGAAGGATTCCAGTATGCATATTACTTATTTTGTTCGTCTTTTGATTGATTATCCTTTTGAGTGACACATGGAGCTTAGGACATAAGGACAGTATTTACTTTGTCACATCACCTTAGTTAAACTTTCAGTTTGAAGGATCCTTAGGTCCAGTACTAAATGGCTCATGATTGCAAAATGATATTTTCGGCATGCATAAATTCAGTAAGATTTATGATCGTCCGCAATCCCTTTATTTCATGGTTGAAAATACAGAGTTATGATGAGTGAATGAAATTGCCATCGTTTAAAGTACTCTTAATTAATCAAAGGCCATTCAATTATCAGCCTAACCAATAATTAGATTATTGGCAATTAATCAAGAATAAGAAAAGTCTTCTCCGCTATTTATATTAGTGAGTTTTTTTTTTAAGAATTTGTCACCCACATATCTCTGGCTATATTCTCATTCAGGCTTTTTAATTTGTTTACACCTTCAAAATAAATTAGTTTCATAGACCAGCACCCTATCTCCTCAGACATAGCAAGTTCTTATTAAAATGTTGAATTTATTTCCAATTGTCTTGCTAAACTTGAATTTCCTCTTCAAGATCTCAGTACTTGTTGCATTGCTCTCTGATTACACACAATGCTTGGAAATGTTGATATTATGTACTCCTCTCATAAAAAATATCTCTACAAAATATTTTCCGTGATAAGTATAATCTTGTTCCAAGAATTTGCAGTTTAATAACTGATTATTTAATATCTATGCAGGATAAAAATGACTTCGAATTATCAACACTGCCTGCTCTGGTTCCTGTGCTTAGTGGTGCTGCAGGCGAGACATTATTATTACTCGTGAAGCATGCAGATCTAATCTTCAGTAAGGTGACTGAAAATTTATATTATTAAACTAGCTGGAACAGGCTTTTGTATAGTTGCTTTGGAGGGGTTAATAAATATATGCTCCATACAAGCTATATGATAGTCTGTAAGTTGATGAATCGTTGATTTTTTTGCTACCAGTAACTTCTTCACTTGTTTAACCTTTCTAGACCAGTCAAGAGCATTTAATATCACATGTCTTGCCACTGATTGTCCGTGCTTATGATGACACTGATGCACGTATACAAGAAGAAGTTTTGAGGAAGTCAGTTGCACTAGCTAAGCAACTGGATGTTCAGGTGAAGAAATTGGCTCAATTAGATGAAAGAGCCCCATCTTTCTTTTCTGTCTGTTTTTGGGCTAATTTTGCAAATAACACCATAAGTAGATTTCATCAATCTTAGACAGCCGTATAATAATACATGATGGGTTCTTGTTCTTAATGGACCACATATGACCCAACTTTGATAGAAGACACTTTCAGGAAAAAAGCATCTTCTTCATCAATTGATATCTTTTAAGTCGTCACCTCTGTAATTGAAAGAGAGAATATCAATAGCATGGAGTACGGTTAATTTATTTCAAGATAATTATTATGAATTACTAATAATATTTTGAATCTTCTAGCTTCAGGATAGGAAATTAGAATTTTGTCCATAGGGATTGCATTTACATTACTTCGTTGTTGTTACTTGTCAGTAGCTTACTTTTTGGAAGCTGTACAGGGCTCTCATTGGTTTTAATTTTATTTTCTAATTTATTTGCAGTTAGTGAAACAGGCCATATTGCCCCGTGTTCATGGTTTGGCTCTTAAGACTACTGTTGCTGCGGTATGTTTTGATGACACATTTTGTTTGCGATCCTGCATTGTGTTCTATCGTATTGTGGGGCTCTTTGCTTTGATATATGAATCTCAACTATTTCCGTGTTTCATTATTTGACAGCATGGCTTGTTTTTATAGTTGGATGAGCCCTTTGTAGAGGTCATGTTTTGTTTTGAAGTGTTTATTTATATGTGGGCTGGTATTTTTATTTATTTATGTGATCGGTTGAAAAGGATTCTCAATTGCTTACAGGTTACATGCTGTTGCAATATATATCATTTTCCTACCGATGAAGATTGAATTGTTCTGGTTTTTTAGTTGAACTGATTGTCCATGGTTCATGTTTGAGCATAATCCAGGAAATATTCTAATGCATAAGTTTCAGATCGTGGCTGAATATTAATTTCTTTCTTGAAACTTTGTGCTCTGATCATGATAGGAAGTTACAGTAATGTTTCAATGAGGTAAATTTTAGCTGATTTTGTCCCTTGACAGGTGAGAGTCAATGCTTTGTTATGCTTAGCAGAAATGGTTAACACACTCGATAAGCAAGCAGTTCTTGAAATATTACAAACCATCCAACGCTGTACAGCCGTTGATCGATCTGCGCCTACATTGATGTGTACTCTTGGGGTTGCCAACTCTATCCTTAAGCAGGTAAGGTTTATGTTTGAGCATAAAAGAATTCTGGTCATCAGGCCTTCATCACTTTTAGCTATTGAAGTACTTGGCTGAATCAGTTGTTCTTTCTTTACCAGTATGGGGTAGACTTTGTGACGGAGCATGTTCTCTCGCTGCTCATACCCCTTCTAACTGCGCCTCAATTGAACGTCCAGCAGTTTGCCAAATACATGTTTTTTGTTAAGGATATTCTCAGGTGAACTATGTTAAGTCATTGATTCACCGACTGCAGAAGTTGACTTTCGCACTTTGTTTAAATTTGATTTATGTTTATATTGTTGCAGGAAAATAGAAGAAAAGCGAGGAGTCTTCACAACAGATTCTGGAATTCCAGAGGTGAAGTCATTTCCTATAGGTGATGGCTCGACGCAGAAGAGAGCCAATGCAACTGTTGCGTCCACAAAAAGCAGCCCTTCTTGGGATGAAGACTGGGGACCTACTAAAAGAGGATCTACCTTGCCAACAAGTTCTTCTTCTCCTAGTCTATCAGTTGGATCAAATGCCCAACAAAATCACCCGACATCCAATATTCAACAGAATAGTGTCACATCCACACTGCCACAATCGTCCATAAGTTTTGTCCCTATGAGCCAGCAAAGTTCTCAGTCAGTTGCCTCTGTTGATATAGAGTGGCCTCCTCGAGCATCCTCTGGTGTCACCCCATCCCTCATTGGCTCCGAACCCCAAAGTCAAAGTGCAGGCTCACCGTCGTCTTCAAATCCTGACAATTTTGATCCCTTTGAGGACTGGCCCCCACGGCCCAGTGGTTCCACAGTTGGGTCAGCTCCTTACAGCAACGGCATAAGTAGGCCAAACAATGCCGGCAGTCAAATAAATAACATATATGGAGGCGCAACCCCATCTGGTGGCTCACTAAATAGCATGCCATTGAGCACTCAGAGCGGAATTGGATTCATGAAACAGAGTCGAGGAGTGCCGTCATCTTCAGGTAGTTCTTACAACGACAAGAAACAGCAGCTGGGTATTGAATCTGTATTTACCTCTAGTAAAAACGAACAGCAGCATGCTGCACTCAGGCTCGCGCCGCCTCCCATGACTGCTGTTGGGAGAGGACGAGGCCGAGGAAGAGTGAGCCAGTCTCGGCCTACTCACACCAAGTCTGCAACTGACCAACCTCCCCTTCTGGATCTGCTATAAATGTACAGTAACCATGCTGCTCACTGGGTATGCAGAATGAATTCATCCTGAGACCAGTCTGAACAATAAAGCTTTGCTATACACCAGCTTCCTTGTTGTGTTTCAATATTTTTTTTGTAATTAACTTTTAGCACTTTATCCATTGTGAAGAAGATACTGAAAATAGTGTATTCTTGATTCTTATAGACAACCTGGTTTTTCCACAAGAAACTGTTTTGTTCACTGCTTGGACCCAGCCAGACCACCTTTTGCACAAGTGGCCATGAAAACCGATCATGTTTATCCTGCCTGAGAGAGAGAGAGCCACTGACCCACGGGACATATTTTTCATTCCTTTGTTGACAGATTTTAGCAAGTGATATTCAGATTTCCAATTTCACTGATCTTTGTTTCGCCACCAAAGCAGTATCATGAACTTGATGAAAAGTGCATGTCCACAGGTGTTGCAGAATGCTGTATATACACAAATGCTTCATTAGATATAATAATCAGATTACAAGCAGTGATTCTCTTCTTCATCCAGCAGTCACAGTAAACTGTATTATTCTAGTTTTAAGTAGGTTGTCACTCTCTGAACCACCACCAGCTAGTGGTTCAGTTCAGTCTTAAACCTCTTCTTCAAATAAAGTGCTTGCTGCAGAGGCATCATTTTATTCGACTGCTGATCAATTAAGCTGCTGGTTGATCCATTGAGACAACACAATCTGATAGCCATCATCATATGACTCCATCCCTTCTGCAATAACTTAACAGGCTACCTTTCCCAATAATGAATGAATCCAAATTCTTGTACGATATGGGCAAAGAATTTAACAGAATCAAGGCAGCATCCTCATCATCAACCTAACAATCAATGTTACCCAAAACCCAAACCTAGCCAAAAATATGGGCTAAGACGTTTTACACAGCAAAGCCCGTGTACCGGATTCAAGACACCCAACAATATGATTAAATAAAACCCTTGAAGCAAACAATATATACAACTGACTTATTTCTATTCACATTAATTTTGCAAGATGATAAATCCATATGTTGCTGCATACAAGGTAAAAAAGTAAGAATCGAGATTTATTGATACATCTGATAGGTAGGGGATGCGTTAAATGATACTAACTCCACTGAGTGCAGGTAGCATCAATCTTCTTATTTTCTATGTATTTTCTGTGAAGTCACTTGTTTATCCTCCTCGCTGAAGGAAGCAGATTTGGCGGTGGCCTTGGATGGTCAGTTACCTGATTAATACAATGGCCATCACAAGCATTAGATAGGAAAAGCCAGCTCCAGTTTAACTTCACGCTGTTATTATAACATAATAAGATGCAACTACAGCTAACGAACGAACGCGTTATCCGCAAATAGTTTTTTGAAAAGGAAAGCAAATGAAAAGTTTGTTCACAAAATTTATATTCATGAATAGTTTATTTCATAAAGAGTTAAGAGGCTTAATGCACAACGATTTGCAACATTTAACCTGATCAGCGTACGCTACCTACTGGCTACTGCTATTAAACACCAAGATCATAGATGAGCGTGGGTTATTATAAACTCTATTCCATACGAATCTTATAGATGAGTGTATTAACTTTGGACGCTTACCTTCTTTAAGAGGAAGGTCAGCCGTAGATGATGCACCATGACCATCACACACATGCTGAAACTCAGTTAACTGCTTGAAGTTCATCCCGGGTTTCACCCAAACTTTGGCTTCATACAATTTCTTTTTACCAGCATCTAATGCTTCCAGGGTAAGGTGGTACAACATACCAGCAACCACCTGCTGCTTTGCCTTCACCACCCTTCCAAATTCAAGAAGTGAGTTCTGAAAGCAGCACCCGAAGATGACTCAACACATCAATAATAAGAATATTTGCTCTATACTATAACAATACCAAAATTTTAGCTGATAACCATGTCCCTTAAACTTCTTTGCTTCAGGACAGCCCAGCAAACCTTATCAAGCATATTATCATCAAATAAATCCTAAAAGTGAACTAAATCCTACGATCTGAGCGAAACATTGCATACAAAAAAGAAAACAAACTGGTGACAAATCAAAACTTAACAAGGACAAAATCTGAATAGCTTTCTACACAATGAATAATAACCCAGCCCAGGCTGGTGGCACATTGGACCAGTAAAAAAGGAAGTTTTTTCATCAAACATGTTATCTGCACCTCCAATATTTACGTAGTTTGAGCACAATCATACTACTTGATCAAAGATAACAGCAGAGATTGTCTCCATAAAACCCAAATCACATAAATCTGGAAAATATATAATTAAAGAGAGCACAGACAGACCTCCTTCTTGTTATGTTCCTGAACGGCAAAGCGTGCAAGGCTCTCAATCTCAACGCTATTCTCCCATCCGATGTAATCACTAACCCCACCCAGAAGCGGACCCCTTCTCGTCGTCATCCTGATCGATCCTTCGTCTCTGATAGAAACCCCTAACTCCCCAAATCCACAAATCACCACAACCGCAACAAACACAAGAACCGAGTACTTTCTGATCGCAATCGCCATCTTATCTTGTCTTCTCTTATGAACCCAAAAAAGATAACACTTTCAGATTCCGATCGCCTTCCTTGAATTTCTCGCTACACGATAGATTTGGGGTTGTTGATGGTGACGTAAAGTTGAAGATTGAACGTTAGCTAGAGACTGGCTGTTGAGTTTCTGGAAAGCATTTTTAAGGTTCACGCCTTCCTTGAAGTTCAAGATTTCGTATATATCACTTAGAAATTATATAATTTTTAATTAAATTCGAATTAATGAAAATAACAAAACTACCCTTCTTAATTTATTAATGATTAAATAGTATTTATTTACTGAATATTTACAACCATCGATTAAATTTGATCCAACTATGATTGATTGTCTTACGGTCTCAAAGATTTGGACATGTCTCATTAGATCCGTCATATATATATATGAGCGCCGAATATACTTTTGGTCATTTTGATCAAAAGATCCAATAAACTATATTGTCATGTGTCCACTATTATTTCCACTATTAATTGAATTTTCAATTTTAAATGAATTATAAATAGCATTTGAGATTTTACTCATTCATCTTTTCAAGTGTCTTTTTCTTTAATTCTTTCTTCCATCATATGTCATACTATTCACAATATTATTTCTATCAAATTTTAATTCATTTTAACACAATTAAATTATTTATAGCAATGCACTTAATGCACTTTAGTTTTATAATATTTGAGCAGTATGTATTAATGCACTTTAATATTTGACATAATATTTAGTAATTCACTTTACTAGTTTATTTGAACATATATGTACCAATGCACTTTAGCAATAGACATTAACAATGCATTTTTTTAATAAAATAATACTAAAATGCATTAGATCCAGGCCCGTTCTTATTTTGTATGGGCTCCTGGCCAAAACATAAGTGGTGAGCCTTTTATAACATAAAATTTTGCTGGAAAAGAAAATAGGCCCCTGAATAAAGAGGACCCTTTGAATGGGCCTGGGTCGCCGCTTCTACCTGCCACCCCTCAGGACTGGGCCTGATTAGATCCATAACAAAAACACAACACTTTGTGCTTAAAAGAAGAAAAAGAACTATAGAATAATGGGTTTCGGAATAGAGAAATGAGTTTCGCTACAGTAAAATGGGTTTCGCTTCAATAAAAATTTGATGAGATTTGACTGGAGAGAGAAAATCAAAGTACAAATAGACTATATTACTACAAAATGAGAGCCATTATTTACAGATCAAAGTGCATCGATGCTTTTGAAAGTACCTTAAAGATTTTCTTATTAGATAGTCTCAAATGAGCGCATATATATATATATATACATATATGAGTGTTCAAATGAGATCCCTCAATAAAGTACATCATTAAGGTACTTCGTGATTCATTTGATCATTTAATTAGAAAGAGAAAGAGAAAAGAAGGATTGAAAAAAAAAATGGTAAATTTGACTGTTTACTCATAAAGTTCTCTCTCCAATCATCATATTATGAATACTCTTATTTTCATCAATTTTTTTAACACAACCCAATAATACATTTAAATATACAAGAAAAAATCTATAGATTTAACAATGCACTTTAGCTTTTTATGCACTTGGGCATGCATAACATACTATACGTTTCGGAAAATTGGAAGATACATGTATCAATGCACTTTATATTTTTTGAGCATTTGAGTCAATACACTCATATTAGAATTATAATGAATAGTATATATGCACTTTATTTACAAACGAATGCACTTTCTTTAACACTATTTTTCAAATATCAAAATCCATTAATTAAATACATTATAAAAATATTAAAACTCATTTCTCAAAAATCAAAACTCATCAAATCCATAAAAGCACAAAAAAACAAAAGCTAACACAAAATGTCTAATATCCTTTCGATTTTATTAAAAGACAAAATTTTCTAACTTTTATCAATCGCCAAATGTAAACATGTGAACCATTTGATCAGCTAATCAAGTGGCTTACAATAGGCCTCATGAATATACCTTATAAAGAGCCTTAATTGAGCACCACCTATATATAAACTACGTAGTTTTGTCGAAATTTAAATTATTGTGTCTAATTTAAATATGCGGCTTGAGAGGGCGGAACAAATAAAACATGTCACAATCTTTGAAACTGTGAAACTTCGTCACAACCGTTAGAGTAATTTAAATTACAGGTTGTGATTAATTCAAAGTTAATTATTACTTAATCATTAGATTAATTATGTAGGGTAATATCGTCATTATAGTATATTCCAATATTAATTAAAAAACTATTATGGAATGGTAATCTCTATCAAAATTCTCATAGCCTGTGTCACTCTATCTCATAAAAGAAAAAAAAAGTAAAACAAATAAGTTGCTCTCCGGTCAACAACCACCACTATCCTAATTGTCACAGACCAACCAAGCCATCAACTTCATCACACCGCAGCTGGTGGGAGGTGTTAAAAGAGCAGTTGTTGGTGCAGATGCTCTTACCGCTATTGTTCGTATCGAGGATACGTTTGTCTTTATGACATATTTTGGACAAAACAGCTTCACAGTCTAGTAAGTGACTAGCGAGTCGTAAACCGACTTTGAATGAAGAATATCGAAGATTGAATAAATTGTTGGGATTCTGATGGCCAAATATATAGGAGGATCGGTTATGATTGATAACAGATATTTGGAAATCAAGAGAGATATTCAAAGGAGAATATATGTGATATATTGGTTTAGAGAATATTTCCTAAAATATAGGAGATAATGAAGAGATAAGGAAATATTCGTCTAATCGCTTTTTGGCAAGTCGTTATGGCTATATAAAGAGATACGGAGTAGACTTTTGGGCGAATTCATTAAGAGAGAGATCAGAATATCAGAGAGTAGAATTCGTGATCAGAGCTGAGAAGAAGTCCGGCAAGACACTACGCATTCAGGCGACGGGATTATCTTGCTGGTGGTGAACTAGATCGTACTGTGTGAGACGCAATCTGAGCCTTTCGGGAGGAGAGGTGTGAACAGGCTGTCGGGAGATAGTCGAGGCGGTCGAGTAGTGGGAACTACGTTCAAGGTGACTTGAATGATAATTCTTGTAGAGTAGAGCAGTGGTTGGCTAGAGGAAGTCTACAAACCTTGTACTCGTTGATTCTACTTAGTGAATTATTTCACCGCTGGGCTCGGGAAGCCCCCCCAGATGTACGGACACGTTGTCCCGAACAGGGTGACTAATTCTGTGTGTCCATCTATTTTTCTGTCTTGTTAATTTCTTGTCACTGTCTAGACATCACCTAGATATAGACTGACCATCAAACCTAACTAAATCTATATTCCGCAACTGGGACATTACTGGTCTAGCACCAGCGACTTTCAAGTGGTATCAGAGCCGCACTCCAATATACAGGAGACGATCATGCGGTATTGCAATGAGTATGAAGGAGGGTCACAGTGTTGGACGTCCTCCACTCCTTGAAGGACAGAATTATGGATATTGGAAGGCACGCATGAGAGCGTTTATAAGATCTCTGGATGAGAATGCATGGGCCTCAGTGGGGAAAAAGTGGACACATCCGATGATCATGGACATGACTGGCCAACCTGAGAAGAAAATTGAGGCTTTGTGGAATGATGAAGAGAAGAAGGCCAGCACAGCAAATTCTCGTGCCTTGAATGCTATATTCTCAGCCATGGATGAGAACAACTTCAGACTGATTTCCACCACAGAAGCCGCCAAGACTGCTTGGGACATTCTGCAAACTACTTATGAAGGTACGGAGAAGGTTAAAATTTCTAGATTTCAAATGCTAACTTCCAGATTTGAGTCTCTGAGGATGTAAGAGAATGAGACCATTGCTGAGTTCAATGGTAGGCTAATGGACATTGTGAATGAGTCTGCCTCTCTCGGGAAACTCATGAACAATGAAGATTTGGTGAGAAAGGTTCTGAGATCGCTGCCCCCTAGATTTGAGATGAAAGTTACAGCGATTGAGAAAGCCCAGGACGTGACTAGTCTATCGCTGGAGGTTCTGATGGGTTCCCTTAGAACGTTCGAAATGGAGCTTAACACTCTTGAGATAGAGAAGAAACTACGGAGTGTGGGACTAAAAGCTGAGGTTGCTGTAGAATCTGATTCTGATAAAAAGGACGAAGATGAGTTTGTTTTCCTGGCTAAACAGTTTGCTAGATTCCTGCAGATGAACAAGTCATTTCCCAGACGTAAACCAGGCAACAAATTCTACCCACAAAATCAACGAGATCAGAATGTGAGAAAGAACAAGGAATCTGAGGATGAGAAAGATCAGAGAGCTGATCTAAGAAAGAAAATTCAGTGCCGTGAGTGTGAAGGTTACGGGCACATCCAGTCTGAATGTGCTAATACCCTGAAGAAAAAGAAAAAGCAATCCTTTTTGGCGACATGGAGTGATTCTGACTCAGATGGGGAAGGAAAGGTTGTGGCATTAACTGCTGTCATAGAGGATCTTACTGACTTGGACGAGCCGAAAGTTGATGATGATGTGAACTGTGATGACATTGAGGTGGACTTATCCGAAGAAGGGTTAAAGAGACAGTTCAAACTGATGTATGTTGAGTGGGAAGGTGCTCTAAATGAAAATGCAGCCCTTATCTAGACAGTGACTAGTCTGAAAGCAGAGAAGGAGCAGATTCAGCTGGAACTAACCTTGAGTCGTTCAGAACTGGAGCAATGCAAGATGAATCTTGATTTCGCTGAAAAGAAACTGGAAGATGAGAAGGATAACCACAACGCTACAAAGTCAAAGTTGAGCAGAATGCAGAAGTATATGAACATGATGAACTCTGGAACAAACCGTCTTAATACTATATTGGAGGGACAGAGCAGTGAGAAAGGAAAACCTGGTATTGAGTACAGTGGACCTTGTGGAGGAGATGTGAAAAAGTGTCACCGAGCCACTCTACCAGATTTCCAGATCCCCACCAGACAGAAGGCTGTAGATCCACGGAGGAAGAATGATCAGAGATCTAACACTCAGAGAAAGGATCCAAGGAGATGCTACTACTGTAGGAGAGCTGGTCACATACAATGTAAGTGTCCTGATTTGCTGTGTAAATACACATTTAAACTTACGAGGTGTTTGGAGAAACAGGGAATGACCAGGCTACCTGCCAAAGTTTGGAGACCTAAAGGAGGAACTGTAGCATTTATTGCTTATCATTCTACTGGGCATCTGGAAAAGAACAAATGGTACTTTGATAGCGGATGCTCTGCACACATGACCGGGAATGCCAGATACTTGACTCTTATTAAGCCGACTAGGGAAGGAAGTGTGATGTACGGTGATGGTGCAAAAGGAAAGGTGGTTGGAGAAGGAAGATTGGAGGTGCCCGGAATACCTAGATTAGAGAAAGTTCTGTTGGTTGAGGGGTTACAAGCCAATCTGTTGAGTATCAGCCAGCTATGGCGATGATAACATGCAGGTGCAGTTCACTCAAGGTGCCTGTATTGTGACTGACAGAGATGGTAACCAGGCAATGACTGGTCAGAGAGCTACAAATAACTGTTACCAAATTGATGGGAACAAAGAAAGTGGGAGTTCAACATGTCTGCTGAGTAGATCGGATGAGTTGCTTCTATGGCACAAGCGGATGGGACACGTGAACTTCAAGACTCTCAAGCAAGTTTCTAGTCATGAGCTAGTGAGAGGAATCCCTAACCTCGGAGGATGTCAGGATCTTATTTGTGGGGATTGTCAGGTTGGGAAACAAGTAAAGGCGAGTCACAAAGCTACTGACAAGATTGCTACCGGCAGAACCCTAGAGCTGCTGCACTTGGATTTGATGGGCCCTATGCAGACACAAAGTATTGGAGGAAAGCAGTATGTCTTAGTCTGTGTGGATGACTTCTCAAGATTCTCCTGGACAATTTTTTTGAGAGAGAAGTCAGATGCGGCAAAATCTATTATTGGACTTGTGACGAAGCTGGAGTTGGAGAAAGAGGAGAGACTGAAATCTATACGAAGTGATAATGGTGGTGAGTTCATCAACAAGGAGATGTTGGAATTCTGTGGTGCGTTGGGAATTCATCATCAAGTATCCTCACCAGTCACTCCCCAGCAAAACGGTGTAGCCGAACGAAAGAACAGAACAATCCAGGAGATGACCAGAGTGCTATTGCATGGGAAAGATATACCTATGACATTCTGGGCAGAAGCAATGAACACCTCGTGCTACATCATCAATCGAGTGCACATCAGACCTGGAACCCTAAGACAAGCTATGAGATATGGAAGGGTAAGAAACCATCAGTCAAATACTTTCATATATTTGGTTCCCCTTGCTATATTCTGAAAGACAGGGAATATAATCAAAAGCTCAATGCGCGGAGTGATGAAGGATTATTCTTGGGATATTCAATGAATAGCCGAGCTTTCAGAGTCTATAACAAAAGGACAAGAACAGTGATGGAATCAATAAACGTGGTGGTGAAGGATGAGGAGACAGAAAAGCCGAGTGATGACTCTGATGAGTTACTGATTCCTGATAAGGCACCATCAGGTCAATCGCCAGATATTCCCCAGTCACATGAGTGTCAGGTGGAGAACTCAGGAGAAGAATCAGTGCAGCAAGATGTTCCTATTCTGCAACCCTCCAGGAGAGTTCAAAAACACCATCCCAAAGGAGAATGTTATTGGAGATATTCCGAAGGGAATGCAAACGAAGAAAAAGAAGATAGACTTCAATGAACTTCTCTATGGAGCGTGTTTCCTTTCGACTATTGAGCCGAAGAATGTGAAGGAGGTTCTTCTGGATGAACATTGGGTAAGTGCTATGCAGGAAGAGCTCGCGGAGTTCGAAAGAAATCAAGTTTGGGATCTTGTGCCTAGACCGAAGCTAGTCAATGTTATAGGTATGAAGTGGATCTTTAAGAACAAATCTGATGAGCAAGGAAATATTACCAGAAACAAGGCCAGACTGATTGCGCAAGGATATACTCAGGTAGAAGGGATCGATTATGATGAAACCTTCGCACCAGTTGCTCGCCTTGAAGCTATACGGCTCCTCCTTGCCTTGGCATGCCACTTGAACTTCAAACTATATCAGATGGATGTCAAGAGTGCATTCTTGAATGGTCTACTGAAAGAGGAAGTATTTGTTTCACAAATAAAAGGATTCGAGGATCCTCACTATCCAGATCACGTCTACAAACTCAAAAAGGCTCTCTATGTGCTAAAGCAAGCGCCCAGAGCATGGTATGAGCGTTTAACTGACTTTTTAATCAACCATGGCTATGTGTGAGGGGGAGTTGATACGACCCTTTTTGTGAAGAAAAACGGAAACGAGTTTGTAATTGCTCAGATTTATGTAAATGATATCGTGTTCGGATCCAGTTCCCAGTCACTTGCTGATCAGTTTGTGAAGCAGATGAAGAATGAGTTCCAAATGAGTATGGTTGGTGACCTGAGTTACTTTCTTGGATTGCAAGTGAAACAGATGAAGGATGGAATTTTTATATCTCAAAGTAAGTATGCAAAGAATCTGGTGAAGAGATTCGGTTTGGAGAATGCGAGCCACAAACAAACCCCTGCTGCAACAAATGTTCGGATGATCAAGGATGAATCTGGTATCAGTGTAGACCAGACCTTGTACAGAAGTATGATTGGGAGTTTGTTGTATCTAACTGCGAGCAGACCAGACATTAGCTATGCAACAGGTGTTTGTGCTAGATTCCAAGCTGATCCTAAGAGGATTATCAGATACATCAGTGGCACATCAGAGTATGGCTTGTGGTACACCAGAGACAGCAGTAGTCAGCTTGTTGGTTACTGTGACGCTGATTGGGCCGGAAATTTAGAGGACCGAAAAAGCACTTCAGGTGGTTGTTTCTTTCTGAGGAACAACCTTGTATCTTGGTTCAGCAAGAAACAAAATAGTATTTCCCTATCTACGGCCAAGGCAGAATATATTGCGGCTGGTTCAAGTGCTGCTCAAATGTTGTGGATGAAACAAATGTTGAAGGAGTATGGCATGAGCCAGGGGGAGATGATGCTGTATTGTGACGATCAGAGTGCGATCAACATATCCAAGAATCCAGTTCAGCACTCTAGAACAAAGCACATTGAGATAAGGCACCATTTTATCAGAGAACTAGTGGAGAAGAAAGTTATTACATTGGAGTACGTGACTACAGAGAAGCAGTTTGCAGACATATTTACTAAAGCATTGGGGTACAATCAGTTTGAGGCACTCAGATCATCCTTGGGTCTGTGTGTGATTAACTAGTCACTTTCTAGCAATACCTTGTTCCAGGCCAGCTATTGGCTAGAGTGGAGCATTAGTTTCCTGGACAGTGTCTAGTTGGCTAGTCGTAACGGCTAGTCAATTTCAAATCTAACGGCTAGTTTGCAGCAGTTTGTTTTTCTGTCAATTATTAAATTTTTGACCGTTGGGCTCCATGTTGTTTCTCTCATAAATAGGAAGGTGCTGGAAGGGTGAAAAACATCCTACTATCATTCTCAAAAAGCCCTTATCTCTAAAGAAGATTGCTTTTTGTCTCCAAGATTTCCTTTCGTGCTAAGATGAAGAAGTCCGTGGCCCAAGCTCAGTCCCCCATCGCAATCAAGAAGGAGCGAGTGGCTAAGGCAGTGAAAGGCAAGGCCGTTGCCGGTGAACCCTCAATGGCAATCCATAAGCCCGATCAGGTATCGCCAGCTATTTCTGTTGATTTACCTAATTCTGATGTTGTGAAATTGCCGGGGAAAACGAAAACAACGACGAGGAAGAAGGTTGGTGGTATAGTTGTGAAAAAGGAGGCGAAGGGAGAATCAGCTGGCGCCTCGGCAGATCCCTCCATCACGGAGGCTGCCCTAGCCGCGAAGAAGGCAGCCGTCTGGGAAGAAAAGCAGAAGCTATTGGCCGAGTTAGATAAAGAGGAGGCGACGCTTAAAGCTAAAAGGGAGTTGTTAGTGAAAAGAATGACAGAAGAAGTTGAAAAAGAAAAGGGTGAATCGGAAGGAGGTTGTTCCAATGATGATTCCAAGGCTGAACCGGAAGAAGAGGTTCATGAATCGGAGGCAGTTACTGAAGCGAATGTGGAGTTACCCTCCGGTGGCTCGGAATCAGAAGAGATTGAGCAGCCTGAGATGTTTTCTGAGGGTGAAGAGACTGATGAAGACAGAGGCTGGTGAAGAGACTGATGTAGAAACAGTGGTCAAGAAGGTTGTACAGTCGGTTGCTGGTGGTGTTA
Organism: Umbilicus rupestris; assembly: GCA_963678935.1. Lineage (NCBI taxonomy): Eukaryota > Viridiplantae > Streptophyta > Magnoliopsida > Saxifragales > Crassulaceae > Umbilicus > Umbilicus rupestris. The sequence goes on along the minus strand of OY787627.1, from coordinate 9,525,625 downwards.
CTGAGGCAGATGTGGCTTTGGAGGAAGAGTTGAGTGATCAGTCGAGTGACGAGGTTCCGCTTGCCACAAGAAAGAGGAAGGTGTCAGAAGAAGGGAGTTCAAAGAAAAGTCAGAGATCAATTGATGAGTTTCTACAGAAAGGACAGCCCAGCCAGGCAACTGCTAGCAGAAAGATAACAAAATCCCCAGCTAAAAAGTCGGGTACAGTTGCTGATCGATTGAAGAAGAGGAAGCTGACTGTTCCTGTGGAAAAGAAGTCTGACAAACCAGTTCCTTCTGAAGCACAAGAAGAGCCAAAGAAATCATTCCCCAGTCCTATTCTGATGAAAGTGCAGAAGAAGAGAAAAGGAAAAGATCTTGTGAAGGGTGTCACTCGAGGAGGTGTATGGTTCGCCAGTGACAAACTGGCTGATAAATGGGATGTCAGAAAAGAAAGGTCGATTATTCAAGAAAAGGTGTTGACTAAGAACAAGTTCATTGTTCCATCAATTATGAGGAAGCTGGAAAAGCTTGGGCTACTGAGCACTCTGACCCGCCCCAAGAGATACTGCGAGAACCTGGTCCGAGAAGTGATTGGAAATTTGCCAGAAGGTTTTGGCATTGAGGGAAGTGCAGAGTATGGAAGTGTCTGGGTGCGGGGAAAAGAGTTAAAGATTGACCCTTTTGTGATCAGTAAACATTTTGGGTTGCAAGATACTAATGAGGATATTGATGAGGATCTGGACTATGACCAGATAGCCGTTGAACTGACTGGAGGAACAACTTCATCTTGGATTGAAGTTCAGTCAAAGGTACTGACTTCGTCTTATGCTATTTTGTTTGTGATGAGCTTGAGAAATTGGGTGCCAAGTGCTGTGAGGAATGTGGTGTCAAAGACAGCTGGAAAGCTGATATATACAATCGGTCGAGGGAAGGTACCAGACTTAGCCCAGTTGATGTTTGACCAGATTGCTAGTCATGCTGCGATCGACATTGTGAAGCACCCAAATGTTTTTCCCTCCCTTATTTTCGAACTAGTGATGAGTCAGATCCCTGAAGTGAAACTGCTAGGTGAGCGTCTGACAAACCCGCTCCTACATCTACAAGCGGATCACAAGCTATTCGAAGGTCTGCATCTGGTTGACTTGCCAGTTGAAGAGTTGAAAAAGAAGCCCGTAGTGGCAAAGCATACTGTCTTCTCGGGCAGAGCAGAAACATCCAACATATGTATGGTGAGATACTTGGAAAAGAAGTATGTTATCTTATGCGAGCAGGCCCGGTTAATCGAGGAGGAGAAAGCTGAAGTTCAGATGTGGCTGACTCAGACCAAACAGAGTGTTGAAGAGGTTGATGATGAAGCCTCTGAGGTGTCTGATGAATGAAGATGCTGACTAGTTAGAGGCCAGTAGGTGACTGGTATTTTTCTGGAAGATCTTGAAAGGTCACCTTTTTGCTAAAATGAAAAGATGAAGTCTTCCTGGTCTCCTAGTCTTTCTGTGTCCCCACTAACTCGTAGAAGCTTAATTTTGAAGTCCTTGCCGATTTTGTTGACAAAAAAAGGGAGTATATTTGAAGGGGTCGTTAGTCGGTTGCTCAGATAAGAGAGTTCAGGTGGGTTTTGCCAAAAAATGCCAAGGGGGAGATTGTTGTTCGTACGAAGGGTACGTTTGTCTTTGTGGCATATTTTGGACAAAACAGCTTCACAGTCTAGTCAGTGACTAGCAAGTCGTAAACCGACTTTGAATGAAGAATATCGAAGATTGAATATATTGTTGGGATTCTGATGGCCAAATATATAGGAGGATCGGTTATGATTGATAACAGATATTTGAAAATCAAGAGAGATATTCAAAGGAGAATATATGTGATATATTGGTTTAGAGAATATTTTCTAAAATATAGGAGATAATGAAGAGATAAGGAAATATTCGTCTAACCGCTTTTTGGCAAGTCGTTATGGCTATATAAAGAGATACGGAGTAGACTTGCATTTTGGGTGAATTCATTAAAAGAGAGATCAGAATATCAGAGAATAGAATTCGTGATCAGAGCTGAGAAGAAATCCGGCAAGACACTAAGCATTCAGGCGACGGGATTATCTTGCTGGTGGTGAACTAGATCGTACTGTGTGAGACGCAATCTGAGCCTTTCAGGAGGAGAGGTGTGAACAGGCTGTCGGGAGATAGTCGAGGCGGTCGAGTAGTGGGAACTACGTTCAAGGGGACTTGAATAATAATTCTTGTAGAGTAGAGTAGTGGTTGGGTAGAGGTAGTCTACAAACCTTGTACTCGTTGATTCTACTTAGTGAATTATTTCACCGCTGGGCTCGGGAAGCCCCCCGGATGTACGAACACGTTGTCCCGAACTGGGTGACCAATTCTGTGTGTCCATCTATTTTTCTGTCTTGTTAATTTCTTGTCACTGTCTAGACATCACCCAGATATAGACTGACCATCAAACCTAACTAAATCTATATTCCGCAACTGGGACATTACTGGTCTAGCACCAGCGACTTTCAACCGCGACAATCTCCTTGACTCACTGATGGTTTCGAAATTGCACTGTTGTGGTTTAGGACATAGCTTCATTAAATTTCTAAATTTTATTATCTTTTGTATAGGAAAAATTGTGCCAACTAGTTGAAAGGGATTTGAATGTGTTCCGTGCGCTCATGATATACAGAGTTTTGAGTAATTTGAATAGCACTAGCATTGTCACAATGCATAGGAGTGGGGTCTGGAAGAGCAATGCCCATATTAGCAAGTAGCCAACGAAACCACACAATCTCAGCAGTAGTAGAGGCCATGACACGATATTTGGCTTCTGTAGACGATTGAGAGATGACTGTCTACTTATTGCTCTTCCAAGAAATGAGGGAGTCACCAAGGAATATACAAAATTCAGTGGTAGACTTGCGATCAGAAGAATCGCTGGCCCAATCAGCATCCGAATAAGCAAGCAACTCCAAGAAAGTGGTAGATGGAAAGAGAAAACTCTGAAACTAAGTCCTCTAAAGATACCGAAGAATATGATGCACGGCTGCCCAATGGATAGTAGTAGGAGAAGAAACAAACTGGCTGACAATGTGGACGACATAAGCAATATCTGACTTGGTATTAGTAAGATACACTAAGCTGCCTACCAGAGTGTCATATATTTGTAGGATCTGACAAAGCAACACCATCAGTGGGAGAATACCAAACATTGGTCTTAATAGTGGTGTCAGCAGTGCGAGAGTCGGAAAGATGAGCCTCCTCTAGAATATCAGCAATGTACTTAGATTGAGAAAGATCCCAAATCTGTCATTTCAAATTCACGAGCCAAATGGGGTTTTAGCTTTGTAATTCCAGCAACATAATCTCCAGTGATAATCATATTGTCAACATACAAAGAGAGTAATATACGACCAGAAGGAGTGCATCTGATAAAAAGAACTAACTCATGTTGACTAGGATGAAATCCTAGAGAAGAAAACACGATCGAAAACTTGTCAAACCAAGCTCGGGAAGCTTGTTTCAAATCGTAATGAGCCTTCTTCAATCTGCAAACGTTTCCCAAACTATGAGGGACACCGGGAGGGGGAGCCATAGAAACCTCCTCTTGAAGATCTCCGTTCAAGAATACATTTTTGACATCCATTTAAGAAATAGGACACTGCTTAACGGAAAGAATGACAATAAGAGTGCGAATAGTCACATGTTTAGAAATTGGAGCAAAAGTTTCCTCATAATACATGCCATACTGCTGAGCAAATCCTTTAGCAACCAAACAATCTTTGTAACGCTCAATACACCAGCCTGACTTGGTTTTAATCTTGTAAATCCAACGAGAATCAATAGCACGTTTCCCCATCCGAAGACGAATAATGTCCCAAATATATGTTTAGTACAATTCAGAGAGTTCTTCATCTATTTCCTGCTGCCAACGGGGGTTTCGAATAGCCTTCTTATATGAAGAAGGCTCAGATAGTTGGTGAATAGAAGCCAAAAAGGAACCAGAATATATGGAGTATACAAAATCAGGCAAAATAGTATACTTACGAGTTCACTGAGGATGCCGAGGGGAAGAAGGATGAAGAGGATCCGTAATCAGAGAAGCGTCATCTTGGGAGGCGATGGGAAGCGGGGGAGCATAGGTATGCTAAGGACGAGCATTTGCAATTCTAGGAGTATCAATAGTACTAGAATCAAATGGATCAATCCGAGAAAGATTAGAATTTTACAAATTGGAAGTGTCACTCGGAACAGAGTAAAATGAAATATGCTAAAAAAACACAACATGACGAGAGACATAAACTTTTTAACTAACAGGATCATAGCATCGATAACCCTTTTGACCTTCACCCATAGCCAATAAAGACACAAAGAGTGGAACGAGAAGTGAGTTTACTGCGTTCAACCTGAGGTCGAAGGACAAAACAAGTGGACCAAAGACTCTCTAACATGAATAATCAGGAGCATGACCATAAAGGTTTTCGAAAGGAAACAAACCTGAAATGATGGATGATGGGGTTCTATTAATAGCATGGGCAGAACTAAGAACAACTTCTCCCCAAAACTCACTAGGAACAGAAGCAGACAAGAAAAGTGAGGGTGGTGTTTCAATGATAAGTCTATGTTTTCTCTCAGCAACATCATATTGGTAAGATGTGTCAGTATAAGATGTTTGACGAAGAGTATCTTTAAAATCAAGAAGGTTGGAAAAATTATTAGATGTATATTCACCTCCCAAATCAGAATGAAAATACTTAATGATGACATTATGCCGAGTTTAGACAAGAGCACGAAACATCTGGTAAATTCTAAAAAATTCAGAACATTGTTTCATAAGATAAACCCAACAAAAGCGAATAGAATCATCAATGAAGGAGACATAATATCGGGATCCACCTTGCGTAGGAATAGGGGAAGGTACCCATACATCAGAATGAATTAAATCAAAGGGTGCAAGGGAAATAGAGAGACTTTTACAAATGGAAAAACAGAGAACTTTGCTAACTTACAACCCGATAGTCTGAAATATTATGACTCTGAAGTTTTCATAATGCTCCTGTTGATGCTAAGTGTTTTAAATGAGAACTAGAAACATGTCAAAGACGAGAATGCCTAAATGAAAACTAGAAGGACTCAAACGAAAGACAAGTCGACACTAGATGCTACTACCTGAAGTACCTTTAGCTCATCCAGGATGTAAAGTCCCCCTTGCTTACGGCATCTCCCAATCAGCTTCTTGGATTGAGGATCCTGCACATAACAACAAGAACAAGAAAAAAGAAACAATAAGCATGAGTCGCACAACTGACTAAAAGAGGCAAGATTCAAAGTAAGACTCGAAATATGATAGATTTAAGCAGACATGGCACGTGGGTCTGAGACAATGAACTTCCGAAACTGCTCCGTAGTGTAGCTAAATCAGTACTGAAGAATCTGTAGGTGGAAAAAGAGCTGACACACCTCGTTTGCCTGGCTGAGGTTTATTCAATAGTTTAGGACATTGAGCCTTACAATGACCCTTCTGCTTACAAAAACTGTATACATCATAGGCAACTTTGGATGGGATCATCTGGTGATTACTTAAACAAGTAAGTGCTGCAAAAACAAAATAGTTGGGAGGAGGAAGATTTCCCTTGTCCATATACCCTTTATCAACAAATGAGATTTCAAGTGAATCTCTTCTGCTAAAAACTCATTAACTACTGAATCAACCGATGGCAGAGGAGTATGATGTAGAATAGTATCGCGAAGGCCTTCAAATTCATCTCGAAGGACCATAAAAACTAAACCAGGCGCTGCTCCTCTCTCCTAGCAGTATAAAGAGCGAATGTCTGCAACTCTGCGAATTCTGTCAAAGCAAGCTGATCTCATAGATTAGACATAGAGAAATCGAACTCCTTAATAGTCATCTTACTCTGTTGAAGAGCCCCAATGTCAATCTGTAACTGATATTGCTTTGCAAAATTAGATTGTGTATACAACTGTTTCAAGTGTGCCCAAACTGTTGGAGGCGTATCCAATTTGGCCAACTGAATACCGATGGACTGCTGAACGATTTATTGATCTAGGTAATGATTTCGAATTGTTGGCCTCCCAAAGATCCAACATTTTCTCATCCTTATCATTCGTCGACTTCGTGTCCCTTCCCGAGATATAGCCCCACATAGATGTTCCTTTTAGGAAATTCTTTATCACATAGCTTCCATACGAGTAATTCTCCTCCTTCACTTGTACACTAATAGACTGAAGTGAATCATCCTTTGCACCAGCCATGACGAACGAAGAAAATCAATTTGTAAAGTTGATTCCATGTAGAAGTTTCAAGTTGGTGGCTCTTGATATCATGTAGAAGTTGCAATAGAAGAGAGAAAAGGGAGGCTAGGGTTTTATAGATGTGTAAAGAGTGTCTGATATAATACAGAAAATAAGAATAAATAGTTAACAATTATGCTAACGGACTAAACTAACCTTATAATAACAAGGAAATATTGCTATATTACTATCCAATAGAAGACTAGGAGACGCAACCAAGTGGTAATTGGAAAAAATTTAGAAATGCCTTAATTTCGAAATCAAACTTCTCAAATGCCCTACTTTTAAAAAACCTTTCTCAAATGCCCTACTTTTAAATGAATCCGGGCTTGCCAAACCCGGAATGCTGAAAAACATTGCAATCCGGTCATTCAAAAACCGGATTGGTCACAAAACAAACGACTTCGAACGAAACTCGTGCCATTATCCTACGTGGCGTCCAGTCACAAATCCAGTCGGATTTTTAATGAGTCAGGTTTTACGAAAACCGGATTCATAATATAATCCGGCTTTCCTAGAACCAGGCTCGAGCACTTTTGCATGAAGAGACGGTGGTTGAAACATCACCATCCATGAAGAGACAGCTCTCTCAAAAGCTGCGCACTTTGCATGAAGAGACAGCGGTTGAAACATCACCATCTCCTCTGCGCACTTTACTTATTTTGAGAGAGCTGTCTCTTCATGCAAAAGTGCTCTAGTTCGATTCTAGAAAAGCCGGATTCTATTATGAATCCGATTTTCGTAAAACCAGACTCATTAAAAATCCGACTGGATTTGTGACTGGACGCCACGTAGGATAATGGCACGAATTTCGTTCGAAGTAATTTTTTTGTGACCAATCCGGTTTTTGAATGACCGGATTGCAATGTTTTCTGACCATTCCAGCTTTGTCAAAGCAGGAATTAGTCATTTTCTAGCAATCCAGGTTTGGCAAGTCCGAATTCATTTAAAATTAGGGCATTTGAGAAATATTTTTCAAAAGTAGGACATTTGAGAAGTTTGATTTCGATACTAAGGCATTTCTAATTTTTTTTCTGCGTACCAATAAAAGAGTCGGAAGAAAGCGTGGTCGATTTTCCGCTGTAGAGAAGTAAGGGCCACTGTTACACCCTCCTCACTATCAAGAATAATATGTCTCCCACCCCATATTTCGGAAATAGCCGCTCGACCAGAGATTAATCAGTGGCTTGAGAGTAATAGTCGGATCTCCCCTGTCGTTGGATGATTGGATACGAACTTTGCTATAAGGAAGAACTCAAAGCACTTGGCTCCCTCCTGGACTTCCGCTTTCGTAAAAAGACACCATCAATTTTCCCTTCTTATATCCATATTGGTGGTTAGGGATCTTGATAAGAGGAAACCTAAGAAGCGTTATCGGCCTTGACACAATGGCATCGAATGGTAAGGGAGGAAGGGAGTTGATTCGGATAGAAGGACCAGGGTCGATTTGGTTGGCCATCGCGGCCGATGTGGCCGGAAATAGTGGCGAGAGGGAAGGCTCTGTGATAACCTCTCCAAATACAAACACTAATTTTTGGGGGAAGCCAAGAGTGCCAAATATTGCTCAGATAAATATGCTTCCTGAAGTTAGGTCTGGTCTTCAGCCAAAACTCTTTTGATGTGAAAAGCCCAGACGAGTTGTGACAAGTTGAATTTTTACCTCTTCTAAATGTCAAGTCTGAGGATTGATCGTAGTCAAAACAATTTATGACCGGCAAGCCTGGTCGAACCCAAGAGAGCAATTTGATTATGCGCTAGGAAATGTTATGTGTATGATTTAGCTACTCCGTCGAAACAATTGTAATTTTCTAACTCTACTGATGAAAAGTTGAAGTTGATTATCACGGTTTAAAGGGATTTCAAGGGGATATGTCCCTCACTAACTTACTCCCACCTTCCAATATTAGAAGTTAATCTACGTGTCTACTTCTGCTCGATCAACTGTCGTTGTATCCATGCCGGAGTAGAATACATAGCAAGAGTAGAGCCTCATTCTTTCGACTTGTTATCTCACTTAATCTAACTTATCTAACCACTAATTTTCATTATATGGTTAGTAAAGTTGGAATAGCGTTAGAAGCTTGCGTAGCTCTTAAACCTCACATTTACTTTTGTGATGGAAAAATCTAAGTTGTCTCTCCAATTTTCTCGGACTCCAATCTTAGTCTTTCGATTTAGATTAAGCTTAAATGCATTCATAATCATTTTATCAAACACCGTATATGCATCTCATATTAAGATTTAGTGGGAACAAATCATCCAACACCATTAAACAAACATGTTTATATTGCATACGAGAAGTAAATACGTTAGTGAGGTCCATAGGACCCCGTTGAAAAAAAGAAGACTATTCACAAATCATTCTCACCATTTATGGGCTCCAATATTTGCTTATAATGAAATAAAGCAAAGGAGAGAAGTATAGTAGGGAGGGGCCTAGGTCTTGATGATCCAAGTCTTAGGAACCTTCTAATCACTCTTTCTCCAATGGACTCTTTGATGATGATTCTTCTCTGTCTCGTGGTCCTTTTTCCCGGTCACAAAACTTCATTTCCCCCTTTTATAGAAAACCTTCTTTTTCTATTTATAACTTCGATTTATGTGTTTTTTGGCAATTTGCCCGTATCAGTACGACCAGTACAATCGATACGACCTCGGTGGAATTGGGAGTTTCATGGCTGGCCGTATCGTCCGTATCGATATGACCGGTACAATCGATACGGCTTGAAAGGCTCTTGCTGGAATTTTGCCCCTTTTTGACGCTTTCGCACTCAATTGCTCCTGGTCTCGTTCCTCCATGATGCCTGAGCTAAATTAGTCCTGAAATGGGAACAAGAGGGGTTATGAAGTACAATAGTACTCGAAAACGAGCAAAATTATCTAAGAGATAAAGGTAAGAATCGGTCGAAAAACCGATCGATCAAGCATACATGGTTATTCTCATTCATCGTATGATATGAGTGATTATATATTTTGTTTCATGAATTGAGGGGTGCGCATGAGAAAAATTTGATTCACAAATATTACTTTTATTTACATAATCTTGTTCTTAATTCAGAATCACTTAGTTAGGTAATTATAACTTTCTTCTTGACTAGAATAGCTAAACAAAGGCATTATCTTGCATAATATATACACGCGTTGTCAGGCTACACCGAGGAGTTAAAAAATATCAGAATGCATTATTTGCGATCCTTCAAGCTATGGGAAAACCGATATGTGAAAAAATATCACACGAGGCGTGCACTATCCTGCAAAAATTCTACAAAGGTGATGCGAGAGTCATGAGGATGCACTTGCAGACACTAAGGGACTATCGTAGACGAGGCGCAGTCAGTAGTAGTACATTTCAGAAAGTTTGATGTGGACATACTCATGAACAAGATAAATTAAGGGTCTAGTGTTATCAGTGTCCCCTGTTATATACTGTCTTAGCTATTTGGTGCTCGGAATCTTCCTTGTTAAATATATGAATCTTTAAAATTGGGCCTATGCTAATACATGTGTCGTTGAAGCCTTGTGATAAGGGAATCATACTTTTCTTTGATCCCTTTCAAACGCTTTATGGCAGATTGAATGTTCATTCTGTCTCTACAGGATTTTGATGAGCACGATATCCCAACTTCAACAAAAGACACCAGAAAGGTATGCCATTGAAGTTCAATTTGTTCTGGATTTATTGGTGTTGCAGCGGCCTCGTGTAACTCATTCATCAAACATTGGTCGACAACCTCCTCTATATGATCTGGTATAGCTCTTTCAATGAAGCTCCGAAGGCTCATTTCATTATTGAAAATATCATCAGTCGGTCTTTTCCCAATTATCAACTCGAGCAGGAGGATCCCATAGCTGTATATATCTCCTTGTGGGGAAATTGGTGCACCCATTCCATATTCTGTCATACACCACATTATAATATAGTTACAAAAGAATAGTGAAATTCCATACACAAGTGGAGAAAGGATGCCGTTTTCTTACCTGGGGCAATGTATCCGATAGTTCCTTTGAAGGTTGCTGTAGACAAGGATTCACCGCCGCTGATATTCTCGGTGACACCATGAATCAGCTTAGCCAATCCAAAGTCACCGACGCGAGCAATCATGTCTTCATCAAGAAGAATATTACTTGGCTTCAAATCACAGTGAACAATTGGTGTCTCACAACCGTTATGAAGATAATCTAAAGCACAACCCACGTCTATAGCGATTTCCAGCCTCTTTCCAAGAGTCATGACTACTCTTGCTTCTCGCTGCTGTTGCATGTCACTAAAATGCAGCCAATTATCAAGGTTTCCATTTGACATAAAGTTGAACACTAGAGCCTTGAATTCATTTCCTTTGTGGTCTAAACTTGAGCACGATGTTATAATTCTTAATAAATTCCTGTGACGGATTCTTCCTAGTACTTGGCTTTCGGCAGTGAAGCTTTTTGTAGCTCCATGCTTTGACAAGTTGAGTACTTTCACAGCCACAACCGGTTTTCTTTCATCTCCGTTCAAAATACCTCTATAGACGTTTCCATAACTTCCTGCGCCGATCAAGTTGAATTCTGCAAAACCCTCTGTGGCTCTGAATAGTTCTGCATAAGTAACTCGTTGATATCCTTCTGACAAGCTCTCCACATTGTCCTTCTTGTGTTTCCTATGCCAGCAGCAGCAGAAGATGAATAAGAATACTAACAGAGAAAAAAATGCAGCTACACTTAGAGTGATGATGATGGCAATGATAACTTTTCTTGAATATGATTTTCCTGTCCTTCGATCCAAGCATGGCCGCACAAGTAGTTCTGGGTTCCCACTGCAAAGTCTACTGTTTCCTATAACTGAGACTCCATTTACATTCTTGAACAATGGAACCTCACCTTCTAGGTGATTGAACGACAAATTCAAATATCAGAGGCCTGTTAAATAAGCCAAATCTTCCGGGATCGGTCCATACAAGGTGTTGTTGGAAAGATCTAACCACTTCAAACCTTTCAAACTTCCCAACGATGAAGGTATGCGTCCCTCAAAGAAGTTTCCAGCCATGATAAGAAATTCCAAAGCCATTGACTCACCAAGCTGAGCTGGAATTTCTCCAGAAAAGCTATTATAAGATGCATCTAAGTCAACCAGAACTCTCAACTTTCCAAACACATATGGAAATGTACCTTTGAAGAAGTTGTGAGAAAGGAAGCATCCTCTGAGGTCTTGGAACTGTGTAAACACATCATCAGGTAGATTTCCATGAAGAACATTGCTCGAAATGTCGAAGACCTCCATACCTTTGCAATTCCCAATGGATGCTGGAATAACACCATCCAGTGAGTTTGCTGACAGATTTAGATCATATAAATTTGTGAGGTTGCCTATGGAAGGCGGGATTTCACCATGCAAGTTATTTCCATCCAGATACAATCTAGAGATGTTTACAAGCTTTCCAATACTCTTCGGAACGGTACCCGTCAATAAGTTACTATTGAAATCTACCCAAGATAAACCAGAAAGTTCTCCAATTCCTTCAGGTAAGGACCCTGTGATGTAGTTGTGATTCATGATAAATTTCTGAAGTGAACAAGTAAAATTAGCTATGGAGCTGGGAAGTGGACCACCCAACCTGTTTGCATATAAAACCAACCACTTCAGTTGTGTGCAGTTGGTCAGAGAATCAATGAAGTTCAAGTCATTTGGCTTCTCACTTCCTAGACTGTTACCGGATAAATGCAGATGCACTAGGCTTTTGAGCCTTCCAAGATTGTCCGGAACATGCCCTGTCAATCTATTGTTGCTTATTTGAATGGCAATTAGGCCGGTGATGTTGGAGAGTGAACGAGGAATTATTCCACTGAAGAAGTTATCTGTCAGGCTTAAAATTGTCAGCTGTGGAAACACAATGTCCAAAGCTTGCGCCAATGTTCCTCGGAAGTTGTTGATGGCTAATTTCAATGTCTGTAAGGAGGAGTGATTATACAGCGGAGAAATTGAACCAGAGAAGCTATTCGACGTTAATGCGAGGCTAACCAGTTTCGATAACCCTCGTACAGAATCTCCTATTTCTCCATGAAAATGATTATAGCTGAGAGCAAGCTGAGTCAAAGATGACATGTTCCTGAAGAGGCTTGGCATGTCTCCCACAAGATTGTTTTCACTGACAGAAAAGGAAGTTATCTTGAACAGAGAGCCTAACTGAAATGGGATTCGGCCGGCAAGTTTATTGCGAGAAAGAATGAGCTGTAAGAGATTTGAGCAGTTACTTAACTCGGGTGGGATTCGGCCTTGGAAGGAATTTCCTTCCAGGCTTAGATACTCAAGTCTCCTCAGTTGCCCAATTTGTTTGGGTATTTCACCATGCAAGGAGTTGTCACTGAGATCTAACTCTCTCAGAAAAGTCAGGTTCCCGATTGCAGGAGACAAAATTCCATCTAGCTTCTGCTCGGCCAGAATTATAGCAGTGACCCTCCTGTGTCTCTTCCCACATGTTACTCCTTGCCACTTACAGAAATGCAGAGAAGAGTTCCATGAACTCAGAGCAGTGTCATCTGTAAACTCATCTCTCAAAGCCAGCAAGGCCGCTCTGTCTCGGTCACTGTCATTCTCTTTCCCTTGAAACAAGCTTGATGAAAAGGAAGCTGAAATGGCGGCAAGGATGATAAGAAAGTGCAGAGGTGGTCTCATGTTGAGTTGAAGCTAAGCATGCATCACTCAGCTCGGTGCACATACACTTGTGATGCTATTTCTCATCAGATTCAGATTTCGATTCAAACAAGTGGGGAGTGGAGACAGGAGGTTTGCTAATAAAGATTGTTGGATGAATCCCAACACAGGAGGTTTCTTCATAGCACGCACGCCATAGTTGAAAGGTGAATTTGGTTCCTCTGGCAGCCAGCCACCAACCCACTTCATGTGATTCATCATTTGTCTTTTTGCCTGGTTTCTGGGGCCAAGCTTTCTTATTATTGCCTAATATATTTCACTTCTCACAAGTGCTTTTTCATGCCTAGTTGAAAGGTCCAAGTCCTCCCATCGGACGGTCCCTTTTTTATTTGTCTGTATCATACTAATAATGCTCTTGTTTTCTTGCTTTAGGCGCAGGTCTTCAAGCAGGAATCAGGCGGCTTATTTTTGGGTGAATACTTATACACACTCCAGCTTTATAGAGGAACATGCATTCGTGGAAATTAAACCGAATCTTATACCGTTGGATTTCAAAGTTTTGATGATAACAAACACTTAGCTAACATGTGTATTTAATACGCAAGATAGATTCATTAATTATACTGACTCGCAGATTCGCAATCTCTAAGGAAGATCTAAGGAAATCCAAAATATACCATGTAATATATTCTAGATCCAGAATATATTATGAGAAATATACTGGATTACTAAAATGATTCACTCACTCAACTTGGTAACACATTGATCTACCTTCCAATAAGCATCAATCCGGCAGATTTGATTCGGATCAAGAAAATCAAAATAAGGCTGAATCTTAATGACTGAAGATCCTGAAGAAAAGTTTTAAAAAGAGAGAGGAAGAACGATGAAAAAACAATTTTTAACCTGGAGAAAAGTGATATTGAGCTGCCAAAACAAAGAACCTCGTCTGAAGTGGACCCGCATCTTGCACGAAGAACTTGGAGGTGAGAAGTGGAAAGCTTAAGGGTTGGATTGAGTTAGAAGACCCAAAGGATCAAGCTAGAACTGAGTACGGACAATACAAATTGTTAGTTTAGACGTTTTGTAACCAACAAGCATATCCTCAATACAAAACTCCCTCTTTCACAAATCCTTCCAGTAGATACTGGAAAGTAGTGGTTTTACTTAGTTACCAATCGGTACTAAGGTTTCCACTCTACATAAACGAGTAAGCCTTTAATTTTCATTTAATCAGTTTTTTCGCTGCTGTTGTACCTCTCAGAGAAGATACCTTTCACTTATCTGAGAGGTAAAGCTAACCTAACGATCCAACATACACCTCACCACTTGAAGTATTCCAAGAAACATGGGACACAAGAACTTTAACTTGAGTAGTTTTTGCAGAATACCAGACTTGGCATATACTTATATATGTCTCGCTGAAGCCTTGTAATTAGAGAATCATACTTTTCTGTTATCCCTTTCGAACACTTTATGGCAGATTGAATGTCCATTCTGTCTCTACAAGATTCTGCTGAACACGATATCCCAACCGCAACAAAAGACACCAGAAAGGTATGCCATTGAAGTTCAATTTGTTCTGGATTTCTTTGTGTTGCGGTGGGCTCCTGTATTTCATTCATGATACATCAGTCAACCAATTATTAAAGTTTCCATTTGACATGAAGTCGAACACCAGAGCCTTAAAATCACTTCCTTTCTGGTATAAACTTGAGCATGATGTTGCAATTTTTAAGAGATTCCTGTGCCGGATTCTTCTCAGTATTTTGCATTCAGCCTTGAAACTGTTTGTAGCTCTATCCCGTGACAAGTTGAGTATTTTCACAGCAACCGATTTTCTTTCATCTCCGTTTAAAATGCCTATAGACGTTTCCGTAACTTCATGTGCCGATCAAGTTGGATTCTGCAAAACCCTCTGTGGCTCTAAAAAGTTATGTATAAGTAACTCGCTGATATCCTTCAGACAAGCTCTCTACATTGTCCTTGTTGTGTTTCTTATGACGACAGCAGAAGAAGATGAATAAGAGTACTAATAGAGAAAAAGATGCAGCTACACTTAGAGTGATGATGATGGCAATGACAACTTTTCTTGGAATTATTTTTCCTTCCCTTGGATGATGCTTGCATCGTTGAAGTTGTAGTTCGGAGTTCCCGCCACAAAGTTGAGTGTTTCCTGCAACTGAGACACCAGTTACATTCTTGAACAACGGAACCTCACCTTTTAGGTGGTTGAATGACAAATTCAAATATTATAGATTTGTTATACTAATGAATTCATTTGGAATTGCTCCAGATAAGTTATTGCTGGAAAGATCAAACATTATAAGACCTTCTAAACTGCCCAAAGATGACGGTATGTGTTGGGTTCCCTGTGATTTGATGTTTGACAAACACTCAGCTAACATTGTAAATGAGTTTGTTGGAAAACAAAAGAAGCTGATATTTCAGGGGATTGATCCCTCCGCATAATGCATAAAAAATACGGAAAACATGCAATCCAATCCAGATCAGCGCAGATTCGCATATCTAGAAGATTTGGGTTAAAGAATATTCAGTAGTATATCTGGATGTGTATCTCCAACCTTATAAAGAGGTGAGCCGACACCAAGAAGAAGATAAGCTTAATAGAGAGAAAAATTGAAGATCAAGAGGGATTAAGCTCACTACGTGTGCAAGCAATAATCCGGAAGCTAGCAAACGGAGGTGCACCTGCGCGGTCGAGGAGTCCAACATAGAGCGTCGGGAAAGTCGCCCATGTGTGGGTTCACACAAGTTAGAGAGATATCCGTGAGCGTGGTAGGAATGCGTCTACTTCGAGTGTTGGGTTGAATAGATTGACAAGAGAGAAGAGGCAGATTACTAATACTGACTGCAAGGTACTCATTTATTGTACTCTGTAAGCATATCCAAAATAAAGAGGTAAACAAGTTTCTAAATCCTTCTAGTGACAACCAGAAGATAGTGGTTTTTCTTAAGGTCTAAGTTTCGACTTGGGTTTCCACTATAACTAATCTGCATTCAGTATTTACTCTCCTATTATCTTTCACTCCGCTGTTTATAACCCCCTCAGGGATCTACCCCCCTAAGGGATCTCTAACTCCGATCTAACAATTAGTATCAGAGCCTTGCTCTAGATTTTTGAGTTAGCTTTGCAGGAATGAATGGTCAAAACCACGCAGATAAAAGTCTCTTTCTGAAAACCACCAATTGGTGGGTACAACAGTTCAAAGCACACACGTGCTCCCTTGACGAGCAACTATGGAGAATCATCGAACTGGGAAATATGAAAATCATGAACACAGCCAATCCAACAAAAGAAAAGGCAAGAACAGAATATGGAGATGCAGACTACAAAATCTTAGAGAAAAACAGCAGGGAGAAAAAGATACTTCATATGGCCTTCAGCCCCGGGGATCTAAAGAAAATGTTAAGATACAAATTAGCGAAGAAAATTTAGGATGCAGTGAAGCGACCTTACTTAGAAAACGAAGAGGTCAAGAGGAATCACATTCTAGCAGCTTCAAATGACTATGAAAATGCTCTGCAGGAGAAGAACAAATCCTTGGAGGGCTTCCACTTTCGATTTCAAGGATATATTGAACAGATGGACTTTCAGAGAGAAGTGATCCCTGAAATTCTGCTTTGTTGCTGATGCGGAGATATAGCTTCTGCTTAAGCACTATCTGTATCTTTCTGCGGAATTACTATACTAGAGAATAAGAAAGACACAGTGTGTTTGTTCACCCAATTCGGAAACTTGCCTACGTCTTGGGAGGATGCTCCGGTCCTCAAGATTTCACTATCACAGTTTGAATTTCAAGGACTCACACCTCTACTTCTCACCTAGCCGAAATCTAATGCTCAGTCTACCCTCCTAGACTAGCTAGTAATCTGAACTCTCAGATTCTCTTCGTGCATCCTATACTCACATAGTAATAAATAGCTGCGGACCTGACCCACAGACTTAGCCTATTCTATTACAAGATATAGCTCACGGAATGCTTCAGCACACTCTTCACTAGAGTTGTTATATCTTCAGTCCACGACACTCCAAGCTCTTCTGCCAAGTAGTCGGACACTCTTGAGTTCTTTCAACTCAGCCTTAGCTCCCCTTAATCAATGACTCCCTCTGTCACTGTTGGGAAGCTTCGCACACTGCCTCGCAGCCCGTGACAGTCCCTGTCCGAGGCCGATCACCGAGCTCTGACTGTTCCTTTAACGAGCAGCGCTCCAGTTGAACTTCGAATCAGTCCTGAATCAAACTCCACGAGTTTTGATTCCTTCTGCACACCACACAAGTCTTTAAATCCAAGAATAACCCCTGCTACCGTGGTTAATCTCTGTGTGTACGCATCTCACTATTTTTCTCTTGTGTGTTCTCTCTCGTCTGGTTGCCCTCCGCCTGCCTTATCAAGCTCACTAGTCCACCAAAAACACCAAGGATCATTATCAGAATCTTCTCCTAGATTCTAGCAAGGTGGTTGAGAAGATTCCATTGCCAAATATGGATGTTTGCATCTTTATCTTTTCCGGCGATTGCTGACCTCTTGATGTCTGCATACCTCTCTGAGCTTCCCCAATGCCAGCCGGAGCCTCACCGTGCGACGCCAGGTTGAACGAACATTTTGGTCTAGCTTTGGATCATCACAGAGTGCTGAAGCAGACTCCGTGTCTTGCCCATTCTTCCAATAGTGTCTCAGCTTCTGATCTTCAGGTATTGCTGAAGCGGACTCTGGCTCTTTGTTGCTGTTGTTTTGTCAAGGATGTCATATCCTTAACAATCTCCCCCTTGGCATTTTGACAAAACTAAAACACAACTATAGCTAAACTATTGATCCAGAAACCTTGGTAACAACTAACAACTATGCTAGCAATTTTGCTAACTATTACACTTGAGTTTAGAATTCCTCAATGTATGCTAAATATCAATAGTGATATAATAATTCTACGAGCTGTTCAGAACCAAACGAATAATGTCAAGTCAGGTGAGGGTCTAGTAAGCATCATAGTCTAAGTCTATTATAATTTTTCTCCTCCTTTTTGGCATAAATGCCGAGGCTTCCTTCATTTGCTGGGCTGAGCAGAGGTGGTCTAGCAAAAAGGGACGTCAAACATCTCAGTGACTAGGGTTCGATTTCTGATGGGGCCAGAGCAGGGGCTCAGGTGGGGGGTTTAAAAAAAAAACAGAGGATTCATTGCTAGCTGCTAGGTACTCTAGGTCTCGGAGGACGCTGCTGATCTGGGATCTTCTAATAGAGCTCTTCTTGATCACTTCTGTCAGATGGGCATGTTGGACTTCAGCAGACTGATCAATCTGGCCCTTGAGCTGAGTCCACTGCAGAGCATCAGAGATTGTTTCAACAGTCTCTGGAATGTCTCGAGCTGGCTCCGGATCAGGCTCACCTTCTTCAATATCCACAATGTGTCGGCCCTTGAAGACCTTGTGGTTCAATGAGAATAATTGAGGAGCTCCTGACAGCCCCTCACGTGTTCCCCAACTCCGTATTCTGGTTAATCATGAGCTCATAGATAAGCAAAGGATATCCAATGCACAGATTGGACTTTGGCTTATCAGCGTGTGCAGTGATCTGATCAAAGATGATATGTCCAAGATTCACTCTTTTCGTTTCTCCAATGGTGAAAATGAGCAGCCCCATTGCCCGGCTCACCTTCCCCTTGGGAAAGCTGGGTGATAGAGCCTATTTATACGCGCTATTTAGGTCCTAACACTATGCTTGGTTGCATTATTTTGTGTACAAGATTATTGGTTTCCGGTGTTTTTATATTTCAGGACAAAACGAGGGCCTAAGTCGGATATGCGCTAACAGGCAGTGTTTAAGACGCGCATCACACAGCCTGCGGAGCTAGCAGCGCAAACAAACAGATAGTGGCAGACTCGACTACGGTGCGCAGACCGATTGCGCTAACCAAGATGCAGTGCGCCATGCGCAGAATAGTGGTGTTTCCAAATCTTGACATCACCAGATTTGGAAGTTGCCAAGGCTGGGCCTCATGAGCAGTATATAAAGAGAGGAAGGCTAGGATTTGTAGAGAACCAGAGAGCATCAAAGACACACAAGATATCAAAGAGAGAGAGCTAGAATCGAAAACACACGAGCTACTGAGAGGACCTGCGCTAGCCGACTGCGCCAGCCAAGACACTACAACCTGCACGCACCTGCTCGTTGCTATTTTCTTGGATACTTTAGATATTATTTACTGTTTCTATGATGTTTACTACTAGCATGTCTAGCTAAACGCTTGGTATCGGTTGGGCATGATTCTATGAGTATTTCCTTTGAGACTTGTGCTTAATGCATAGTTTGTTTGCTTGTATTAATTCTGTGCACACGGTTGACATCTAGTCACATGAGTAGGGGAAGCCTTGAACCGCAATCTTGCTCTTGTTGCTTGTTTGTTATATGTTAAACTAGTTGAATAGCTTGACGGTGACAACTAGGAGTAACGCGCTAGGATAATCAGTTGCTACTGTGACAGGATTCGTAGCTGCTTAGACTAGTCTTAAGAATTAATAGCTCATGAACTTTGATCGGAACATGCACACATGTTAGGAAGCCTTGATTGGACACTAACATTAGTAAATCAAACTATAGACGTTTAGAGTCGATGATAAGGAATATACTCATAGAGGATTGTCTGCGCCGATACTTTTCATAGTCATAGTACTTAATTTCTACTGCCTGCGCACGTCTAGTGCAATTCCTGCGTTTACTACTGTTTACTCGCGCACTTGCGCAACCCAATCACTCACACCCCCAGTTTTCGTAAGTGCAGGTTACTAGTTAAAGCTAATCTACTTGCTCCCTGTGGAATCGACCCTGACTTAGCCGCTGTACTAAGTGGAAGAGAAAGGATTAATTTGACGCGCACAACGACGCGCGCTATCAAATTTTGGCGCCGTTGCCGGGGAGCAACACAAATAAGCTTTAACCAGCTTAAGTTTTCTTTTACAATAATTAGTTATTTTTGTTTGCTTTACTCTTGTTGTTGTTTCTGACGCGCGCAATCAACATTAGCCTGCGCAACCTTGAAACAGTTGCGCTGCGCAAATTCTAGTTGCGCACTGACAGACGCGACAGCTTAGTTGTCTTTTAATTTAGTTTTCTTTGAGATTTAGAACAGGTCATGGGGGATAACAGTGTCATTGGAGACAACTTAGGGGATAGAACCCCAGAGAATGCGAGGGTGGACAACCGCGCAGCCCTGTTCAAAGAGGAAGTGCAGCGCGAGGTTGAAGCAAGGATGGCCGCTGAAGTGTATAATGCGCCACCCGCGCGACGCAGAACAGTGCGCGAGATATCAGCCCCAATCACGGTTAACCAGCCATGGTGCATAGTGCTCCCACCAGACGGTCATTTTGAGCTAAGGAGCTCGCTCATTCATCACATGCCCAAGTTCCACGGGATGAACAACGACAACCCAGTCAAGCATGTGCGAGAATTCTTAGTCATTTGCGAGAACATGAAGGCCGAAGGGGAGAGCGATGAAGCTCTGAAGATGAAAGCGTTCCCATTTTCATTGTGTGACACGGCCAGGCATTGGCTAATGAATTTACCAGCAGGATCAATTCACACATGGGAGCAGGTGCAGAAGAAGTTCTTGGACAAATTCTATCCCGCAGCAAAGATCGCGCTACTCAGGAGGGAGCTGGCCGCACCTAGGCAGAGCGCAGGAGAATCACTATCGGAGTATTATGAGCGTTTCAGGGAGCTAGAGGCCAACTGCTACAATCACGGCCTGCCCCAGAATGTGCTGATAGAGAATTTCCTGAATGGATTGCTACCCATGGAGCTGAGATTATTGAATGCATGCGCAGGAGGCGACATTTGCAACATGTACCCAGAGGACGCGTGGCAGCTGATAGAAGATTCCACTGGACAGGTAAGACATCAGCTAACACTTGAAAATAGTCGTGCTCGTTCTGTGCATCAGGTAGAAACAAGCGCTGAGATAAAGGAAATGAAGGTCATGCTGCAGAAGTTGATGCATGCGCAGGGAGCGCAACCAGCTGCGCCAAAGGCATGTGAATTCTGCACATCCACTGAGCACAAAACCGATGCATGTCCCACACTTTTCGAGGAATCAGGAGATGTCAATGCTCTTGAAGGATGGGATAATAGAGGGCCACAGAGGCAGAATCAGTCGCGTTTTGGACTAGCCGCAAATGGGTTTAGATGGAAGGATGAAAACAATTTCCAGAGGCAGTCCACAGATCAGCGCGCACCACAGCAGACGCAACAAGCTGCGCCCTACACTTCACCGCATCGCCGCACTGACGCACCAGCGCAGAACAACCAGCAACCAAGGCGATCCTTAGAAGATATCGTGGGGCAGCTAGCAGACACAGTGCGCAAAAATGATGAGAAGTATGACAAGAGGTTCGAGTCCATTCAGAAGCAGCTATCACAGATTGTTACCACGGTGTATGAGTTGAAAAAGAGCGATGGCAACCTGCCTTCGCAAGTGATCCAGAATCCCAAGGGAGGAGTCAACGCAGTGACACTGAGGACTGGGCGCACGGTGAGAACAGAGCAGCCCACGAAGGCGCCCGCGCAACTAGTTGCGCAAGTCCTAGATCCAACAGAGCAAAATGCGTAACCAGAGCAAGATGCGCAACCAGAAGCGCGAGCCACAAACCAGCAGGACGAGGCCCCAGGTATGACACAATCAAAAGACAAAGGCATGAATCGTATTAACATACCTGCACCTTTTCCTGTACAGACACCATCGGCTAGGAAGAAAGCGCTCGATAAGGAGGTCTACGAGTTATTCAGTAAGGTGGAAATAAACATTCCTCTTATTGAAGCAGTTCGGCAGATCCCTAGGTACGCCAAGTTTTTAAAGGAGCTGTGCACAAACAAAAGAAGGAAAGGCGAGTGCGCGCAGGTAATTCTACATGCGCAGGCTTCAGCAATCGTGCAACATAAGGTACCACCTAAATGCCGAGACCCAGGTATGTTTACCATCCCATGCACTTTAGGTAAGACCACAGATGAGCAATTGCATGATTGACTTAGGCGTATCTATAAATGTGCTACCTTATTCCCTATATGCGTCATTGCGCCTTGGACCTTTAAAGCCTGCAGGTCTCACCATCCAGCTAGCAGATCGGTCGTGCAAACAACCTACGGGCATGATAGAGGATGTTCTTGTCCGAGTAGGAGAGCTGGTGTTCCCAACAGATTTCTATGTCCTAGAAATGGAGGGTGAGTCGAGCAAGGGCAGTGCGTAGATCCTACTAGGCAGACCATTTCTGATGACAGCGCGCACAAAGATAGATGTGTGGAGGGGTACGCTCTCTATGGAGGTTGATGGCGAGGAAATTCATTTTAACATATTCAAAGGGATGCAGCACCCTCATGAAGACGCCACAATGCACGCGATGGACAGCTTAGATGACTTGGTTGCAGATGCGCAATGTGCGAGCGCAACAGAAGAACCTGAAACACTGGCACAGTCAGAGTTGGAGGCACAAGAGGATGAGCCGAGCAGTGCTGAACCAGTATCCAGACAGGTACATGACATAACTAATGTCTGCACTGCTAATAAAATCTTGCCCTCTATTGAACAGGCACCCAAGGTCGAGCTGAAGCAACTCCCGGAGCACCTCAAGTACATATTCTTGGGAAATGAAGACACCCTGCCAGTAATCATAAAGAAAGGATTAGAAGAGGAGCAGGAGGCGCAATTACAGCAGGTGCTGCGCAGGAACCAGCGCGCTATAGGATGGACACTTGCTGACCTGCGCGGAGTGAGCCCGGACGTATGCATGCATAGGATTCTATTAGAAGATGGTGCCAAACCATCTAGGGAGCCTCAGCGCAGATTGAACCCAAACATGATGGAGGTGGTGCAGAAAGAGATCCTGAAGCTGCTTGACGCAGGAGTTATTTACCCAATCTCGGACAGTAAATGGGTAAGTCCAGTGCACGTTGTGCCGAAGAAAGGAGGAATCACAGTAGAAGAGAATGCGCAGGGCGAGCTAGTTCCCAAGCGCATACAAACTGGATGGCGCATGTGCATCGACTACAGGAAGCTTAACGCAGTCACGCGCAAGGACCATTTCCCGCTACCCTTTATGGATCAGATGCTAGATCGATTAGCGGGGAAGCCCTACTTTTGTTTCTTGGACGGATACTCAGGGTACAATCAGATACCCATAGCTGCGGAAGATCAAGAGAAGACCACGTTTACCTGCCCATTCGGTACGTTTGCGTTTCGGCGCATGTCATTTGGGCTGTGTAACGCGCCAGGTACGTTCCAACGTCTAGTCATGAGCATTTTTTCTGATATGATTGGTATATGCATAGAAGTGTTCATGGATGATTTTACTGTATACGGAGGTACCTTTGACGCATGCTTAACTCATCTTGATAAGGTCTTAGCGCGCTGCATTTTGAAAAACCTAGTGCTCAATTATGAAAAATGTCATTTCATGGTATCGCATGGTGTAGTACTAGGACATATTATCTCGCAGGAGGGGATCAAGGTAGATAAGGCCAAGATAGATCTTATTTCCAATCTGCCTTATGCCACTAACGTGCGCGATGTGAAATCATTCCTTGGGCATGCCGGGTTTTACAGGCGCTTCATAAAAGATATTTCTAAGATTTGTATACCCCTGTCTAACCTCTTGCAAAAGGATGTGTGTTTAGAATTTACTGATGAGTGCAGGGCCGCGTTTGATAAGCTGAAGGAGGCGCTGACAAGTGCGCCAGTGATGCGCGCGCCAGACTGGAACCTGCCTTTTGAACTGATGTGCGACGCAAGCGACTACGCAGTAGGTGCAGTCCTAGGACAGCGAGTGGACAAGAAGCCGCACGCCATTTATTATGCATTGCGCACACTGGACGCTGCGCAGAGGAACTACACCACCACGGAGAAGGAACTTCTGGCAATTGTGTTTGGCTGGAGAAGTTCCGCGCATATGTTCTAGGCACTAGAGTCATCATCTACACCGACTACGCAGCAATCCGTTACCTAATGTCCAAGAAGGAGACTAAGCCGCGCCTGATGCGCTGGGTGCTCCTACTTCAGGAATTCGACTTGGAAATCAAAGATAAGAAGGGCACGGAGAACACAGTCGCGGACCACCTGAGCAAGATCGTGAAAGCAGAGGAGCCAGGGCGAATCACGGAGACGTTCCCTGACGAGCATCTGATGGCGCTGACAGGTAAGGTACCATGGTATACGCACATTGCAAATTACCTGGTCACAGGTACGTGTCCTCCTCATTTCACAAAAACCCAATGCATGAGATTAAAGCATGAGTCCAAGCATTACATTTGGGACGATCCGTATATGCTCAGAATAGGACCTGATCAGATTTTGAGGCGCTGCGTGCCTGCCATGAAATTAACTTTGTTTTGATGTTTTGTCATGCGCACGCATGTGGAGGAACTTTGGTCCAAAGCGCACGAGCAGAAAGATCCTGGACTACGGATTTTATTGGCCGCACTTGTTTAGTGACTCGTATAACCACTGCAGGAACTGTGACAGGTGCCAGCGCACAGGAGGCATATCAGCGCGCAATGAGATGCCACAGACGCCAATTCTAGTGGATGAAGTGTTCGATATTTGGGGGATTGACTTCATGGAGCCATTTCCTCCATCTTCCGGATATGAGTATATATTGGTCGCGGTAGATTATGTCTCCACATGGGTCGAGGCCAAGGCTACCCGGAAGGATGATGGTAAGACGGTCGCTGACTTTTTAAGGACTAACATATTTTACAGGTACGGAGTGCTTAAGGCAATCATCAGCGACCAGGGGACGCATTTTTGCAACAGGATAGTGGCGCAGGTATTCAAGCATTATGGAGTGCGCCACAAGACGTCCACCGCTTACCACCCTCAGACGAATGGGCAGGCCGAGGTTTCCAACAGAGAGATCAAGCGCATCCTAGAGAAAACTGTAAGACCGTCACGCAAGGATTGGAGCCAGCGCCTTGACGATGCACTATGGGCATACCGAACAGCACATAAGACACCAATTGGGACTTCACCGTTTCGGTTGATTTATGAAAAAGCGTGCCACCTGCCAGTGGAGTTAGAGCACAAAGCATAATGGGCATTGCGCGTTTGCAACCTGAACCTAGACGAGGCCGGTAAGGAGCGCGCATTTGAGCTAAGCGAATTAGAAGAGCTGCGCCTGGATGCATATGAGGGACTGCGCGATTACAAGGCGCGCACAAAGGCATTTCATGACAAAACTATCCTCAGACGCACTTTTGAGCCAGGAGACCAGGTACTATTATTCACCTCGCGCCTAAAGCTCATGCCTGGGAAGCTGCGCAGCAAATGGACAGGACCGTACACAGTTACCAAGGTTTTCCCCTACGGAACAATCGAGTTAGAAAACGAGCACCGGTATCGTTTTCAGGTCAATGGGCAGAGAGTCAAAAAGTATTTAGGAGAACCTTGGGATGGCACAGCGTGCGAAGTTGAATTGGCAGAGCCAGAGATAGTAGATGCGCAGGTTGCTGCGCCAGAGTCGCCACCAGATGCACCAGAGGGAGAACTGGGAACTATTGCTCATATTTCTTCTTCCTCTCTACCTAACCTCGTTACTCATGACTTATCACATACTATTAACCATGCTGACCACCCTTCCGATCCTTTGCGCAGGACCAAGAAGAACGCACCACACGCACAAGCGCGGGGTCACTCAGGAGCAAGAGTGGGGGAGGTCGCTGGTACACTTTCACGCAAGTAACGAGGTACAGTCGAGCCAACGACGTTAAACAAAGGCACTTGTCGGGAGGTAACCCGACACGTTTTACTTTTACACGTTTTTATTTTAGTTTTTCTAGTGTTTTTAGTTAGTTTAGCACTCGCATATTTTTCCTTAGTCATGTAGCCATGCGCGAGTTAGTGCGCTGGTCAGTGCGCAGGACAGATGCGCAAGTCAGGGGGTATATAAGGGCATTTCTTTCGGGTGGTTTCTTTTCTTATCTTTTTGAAAACTATTGCTCAATGTTGCTATATTGCACTGAATATTTTGTGACCCCTGACTTTATTGTTGCTGCGATGTGATCGCGCGTCGTTGTGCGCGTCAAATATAATTCCTTCCTCTCCCACTAGTACAGCGGTTAAGTAAGGGTCGATCTCCACAGGGAGCAATCAGTGAGTCTCAGCTAGTAACCTACACTTAAGAAAACGGGGGTTTCGTGAGCGATTGGGGGTTTTGCGTGATGCGCGAGTAACAGCAAATATCGTAACGCGGGAAATCGCACTAGACGTGCGCAAGCAGCAAAGATGAAGTACTATATTTATGAGAAGTATTGGGCAGACAATCCTCTATGAATGCATTCCTTATCATCGACTCTAAACGTCTATAGCTTGTGTTTTACTTGGGTTAGTGTCCGGTAAAGGCTTCCTAACACATGCGCATGTTCCGTTCAAAGTTCATGTGCTATTAATCCTTAGAACTAGGTTAAACAGCTGCGAATCCTGTCACAGTAGCAGCTGCCTACCCTAACTCGTTACTCCTAATTGTCACGGTAAGTTTGCGGTTCAAGGCTTCCCCTACGCATGCAACTAGTTTAACATGTGACAAGCGAGCTACACAGGCAAGTTTGCGGTTCAAGGCTTCCCCTACTTATGCAACTAACTGTCTCAATACGCACAGAATTAATACAAGTAAATAAACTATGCATTAAGCTCAAGTCTCAAAGGAATACATCACAGATTCATGCCCGACCAACACTAAGTGTTTAGCTAGACATGCTAGTGGTAAACATCATAAAATAGTAAGATAACATCTAATGTATCGGAGAAGACGGTAGCAAACAGAGCGTGCAGTGTGTCTTCTCGGCTGGCGCAGTCGGCTGGCGCAAATCCTCTCAACAGGTCCGTGTGTTTTCCAGTCCTGCTGCACAGTGCCTCCTTGCGTCCTCTGGTGCCTCTGGAACAGCAGTCTTTTCGAACTCCTGAAACCCTAGACTCTCTTTCTTCTTATACTGCTCGGGAGGTTCATCTTTTGGCAGCTTCCAAATCTGGTCACTGGGACTTTGCGCTTGGCGCACAGCATTGGTCGGCGCAATCGGGTAGCGCACCTCTGCTGTCTTTCGCCATCTCTTCTTTTGTTTGCGCCGCTAGCTCCACAGGCTGATCTTTCACTCCTAGAACGCTGCCTGTTAGCGCGTATCCGACTCAGGGGCTCGTTCTGACCTGATATACAAAAAACATTAGAAACGAATAATCTTGCCCATAAAATATTGCAAATAAGCAAGGGGTTATGATCTAAATAACGTGTATAACTAGGCTCTATCAAACCCCCCACACTTGCCCCTTGTTCGTCCCGAACAAGTACTGAAACGCGGATACAATTACCTTTTCTGGAGACTAGCGCACAGCCTTGCATTCTGGCGCAGGATGCACAGTTGCTCAACTTGTGCTGCTCTATCACCTGCGCACAACTGCACTCAATAGTTCTAGTATAATAATTCCGAAAATTCATTACCTCTCAGCCAGGATGAAGATCTTTGGATGACTGGGAGATAGCTCTTCTTAGGCTCCTGGTCGTCAGCTCCCGCTCCGAAGATAGGTATATGGTTTCTTGCGCGAGCTTCTTCCAGTGCGTGATTCGTTCGCACACTTCCTGGGAACCTGAGCCTTTGATGATATCCTTGTGGTCTTGCGCACGCAGGTACTAAGTAGTGCGCATGCTGATTCTTTGTAACGCAAATCATCTGCTTCTGCTGGTATTTTTCTTTTGTACAGCTTCCTTTCCAATTTTTTTTTCATTCCCAGAACAGTCCAATCTTAGCCTTCGGATAGCAGCTATGGAACTCGTTCCGCTCTCCCTCCTTGGTCTGTCTGCGCCGGTCGGCGCACGCGTTTACATCCGCGCCCGCTTTCCTTAGCTTGATTTCCAGAGAGAAGGTGGTCTGTTTTCCCACCTCGCCACGCTTGGGTATTTTGCCTTTTTGCATTTGCGTGACTGAGCGCGCTCTGTTGTTCCGAAGGTTGCGAAGCACCGGCCTCCACTAGCGCACTCAACCATATACCTCGCCTTCGAAGCAGAAGCGACTAACCGCCTCTCTGGAGCATTTCTATCAACTCCACATCCCCTGTATATCCCAACTAACAGGAGCAGAAAAAACGAAAAAATTATGCTAAAACAGTAGATAGCAGTGCACACAATACGGATAGCGCAAAACAAGCTAGAGCGCATGCGCATCCTGCACCTTAGCGCACTACTGCTACTAATTTTCTTCAACTTAAACTAAGCTATACTAAAAAATGCTCAGAAACATAAAATGTAAGAGTAACGCCCCCCCCCCCCCCCCCACACTTGAACAGAGACGTGTCCCCACGACTCAAGCTCAAGCGCACGGAGGCGGCGCACATGCATGCAATGCAACGACAATAAAGAACATAAGAGTAAACACGAATAGTCACACAAAATATAGCAAGGGGTTCACAGAATGCACGAATAGTAACACTTACCTGGTCTGCGGCGGGTCTCATCGTGCGCTGGCTCCGGTCAATCGTGGTCAATGCTCCCCAAAACCCTGGGTGCTGTGCGGTCGTGTTGTCCTTGAATCTCTCTAGACGGACGGTGGGATGGGCGCTGATCGACGGCAGAGGTCTGAGGGCGGGAGCTTGTGTGTAACGGTCGAGTGAAAAAGTGCTGGGAATTTTTCTAAGTCTGGCCTTATATACCCCCTATGGCTGGCGCAAACAAAACAAGCAGAATAAAATGTGCCAAAATAAAATGTGTCGGGTTACCTCCCGACAAGTGCCTTTGTTTAACGTCGTTGGCTCGACGGTACCTTGTTACGTGCCAAGTAGTGCGTCTGCAGCCTCCCCCACTCTTGCTCCTGAGTGTCCCTGCGCCAGTGCTCGTGTTACGATCTCAGTGGTCCTGCGCAAAGGATAAAAGGGGAGGTCAGCATGTGATACATTATTCGTAAGGAGGGCAGATGCAGAGGAAGAGGAGATATAGGCGATGGGTGCTAGTTCTCCCTCTGAAACATCTGGTGGTGCGTCTGGCGCAGCAGCTTGCTCGTCTACTATCTCTGGCTCGGCCAAGTCAATGTTGCGTGCGGCGCCATCCCAAGGTTCGCCCAAGTACCGTTTGACTCTCTGCCCGTTAACCTGAAAACGATGTTGGTGCCCGTCTTCTAATTCAATTGTGCCGTAGGGGAAAACCTTGGTGACGGTGTATGGTCCCGTCCACTTGCTGCGCAGCTTCCCAGGCATGAGCTTCAGGCGTGATGAAAATAATAATACCCGATCGCCTGGTTCAAATGTGCGCCGGAGGATGTGCTTGTCATGAAACGCCTTGGTGCGCGCTTTGTAATCGCGCAGTCCCTCATAGGCGTCCAGGCGCAGCTCTTCTAGTTCGCTCAGCTCAAATGCGCGTTCTTGGCCTGCCTCCTCCAAGTTCAAGTTGCAAATACGTAAGGCCCAATATGCCTTGTGCTCGAGCTCCACTGGTAGGTGGCATGCCTTCCCATAGACCAGCCGGAATGGTGAGGTTCCAATGGGCGTCTTGTGTGCAGTGCGGTATGCCCATAGCGCATCATCCAGGCGCTGGCTCCAATCCTTGCGCGACGGCCTCACAGTCTTTTCCAAGATGCGCTTGATCTCTCTGTTAGAAACTTCGGCCTGTCCATTCGTCTGTGGGTGGTAAGCGGTGGACGTCTTGTGGCGCACCCCATAGTGCTTGAAGACTTGCGCCACAACCCTGTTGCAGAAGTGCGTCCCTTGGTCGCTGATAACTGCCTTAGGCACTCCGTACCTGCAAAATATGTTAGTTCTGAGAAAATCAGCGACAGTCTTACCATCATCCTTGCGCGTGGCCTTAGCTTCGACCCATTTGGATACGTAATCCACGGCCACCAGTATGTACTCGTAGCCGGCAGATGGGGGAAATGGACCCATGAAGTCGATTCCCCAAACATCGAACACTTCGTCCACCAGAATCGGGGTCTGCGGCATCTCGTTGCGCGCGGAGATTCCTCCAGTGCGCTGGCACCTGTCACACTTCCTGCAGTGGTTATAGGCATCTCTGAATAGGTGCGGCCAGTAGAATCCACAGTCCAAGATCTTCCTGCTCGTGCGCTTGGGACCGAAATGTCCTCCACAGGCGTGCGCATGACAAAACATCAATACAGAGTTAATCTCATAGTCAGGCACGCAACGTC
This sequence comes from Umbilicus rupestris, assembly GCA_963678935.1. Classification (NCBI taxonomy): domain Eukaryota; kingdom Viridiplantae; phylum Streptophyta; class Magnoliopsida; order Saxifragales; family Crassulaceae; genus Umbilicus; species Umbilicus rupestris. Next base: position 9,495,530 of record OY787627.1, on the reverse strand, counting down.
TTAATATCCGATCTGGACCTATTCTAAGCATGTAAGGATCATCCCAAAGGTAATGCTTGGACTCATGTTTCAATCGCATGCACTGAGTTTTATTGAAATGAGGAGGGAACGCACCTGTGACCAGGTAATTTGCGATATGCGCATACCATGGTACCTTACCTGTTAGCGCCATCAGATGCTCGTCAGGGAATGTCTCCTTGATCTGCCCGGGCTCCTCATCCTTTATGATCCTGCTCAGGTGATCAGCGACGGTATTTTCTGTGCCCTTCTTATCTTTGATCTCCAAATCGAATTCCTGAAGCAAAAGTACCCAGCGCATCAGGCGCGGCTTGGTCTCTTTCTTGGATATGAGGTAGCGGATAGCTGCGTGGTCCGTGTAAATGATGACTCTGGCGCCTAGAACATATGCTCGGAACTTCTCCAGCGCAAATACAATTGCCAGAAGCTCCTTCTCCGTGGTGGTGTAGTTCTTCTGCGCGGAGTCTAGTGTGCGCGATGCATAGTAGATGGCATGCGGCTTCTTGTCCTCGCGCTGCCCCAAGACTGCTCCCACTGCGTAGTCACTTGCGTCACACATCAGCTCAAATGGCAGGTTCCAGTCTGGTGCGCGCATCACTGGCGCACTGGTCAGCGCTTCTTTCAGCTTATCGAACGCCGCCCTGCACTCATCAGTAAAATCGAAGCACACGTCTTTTTGCAACAGGTTAGACAGGGGTATGCAAATCTTAGAGAAATCCTTAATAAAACGCCTGTAAAACCCAGCATGCCCTAAGAACGATTTCACGTCGCGCACGTTGGTGGCATAAGGCAGATTAGAAATAATATCTATCTTAGCTTTGTCTACCTTAATACCCTCCTCTGAAATGATATGACCTAGTACTACTCCGTGCGTTACCATGAAATGACACTTCTCGTAGTTTAGCACTAAGTTCTTAGAGATGCAGCGCGCTAAGACTTTATCTAGATGTATTAAGCATGCATCAAAGGTACTCCCATATACAGTGAAATCATCCATGAACACTTCTATACATATACCAATCATATCAGAGAAAATGCTCATGACGAGGCGTTGGAACGTACCTGGCGCGTTGCACAGCCCAAAAGACATACGCCGAAACGCGAAAGTTCCGAAGGGGCATGTGAACGTGGTCTTCTCTTGATCCTCCGCAGCTATGGGTATCTGATTGTAACCTGAATATCCGTCCAAAAAACAAAAGTAAGGCTTACCTGCCAAGCGATCCAGCATTTGGTCCATGAAGGGTAGCGGGAAGTGGTCCTTGCGCGTTACAGCGTTCAGCTTCCTGTAGTCGATGCACATGCGCCAGCCAGTCTGTATGCGCTTGGGAACTAGCTCGCCCTGCGCATTCTCCTCCACCGTGATTCCTCCTTTCTTTGGCACAACGTGCACCGGGCTGACCCATCTGCTGTCTGAGATTGGGTAAATGACCCCTGCGTCAAGCAACTTCAGAACTTCCTTTTGCACGACCTCCATCATATTTGGGTTTAACCTGCGCTGAGCCTCCCTGGATGGTTTGGCGCTATCTTCCAACAGAATTCGGTGCATGCACACGTCTGGGCTCACTCCGCGCAGATCAGCAAGAGTCCATCCAATGGCGCGCTGGTTCCTGCGCAGCACCTGTTGTAAGCGCGCCTCCTGCCCTTCTTCCAATCCCCTCTTGATGATCACTGGCAGGGTGTCCTCATCTCCCAAGAAAATGTACTTGAGATGCTCCGGGAGTTGCTTCAGTTCGATCTTGGGTGCCTGCTCAACAGAGGGCAAGATTTTGTTAGCAGTGCAAATATGAACTATATCACGTACCTGTGTGGATGCTGGTTCGGCACTGCTTAGCTCCTTCTCTTGCTCCTCCAGTTCTGCCTGTGTCAGTAGCTCTGGTCCTATGGTCGCGCTTGCACACTGCGCTTCCGTGACTAAATCGTCAAAGCTGTCCATTGCGTGCACGGTAGCGTCCTCATGTGGGTGCTGCATCCCTTCGAAGATGTTGAAATGGATTTCTTCGCCATCTACCTCCATGGAGAGCGTGCCCCTCCACACGTCTATCTTCGTGCGCGCAGTCATCAGAAACGGTCTGCCTAGGAGGATCTGCGCACCGCTGGCGCTTGATTCACCCTCCATTTCGAGCACATAAAAGTCTGCTGGGAACACCAGCTCTCCTACTCGAACTAGGACATCTTCTATCATGCCTGCAGGTTGTTTGCACGATCTATCTGCTAGCTGAATTGTGAGACCTGCAGGTTTTAGTGGTCCAAGGCGCAAGGTCGCATAGAGAGAATACGGTAATAAATTGATTGATGCACCTAAATCGATCATGCAGTTGCTTACCGTGGTTTTACCTAAGGTGCAAGGGATAGTGAATGTACCTGGATCTCGGCACTTAGGTGGTACCTTTTGCTGCACGATTGCTGAGGCTTGCGCATTTAGCATTACTTGTGCGCATTCGCCTGTCCTTCTTTTATTCGTGCACAGCTCTTTTAAAAACTTCGCATACCTGGGAATCTGTCGAATAGCTTCTATGAGAGGTATGTTGATTTCCACCTTGCTGAACAGCTCATACAGTTCCTTGTCCAGTGCTTCTTTTCTCGCCAGTGGTGCCTGCACAGGGAAAGGAGCAGGTATGTTAGTACAATTTTTGTCCTTGTTTTTCGAGTGAGACATACCTGGCGCATTGCCCTGCTGGTTCGTGGTTGGCGCTTCTGATTGCGCCTCTGGCTCTGGTTGCGCACTCTGAGCTGCTGGATCTGGGACTTGCGCAACTGGTTGCGCGGGCGCCTGCGCGGTCTGCTCTGTTCCCACTGTGCGCCCAGTCCTCAGTGTTACTGCATTAACTCCTCCCTTAGGGTTCTGAATCACTTGCGAAGGCAGGTTGCCATCGCTCTTTTTCAGCTCATACACCGTGGTTGCAATTTGTGATAGATGCTTTTCTATGGATTCGAACCTCTTGTCATACTTTTCGTCATTCTTGCGCACTGTGTCTGCTAGCTGCCCCATGATATCTTCCAAGGATCGCTTTGGTTGCTGACTGTTCTGCGCTGGTGCGTCTGTGCGGCGATGCGGTGGATTGTAGGGTGCAGCATGTTGCGTCTGCTGTGGTGCGCGCTGATCAGTGGGCTGCCTCTGGAAATTGTTCTCTTCTCTCCATTTGAAACCATTTGCAGCAAGCCCAAAGCGCGGCTGATTCTGCCTCTGCGGTCCTCTGTTGTCCCATCCTCCAAGGGCATTTACATCTCCAGTTTCTTCAAAAAGTGTTGGGCACTCGTCTGTCTTGTGCTCAGTGGACCTGCAGAATTCACATACCTTTGGCGCAACTGGTTGTGCGCTCTGCGCACTCATCAGCTTCTGTAGCATGGCCTTCATTTCTTTGATCTCAGCGCTTGCCTCTACCTGATGCACAGAACGATTACGACTACTTTCAAGTGTTAATTGATGTCTTACCTGCCCAGCAGAATCTTCTATCAGCTGCCATGCATCCTCCGGGTACATGTTGCAAATGTCCCCTCCTGCGCACGCATTCAGTAGTCGCAGCTCCATGGGCAGCAGTCCATTCAGAAAGTTCTCTATCAGCACATTCTGGGGAAGCCCGTGATTGTAGCAGTTGGCTTCTAGCTCCCTGAAACGCTCGTAGTATTCTGACAGAGACTCCCCTGCGCCTTGCCTTGGCGCGGCCAATTCCCTTCTGAGCAGCGCAATCTTTGCTGCTGGATAAAATTTGTCTAAGAATTTCTTCTGCAGCTGCTCCCATGTGTGAATAGATCCTGCAGGTAAATTCATTAGCCAGTGTCTAGCTGTATCATTTAGTGAGAATGGAAATGCCTTCATTTTTAGCGCTTCATCGCTTTCCCCTTCGGTCTTCATGTTTTCGCAAATGACCAGGAACTCCCGCACATGCTTGACTGGATTTTCATTGTTCATTCCGTGGAACTTGGGCATGTGATGGATGAGTGAGCTCCTTAGCTCGAAGTGACCGCCAGGTGGAAGCACGATGCACCATGGCTGGTTAACAGTGATAGGGGCCGACATCTCGCGCACTGTTCTGCGTCGCGCGACTTGTGGCACGGGCGGCGCATGATACACTTCAGCGGCCCTCCTTGCCTCAACCTCGCGCTGCACTTCCTCTCTAAATAGGGCTGCGCGGTTATGCGCCCTTGCTTCCTCTGGGGTTCTGTCTCCCAGGTTATCTCCAACCACACTGTTATCCTCCATGTCCTGATCCAAACTCAAGAAACGAAATTAAATGGCAACGAAGTTGTTGCGTCTGTCAGTGCGCAACTAGAATCTGCGCAGCGCAACTGTTTCAAGGTTGCGCAGGCTGATGTAATTGTGCGCTGTCAGAAACAACAACGAGAAAACAAAACAAAATGAAATAACTAAAATGAGAAATGTAAGCTAGCTAAAACTTAGCTGTGTTGCTCCCCGGCAACGGCGCCAAAATTTGATCGCGCGTCGTTGTGCGCGTCAAATATAATTCCTTCCTCTCCCACTAGTACAGCGGTTAAGTAAGGGTCGATCTCCACAGGGAGCAATCAGTGAGTCTCAGCTAGTGACCTACACTTAAGAAAACGGGGGTTTCGTGAGCGATTGGGGGTTTTGCGTGATGCGCGAGTAACAGCAAATATCGTAACGCGGGAAATCGCACTAGACGTGCGCAAGCAGCAAAGATGAAGTACTATATTTATGAGAAGTATTGGGCAGACAATCCTCTATGAATGCATTCCTTATCATCGACTCTAAACGTCTATAGCTTGTGTTTTACTTGGGTTAGTGTCCGGTAAAGGCTTCCTAACACATGCGCATGTTCCGTTCAAAGTTCATGTGCTATTAATCCTTAGAACTAGGTTAAACAGCTGCGAATCCTGTCACAGTAGCAGCTGCCTACCCTAACTCGTTACTCCTAATTGTCACGGTAAGTTTGCGGTTCAAGGCTTCCCCTACGCATGCAACTAGTTTAACATGTGACAAGCGAGCTACACAGGCAAGTTTGCGGTTCAAGGCTTCCCCTACTTATGCAACTAACTGTCTCAATACGCACAGAATTAATACAAGTAAATAAACTATGCATTAAGCTCAAGTCTCAAAGGAATACATCACAGATTCATGCCCGACCAACACTAAGTGTTTAGCTAGACATGCTAGTGGTAAACATCATAAAATAGTAAGATAACATCTAATGTATCGGAGAAGACGGTAGCAAACAGAGCGTGCAGTGTGTCTTCTCGGCTGGCGCAGTCGGCTGGCGCAAATCCTCTCAACAGGTCCGTGTGTTTTCCAGTCCTGCTGCACAGTGCCTCCTTGCGTCCTCTGGTGCCTCTGGAACAGCAGTCTTTTCGAACTCCTGAAACCCTAGACTCTCTTTCTTCTTATACTGCTCGGGAGGTTCATCTTTTGGCAGCTTCCAAATCTGGTCACTGGGACTTTGCGCTTGGCGCACAGCATTGGTCGGCGCAATCGGGTAGCGCACCTCTGCTGTCTTTCGCCATCTCTTCTTTTGTTTGCGCCGCTAGCTCCACAGGCTGATCTTTCACTCCTAGAACGCTGCCTGTTAGCGCGTATCCGACTCAGGGGCTCGTTCTGACCTGATATACAAAAAACATTGGAAACGAGTAATCTTGCCCATAAAATATTGCAAATAAGCAAGGGGTTATGATCTAAATAACGTGTATAACTAGGCTCTATCACGATGACTATATGTTTTCTTTCTTATATTCTTTGTTTTGCTTGCATGCATGTGTGCGCTCTCCGTTGCGCTTGAGCATGAGCCGTGGGGACACGTCTCTATTTAAGTGTGGGGGGGGGGGGGGAGCGTTACATTTACATTTCACATTTTTTTAAGCTTTGTAGTGTAGCTTAGTTTAGTTGAAGGGAATAGTAGCAGTGGTGCGCTTGTGTGCGGGTTGCGCACACTTTTCAGCTTGTATTGCGCTATCCATATTGCATGCGCTGCTATCAACTGTTTTAGTATTTTTTTTCATTTTTTTTGCTCCTGTTAGTTGGGATATACAGGGGATGTGGAGTTGACAGAAACGCTCTAGAGAGGCGGTTAGTCGTTTGTGCTTCGAAGGTGAGGTATATGGTCAAGAGCGCTAGTGGAGGCCGGTGCTTCGCGACCTTCGGAACAAGAGAGCGCGCTCAGCCACGCAGATGCCGAAGGCGAATACCCAAGGCGTGGCGAGGTGGGGAAACAGACCACCTTTCCTCTGGAAGTCGAGCTAGGGAAGGCGGGCGCGAGTGTAAACGGGTGCGCTGACCTGCGCAAATAGACCAAAGAGGGAGAGCGGAGCGTTGTTCCATAGCTGTTATCCAGAGGCCGAGACTGGAACCGTTCTGGGAAAATAGGAACCGTAGATAAAGCTGTACAAAAAGAAAAAAACACCAGCAGATGATATGCGCAAAAGAATCAGCATGCGCACAAATACGTACCAGCTTGCGCAAAGTTCACAAGAAAATCATCAAAAAGGCTTGAGTTCCCAGAAAGTGCACGGAAGAATCACGCACCGGAAGAAACTTGCGCTATTAACCATATACCCGTCCTCGGAGTACAAGCTGACAACCCGGAGCTTATAAAGAGCTATCTCCCAGCCATCCGAAATGATCTTCATCCCAGCTGAGAGGTAACGAATTGCAAAATTATTATATTAAACTGTTGAAGGCAGATGCGCGCAGGTGGTAGAGCAGCGCAAGGTGAATAGTAGTGCAGATCGCGCCAAGTACAAGACTGTGCGCTAGACTCCAGAGAGGTAATTGTATCCGTGCTTGAGTGCTTGTTCGGGACGAACAAGGGGCAAGTGTGGGGGGTTTGATAGAGCCTATTTATACGCGCTATTTAGGTCCTAACACTATGCTTGGTTGCATTATTTTGTGTACAAGATTACTAGCTTCCGGTGTTTTTGTATTTCAGGACAAAACGAGGGCCTAAGTCGGATACGCGCTAACAGGAAGCGTTTAAGACGCGCATCACACAGCTTGCGGAGCTAGCAGCGTAAACAAACAGATAGTGGCAGACTCGACTACGGTGCGCAGACCGATTGCGCTAACCAAGATGCAGTACGCCATGCGCAGAATAGTGGTGTTTCCAAATCTTGACATCACCAGATTTGGAAGTTGCCAAGGCTGGGCCTCATGAGCAGTATATAAAGAGAGGAAGGCTAGGGTTTGTAGAGAACCAGAGAGCATCAAAGACACACAAGATATCAAAGAGAGAGAGCTAGAATCGAAAACACACGAGCTACTGAGAGGACCTGCGCTAGCCGACTGCGCCAGCCAAGACACTACAACCTGCACGCACCTGCTCGTTGCTATTTTCTTGGATACTTTAGATATTATTTACTGTTTCTATGATGTTTACTACTAGCATGTCTAGCTAAACGCTTGGTATCGGTTGGGCATGATTCTATGAGTATTTCCTTTGAGACTTGTGCTTAATGCATAGTTTGTTTGCTTGTATTAATTTTGTGCACACGGTTGACATCTATTCGCATGAGTAGGGGAAGCCTTGAACCGCAATCTTGCTCTTGTTGCTTGTTTGTTATATGTTAAACTAGTTGAATAGCTTGACGGTGACAACTAGGAGTAACGCGCTAGGATAATCAGTTGCTATTGTGACAGGATTCGTAGCTGCTTAGACTAGTCTTAAGAATTAATAGCTCATGAACTTTGATCGGAACATGCGCACATGTTAGGAAGCCTTGATCGGACACTAACATTAGTAAATCAAACTATAGACGTTTAGAGTCGATGATAAGGAATACACTCATAGAGATTGTCTGCGCTGATACTTTTCATAGTCATAGTACTTAATTTCTACTGCCTGCGCACGTCTAGTGCAATTCCTGCGTTTACTACTGTTTACTCGCGCACTTGCGCAACCCAATCACTCAAACCCCCAGTTTTCGTAAGTGCAGGTTACTAGTTAAAGCTAATCTACTTGCTCCCTGTGGAATCGACCCTGACTTAGCCGCTGTACTAAGTGGAAGAGGAAGGATTAATTTGACGCGCAAAACGATGCGCGCTATCACTGGGCATCCAACTTCTCACCGCAAACGCATAAAGAATTGCATACTTGGTCGTCAAGTCAGCAACACTCAAGTTATACGAGACCCAGCCTTTGCATAAGCCCTCAGTGAGAGCAACAGCTAGCCTATAAGCACTAACCTCTACTGGAGAATAAGTGACGAACGGACAAATAACCTTATGTTTGTCCGTATTTTCACTTTACTTCTTATTTATTCCTTTATATTATAAAGTCATTTGGTGTTTTCTTTGTCCATTTCAGGTTGAAATGCGTACTGCATGATATGAAGTGGTCCGAAGAAGTTTCAGGTGAATTCTAGTCAATCGAGAGCAAAATCAAGCAAAATGCAGATTTGATTCCCCCAGGCTAGTTTGATTCGTCCAGGCTGATTGACCTATTCATCTTCGAAGGCTCGCTGAACACACGATTCTAATTCGATTGAGGTGTTCCATATCTTTTTGGAAATGTAACTCAAAGGGCTACAACTTCATAGTTTTTATCAAGACGTAATTCGAAGGTTTAAAGGGTTAAAATAGGCAAAATTCTAGCATTGCAAAGTTGATTGGCCAAAGAGGAATTCAGGCTAGGCCGAATCACTTTTGATTCGGCCAAAGAAAAGTGATTCACCCAAGAAGAAATTGATTTGCCCAGATTCATTACAGCACTGACATTATGATTCGGTCGAATCAAAGTATGGGGATGCACGAATCACTTGATTCGTGGAGAGTTCGCCTGTAGATCAAATCTGGGCAGATTGACCTGTTCATCATCGAAGGCTTGCCGAGAGCGCGATTCTTATATGATTGAAGCGTGCCATAGCTTGTTGGAAAGCTAATTCAAAGGGATATAACTTTTTAGTTTACATAAAGACATGATTCGAAGGTTTAAAGGGTAAACCAAGCGAGATTCTAACGCTACAGAAGTGATTCACCCAAGTTGTGGGCGAATCAAAAGTGTTCCGCCCAAGAAAAGTGACTCTCCCAGCTCCGAAATAGCATTGAGTGTTTGACTCGGACACTCTGTCCGAATCAACTCATTAAGCCTTGCTCGAATCAACTTTGATTCGGGCACGACGGGACAAAATCGGTAATTTTCGAAGGGGTATAAATAGAAAAAGATGGGAAATATTAGAGAGAGCCTTGGGTGCCTCCGACACCTAGGGTTCCTCCTTGGAACAAAACCCTAAATCAAAAACTTGAAGAATTGTCAAAGATTTGGAGAAGACACGCAATTGGAGATTCTACATGAACCCTTTACTCATGCCCTACTTCTATACTACTCTACTTCTTTACTTTCCCTTGTTATTCAATTTCATTATGTCTTGTTTCAATCTCACCATGAGTGACACCGGAGTGAGTAGTTGTTTAGTAGTAGGGATTCTTATGGATTCCTTAGATTAGATTGTAATGCAAAACATGCAATTTTATTATGAATGAGGTTTTTGGATTGGAAATTCCTATGCTTGTTCTTCATGTTAATTTTATGCATACCAAGTGTTTGACGAAACACATGAATGAGTATGATTGATAAAACACCTAGGGATGGAATGAGAATTGAACTTAGGTTGTTTAGAAGATCAAGCATGATTCTTTTAGATAGCGTTTGTGCGCGAGAGTGACATTCGCCTTCTACTAGGCTAAGCATAGAGCGGACTTTAGTTAACTATCAATAGACCGAGAGGTTGGGATTAGGAGACTTCGTTCTACACGATTCAATAGAGCGAGACTTTGAGAATTGTGTCACTTAGGTATCATTCCCATTTTAGAGAAGGAGCGAGAGTTGAATTTAGAATGCGTGATACTTTAGCTTAGAATAATCAATCAAATTAACTCATGAATATATTTCTGTTTTGCATTGCTAATTGTATGACCTAGGGGTGAAATAGGATTCCGACTAGGTTTTCTCTATTACTTTACTTCTTCACAAATTTGAACTTATCTTTAGTATTCACTAGAGATACCTCACCTAGAGGTAAAATCTTCTTTTTATTTAGTAGACTCGCTTTAGGCATTACTGGCTAGCTTTAAACTAATTTAGGCTTTTCTCTTGGATTCGACTCGAGGTCACTCAAATTATAAATATTGTTTGAATACCGTGATTGGACTAGTATTTTTACTACCACAATTTCGACAACGTTCAATAAGCATGCTCATCAATACCCCAAGAATTTGTTTATCACTGCCGGGGTAACCACAACCCTCAATCTCCTAACAAAGCTAGCCCCATACAGTAGGCTGTCTACATGTCCAAAGTCTCCATGTATATTTGCTAAGAATTCCTTAACCAAATGCAAGTTAAATCGTTTAAAAAAAGTCAGGGAGTGTAGCATATTTACCTCTCTCATTAGTGCTATCACTTCTGGCATCCGAAATCTCCCAACTTTCAGCAGCTTTAGTCAGAATCGTCCGGTGATTGATCAACTCCCAGGATCCGGCCGCCTTCTTGGATACAAATCACAGTCCTTGTTGATGACGACCTGTCACAGCCGTATAGTTGGAGTGGGTGCAGATCTCCGGGTGGATGCCTCTAGTCAGGTTCTAGTTGCAATTCTGAAATCATCAGAGTCAGTAGATTCTGCTTCAGCAGTCTCTTCACCACATGATGACCTCACCACCACTGGCTCTTTCCCTCTGCTTACAGGTTCTTCAGGGAGATGCTGCTCCACCTCCTTGGCCATTGCCTCTCCACTGCTTGTGACAACTTGTTCTGGTTCCGATGGAGGTGTGGGTACTGCAGCCGCCTGTTTTTCTTGAGCATTCTTTGTTTTATTCTCGAGAGGGGCTCCCTCAGAGTCAGTGCTGGATTCTGAAGATGCTGGACTACTCTCTTCACCACTTTAACTATGGCTTTTTCTTGCGGACCTCTGAGCCTCATCCACATCGGAAGGCACAATGTCTGCAGTGAAGGACATGCTAGCTTTACCTTGGTTAGTAGTCGGGATCCAGGTCAGCCGCGGAACGTCTGTGAGTTCATTGATCCGAAGTGAGGAGTTTCTTTTTGCTGGTGGCGAATCACTCAAGGTAACGCCACTACTCTTTCTTTTGTTGGGCTCCCCCTACGCTTGTAAACCTTGGTTCCCCTTGTTTTCACAATTTCGGACGATTTCTGAAGACAGGAACAGCTGATCGTTGAAGTCATCGGAGAGAAACCTTGCCCTAGTTTGCGAACAGATAGTTCCAGTTTTCCCTTTCTCAGCCCCTTTTTCTTTTATTTCAAAACACAATCGGACACGTGTCCTCACCTGAGAGGCCATTCTTTTCAATGTTCAAAGGAAGTTACAGCTCCGAATCACCAGAGAGTACTTCAGCACTCTGTTCAGCTGTCTTTTCTGGAAATAAAGTGACTTCTGCTGTGATCTTAATTTCCTCAGTTCTTGCTTCAAAAGGGATATTAGTTGACTGATTCTCAACCCAGCGCTTTTGACACTTGTTCCTTTTCACTTCCAGTCAGCGCATTCGCCCTTTGTTCTCCTCAAGTATGCTTCTGATTTTTGCGGCTTTTGAAAAGTGTGATTGCTTAGCTTTTTCCTATGTTTTCTTCTATGAGGGAAAGCCTTTTCATCACTCCTGCAAGTTTCCGGCACAGTAACACGATAACCTTGGTTTACCTGCTTTTGTGTCCAGTGGTACTCTTATGTGCTCGAAGGATTCCTTGTTCTGACTTGTCGATCATTTGATCTTCTTTGGGTCACCCTGTACACGGTCAGTGTTGGGCACTTTCTCAGTAGATGTCCAGTTTGATTACATGCGTAGCATCTCTTCTTTTTTGATCTGGGTTTCTGAGCATGTGACTATTTTAGAGAATGCTTCAGCAATCTTTTGGATTTCTTTTCTGGTACTCTCTTTGGATTAACTACGACAGACCCCTTCTGACCACTTGCGCTTTGATAAATCACTGAGGCTTTCACAAATGCAGTTACACCGGTTCCTTCCTCACCAGTGTATCCAAGACCTTCAGTCCCACGTCCATACCTTTGGTAAGACAGAATCTCATCTAGAATGGATGATTCTCCTCTGTGTGCTTCAGGTGTGACTTTCTGTTCACATACCTCACCAACTGTCTTCGCTTCATCTGATTGTTTCTTGGACAGAGAGGTAATGATGTTTTGAAGGTTGTCTCTTTCATCTTCCAGTTCCGAAACCTTTGACAAAAGATCTTTGTTGGCTTCAATGACTTACTGGCATTTTTGTTGTATGAGTTTGAACTGATCAGCCACAGTTTCCACTAAGTATTCCTCATCATCATCGTTGTCAGATTCAACAATCCCATAAACAAACTCTGTCTTTATTGAATCTGAATCATCATTCCGGAATACAGCCTTTGTGATCAGTCTCCTCTTCACTGTCATCATCACTCCAGTTTACTGTGAGAGACTTAGGGTCTGTTCTTTAGAGCTGAACTTATACTTAACTTAACTTAACTTACCTTACCTTAACAACTGAATTTAACTTAACTTAACTTAAGTACTATTAAAAACATATTTTTAACCTTAAGTATCTAGGAATTAAACAAGTATATGGTGGTTGGGGTGGTGGTGGTGGTGGTGATGTGGTTAGGGTGGTGATTGTGGGTTGGGGTGGTGGTGGTGTGGTTGGGGTTGTAGTGGTGGGTTGGGATGGTGGTGGTGTGGTTTGGGTGGTGGTGGTGGGTTGGGGTGGTGGTGTTGTTAGGGTGGTGGTGGTGGTGTGGGGGTGGTGGTGTGGTTGGGGTGGTGGGTTGGGGTTGTGGTGGTGGTGTGGTGATGTTGTTAGGGTGGTGGTGGTGTGGTTGGGGTGGTGGGTTGGGGTGGTAGTGGCGGTGTGGTTGGGGTTGTGGGTTAGGGCTGTGGTGGTGGGGGTGCTGGTAGTGGGTTGGGATGATGGTGGTGTGGTGGTGTTGTTGGAGTGGTGGTGGTGGTGCCAGTGGGGTGTGGTTGGGGTGGTGGTGGTGATGTGGTGGTGGGTGGTTAGGGTTGGGGTGATGGTTGTGGTTAGGGTGGTGGTGGTGGGTGATGTGGTGATGGGTTTACTTTTTTAGTACTTAACTTAACTTAGCTTAACTTAACTTAACTTAACTGAATTTAACTTAACTTAACTTAAGTGCTGAAAATTTAAGGTCTAAAGAACAGGGCCTTATTGTTCTTCTTCTGGTAACTTGGACATTCACTATGTCTGTGTCCATATCCTTCGCATTCCCAGCACTGGATTCCTTTCAATTTGTCTTTTCTTTCATCATTGTCTTTGTCCACATTATTGTTCTTTTTCTGATAATTCTCTCGTCTTCGGTTTCTCTCCCTGGATGACTGACCTGAATATGAAGGCTTCTGGTCCATCCTCTTCATGAACTTTCCAAGAATTTGACCAACAGAGAAAGTAGTTGGTTGACATCATCTGGAATATCTTCTTTCTCTTTTGTCTCTGCTTTCAGCCCGAGATCTTTCCCAGAGAGTGGTGAAGCAGTCTCTGTAACTTTCATCTCGAACTATCACAGTGAACCGATCAGTGCCTCCAGCCTCATGTTCTTCACACCTTGTGCTTCCTTGATGGCTATGACCTTCATATCAAATTTTGAAGTGAGTGATCTGAGTACCTTCCTTATCAACTTCTCCTCATGAATTGATTCTCCGAGAGCATGAGCCTCATTTGATACGTCGCATAGTCTTGCAATAAACTCAGCAGTGGTCTCTTCTTCCTGCATCTTCAGACTTTCAAATCTCGAGGTGATCATCTGAAGTCTAGAGATCTTTACCTTGTCTGTCCCCTCATGAGCAGTTTCAAGAATCTCCCAAGCTTGTTTGGCAGTGTCACAATTGGATATTAACATGAAATTGGCATCTACAACAGCAAATATAGCATTCAAAGCCATAGAATTTCCTAATGCTGAGGCTACCTCATCACAGACCACTTGTTTTCAAGTTGCTTGGGAGTGACTCCTGCACTGTCGATGGTCATTGGGGGACCATTCTAATATGACAGCCCTCCAAGCCCTTTCATCAATGGCTTTGATGAAAGCCTTCATTCGAGCCTTCCAATACCCATAGTTAACTCCCTAGAGCAATGGAGGCCGGCTGGTTGACGTTGGCGTTTTAGGCAAGCAAAATGAAGTGCTATTCTAGTCACGCAAATATCAAACAATATTTATAACCGAGTGACCTCGGATCGAACCCAAGGGAAAAGCTTAGACTAATTTACAACTAATTAATGCTATTATTGAAAGTCTACGGTTTTGGGGGGGATTTGTCCTCCTTTAGAGGTACCTCTAGTAAGTACTAAAGATAAATGATATTTTTGGTTTTTGGTTGATGAAACAAAAGAGTGACTAGGGATTCAACTTCTCTCCTAAGATATGAGGAAAATGAAATAACTCACTAACACATGCATGAACTACATTTGGTTGATAAAAGCAAGGCTAATGCATCGTCCACTCTAGGTTCAACTCTCGCTCCTTCCCTAGAGTGGAGAGGATACACAAATGACATGGTTCTCAAACTCTCGCTCTATTGAACCGTGTAGAACTTGAGTCCCATAACCGCACCCTCTCGGTCTATTGGCCGGTTACTCAAATCCGCTTAAAACTTAGCCTAATGTCAAGAATGCATGTCGCTCTCACGCACAAACACTCCATCTATGATCATACAATAGCTATGAAACATCCTAAGTTCAACTCTCGCTCCTTCCTTAGGGGTTTTAACCAAGCATACTCACTTAAGCATTTCGTCAAACACTTGGTGTGCATACAATGAATACATAGCTAGGGCACAATATAATCAAACCAAACTTCATTCAATGCAATAAATTAGAGTTCTACATCATATCCAATCCTAGGGGATCCATTTAATCCCCAACCACAAGAACAACTACTCACTCATAATGAGTGTGCACAAAAACATGACAACTAAGGGAAGCATGAATGTAAATACAAAGCTAAAGGGTTTAAGAGAGGTTGATGTAGAATCTTCAATCCAAGCTTGGGTCTTCACCCAAGCTTGGTCTTCTCCGAGCTCCAGTCGCCTAGGGTTGAGAAAATGTGGAAGCTCTTTTCTAGGGTTGAGAGAAAAAGCAAGCTCTATTCTTAACTTGCATCTCATTCTATTTATACCTTTTCCAACATTTACACTCACTGCCCGAATCAAGTGATTCGGACAAGGCTTAGTAAGTTCATTCGGACAGGGTGTCCGAATCACTTCTGCTGCGTTAGCAACTCGCTTTTTTGACACTTTAAACCTTTGATTTACGTCTTGACGTAAACTAGGAAGTTGTAGATCTTTGAATTACCTTTCCAACAAGCTATAGAACGTCCCAATCGGATAAGAATCGCGCGCTCGGCAAGCCTTCGAAGATAAACAGGTCAGTCTGCCCAGATTTGATCTACAGGCGAATTCTCCCCGAATCAACTTTGATTCGGGCAAGCCTTGAGTTGATTCGTGCGAATCATCTGTTCAGTGCTGTAGTGAAGTATCATGCTTGCCCGAATCACTTTTCTTTGGCCGAATCAATAGTGATTCGGCCTATCCTGAATTCCTCTTTGGGAGACCCAAATCTGCAGCGCTGGAATCTCGTCTGTTTTGACCCCTTAAACCTTCGAATTATGTCTTGATGTAGACTATGAATTTGTACCCCTTTGAGTTAGCTTTCCAACAAGACATGGCACGCCTTAATCGGATAAGAAACGTGTGCTCAGTGAGCCTTCGAAGCTGAATAGGTCAGTCATGGACGAATCAAACTAGCCTTTTGCTTGATTTTGCTCTTGATCAACTAGAATTCATCCAGATTTTCTTCGCCCCACTTCATATCATGTAGTATACATTTCTAACCTGAAATGGGCAAAGAAAACATCAAATGACTTTATAGAATAGTGGAACAAACAAGAAGTAAGGGGAAAATATGGACAAATATAAGGTCATTTGTCCGCTCATCAAAACACCCCACACTTAAGTCTTGTTCGTCCCGAACAAATATGTGCATAAGTCAAGCGGAGAGTAAGATGCTAAATCATATATGGCAATATCAAAGCACGTAGCAAATCTTACGCACATGAAACACATCAACCTCCTACTCATGTAACCTAACTAAAGAAAACTTAAACAAAGAAAATTAATCTACTCCTAACTCACTGTCGTAGGAATCACGAATGCATTTAGCGTATGCATCAAGCATTTAAACCTCTAGGTTACCCTAGCGGACGAGTTGAAGTCTCGTGAGAGTTTTCAGAAAAGGAATACTCACAAATCCCATTTGCAATCATCCATGAGAGTTCAAAATCCAAATATAGCTAGCTAAGCAAGTAGTTCACTATCACCTCAAATTGGAATAGAGTTGTGCAAATTATTCACTTCACGCAAACTCTAAGGATCATTCACTTCAATGTGACAATAAATACTCATAGAATCGATATCAACCTAGCATTCGTCAAATTCAAATTTCCGCTCAATTTCCTATGCAAGTAGTATGAAGAAAAGCGTCGCTAGCACAAAAATTTTGTCAAATCAATCACATATGCTTGCTAAGGGCAAGTCCATAAGCTCAAGACAATAAACTCGTTCTCAAGTTTTAGACTATACGTGATAAACCGTAAGAGAAGAGGAGTTTTGACAATGAACAATTTAGAATTTCCTCGTACAAATCTGGATGCTTAAGTAATAAATTACGAGGGTCATACCTTAGACGCTTCCTAAAAATCGAATGCAAAAGCCTTCCTCACACACATGCGAAAGAATTTGCGGAAAAGGCACAAAGTCAAGAATTAAGTGTGTTTATTTATTTATTTTTTGCGTTTATACAAATGCTTTCGAGGGGGAAATTACCTTCCTAACCCTCGGCAATTGTAAAACTTTTCCTTGACCCAAAAAAACAAACAAATAATATTTTTGTGTTTATACAAATGCTTTCAAGGGGGAACTTACCTTCCTAACCCTCGGCATTTGTAAAACCTTAAAAATATAATTTGTCCTTTCTTGCGCCTCTTTTGTTTTTCTTATCGCAAACACTTTATTTGACCCCACACTTAATACTTGACAATGTGCCTAAGTGATATATAATGAAGCATGAAGTGTGAGCTCAACAAATGCAAAGGCTAAATAGGAATGCTAAAGTCACCTAAAAGCAAACAAGAGCAAGTACAAGGTTTTTGTATGAAAACATTTTTATTTGTTTAAGTTTTCTGCTTAAGCACTCTCTGTATCTTTCTGCTGAACTACTCTACTGGAGAATAAGAAAGACACAATGTGTTTGTTCACCCAGTTCAGCAACTTGCCTACGTCTAGGGAGGATGCTCTGATCCTCAAGATTTCACTGTCAAAGTTTGAAGTACAAGGACTCACACCTCTACATCTCACTTAATCAAAATCTAATGCTCAGTCTACCCTCCTAGACTAGCTAGCAATCTGAACTCTCAGATTCTCTTCCTGCAGCCTATACTCACACAGTAATAAATAGCTACGGACCTGACCCATAGACCTAGCCTATTCTATTACAAGATATAGCTAACGGTATCTTCAGTCCACGACAGTACTAACTCTCCTGCCAAGTAGCAAGGTAGTTGAGAAGATTTCGTTGCCAAATATGGATGTTTGCATCTTTATCTTTTCTGGCGGTTGCTGAGCTCTTGATGACATCTACATACCTCTCTGAGATTCCCCGATGCCAGCCCTATCAAGCCGGAGCCTCCCCGTGCAAAGCCAGGTTGAACGCATGATGGCCTTACTAAAGGGTGAGTCCTCTCAGGTAACTTGCGAAGTTTCCAAAAATAAATTACTGAACTACTTGATTGCTAGAAATCTAACAACAGAAATTCAAGAGCTGAATGTCCTTCTAGACAAACAAGAAGAAAAGATTGCAGATATGATTGAAGGAAATCATCTATGGGCAAACAAAGAAATGAGGCTTGAAGAAGAGAAGGAAGCATCGAATGTATGATAGACCAAACAACTTGCCAAGCATGCAAGGATCATGAAGCTCAGATCAAATCCCTGGAGAATACAATAGTTCAGCAATTATGAAAAATTGACATGCACCGTAAAAAGCATAAGGGAAGATGACAAAGAGAAAAAGAAGATATGGATGAAAGAACAAAAAGAAATCAACATCGAATAAATTAAAACACACTTTACTAAAAAATTCATACCCCGACCAAGACTGGGGTACACAGTCACCTGCAAAGACATAGCATAATCAACTAAAGCAAAGCAAGAACCCCATCACATGAAATAGTGTAAGTGCTCCTACAGAAGAAACTGTAAAAAAACAAAAGATGGATCCCTCTCAGAGACCACAATACCGTTCAATGGAAAGAAAGCATACTCCATGTGGATAAAGCAAGCATAGAACAAAGCACAACCCAGAATCAACTTCGAATCCAGAATACATAACAAACTTATCAGGACTGAACAAAGTAAGTACCTGAACCTAAAAGAACACATAATATATGCTAGCATTGTGGGCAAGCGGGACACCTCCAAAGGGAATGCATAAAGCTAAAATAGGCTTACAAAAAGGCTCAAATCATCACCAGATCTAAACCTTCCATCAGTCACGATCAACACCCGAGCGCAGGATTGATTCATATATTAGTAACCGTAGAACTGCAAATTGTGACAGTGTTGTCATCCCTAAACCCAGTAAGCCTAAGCTTGTTTGGGTACGTAAAAACTTATTACTCTTTGTAGGGAGGAGAGAGAAACCGCTCTTGGTAATTGACAGCGGTTGTTTGAGCCATATGACAGGAAACAGAGAATGATTTATTTCTCTCCTACAATACTCCGGAGGATCGATCCTCTTCGGAAAAACAATTCAAGTTAGGGATTTGGTCTAGGGGGAAGCAAAAGCCGAGGTGGGAACAGGAACGGCCGGTGAACCAGGGATCACAGTTTCTGCTCCCCCAGAGGAACCTGAGGAAGAAGAACCAACAGCAGATGATGATATGATGAATCAACTAGAAATACCATTGAGAAGTAGCGGTAGAGTCAGCGAACCGCCTGAACGAATCCGTGACTACGTGTGTAATGCAACCTTCGGCACTGAAACCACAGGAACGAATCCCCCAGGTACAACTAACGAATTGAATGAATTCCATGCGTTTACTGCCTTCATATCTCTTGCATAACCAAAGACAATAGGAGAAACTCTGAAAGACCCTGAATGGGTAAAAGCAATGCAAGAGGAGCTTCATCAATTCGAAAGGAACATAGTCTGGAGATTAGTACCCCCCCCCCCCCGAGAACAAAACCATCATTGGAACGAAGTGGATTTTCAGAAACATAGGTTACGACCAAGGACAAGCAGTGCAAAACAAGGCAAGGTTGGTCGTTAAGGGATACGTTCGAGTAGATGTAGACAAAACATTATTCCTACTCAGGGAAGCAAAGCACACTCTAGTGGTATAGGTAAATGTTGATGATATTATTTTTGGTTCCACTAACCCACTCTTTTGAAAAAGTTTACAGATCCTATGGGAAGCAAATTTGAAATGAGCATGGTAGGCGAGCTAAAGTTCATTCTTTGACTACATGTAACTCAGAAGGAAGAAGGGACACGAGCACATAGTTTCTTGGGGATCAAAAAGAAGAAGAAGCAAAACTCAGTTGCCTTATCCACAGCCGAGGCCGAATATATAAAAGCTGCTGCATGCTGCTCCCAACTTCTATGGCTCAAACAGCAGCTAAGTGATTATGGCATCATTCTCGCCTCAGTACCTATTCTTTGTGATAATACTAGTGCTATTAACATAGCTAAAATCATGTGCAACACTCACGTACCAATCACATTGAGATTAGACATCATTTTCTATGTGATAATGTTGAGAAGGAGCTAGTTACCATGAAATTCGAACAGAGGATCAAGTTGCTGATATTTTCACTAAGGCTCTAAATAGGGAACCCTTCGGGAAACTACGAATGGAGTTAGGTATGATCTCCCTCAATTGATTATGCTCCTCCCCATTATGTCATCAAAGATTGGCTATGAACTATGAAACTAAGTTAGACATGTGAATCCCTAATGTCTCTAAATTATCATCTATCATTTTGTATTTGGGTAGCTTCCCAAAAGAGGCACAACATGCGTAACACTAGGTAGATCAATATGTTTGATAATGTATGATGACGATTTTTTGTCAAGCTTTCAAGATTCTTCCTAAATTTGATCCCACATTACATGCCAATATGATGGAAGAATCTCATATCATCCCTAGCCGTCTCATAGTTGAATGGTCCTATGAGCCTCATTGATGTTATCCCCACACGGGATTCATTTACTATGAGGTACATATATTTATATTATTATCAGTCACCACCTATAATATTTTCTTTGGTTGTATGATGCCTTATTGTACCACTCGGAACTAAATAGGACGACACACCATCCTGATCTAACCAAGGGAGTCACAAGGATACTCTATGTCCCCGGTTTAGATCGGATATCAAGCTATTTCAACACACTATTCACTCGGACACTCGCAAAAGGATGACACAATATCTATTATGTGCCACCAAGATATAATCCTAGCAAATAAAGCGGCAAAGATTTGATTATGTGGGGATCATCATGCAACACATGGCCACTCCCCTGCATAGACTTCCATATGCATCTATAGTAAAAAGATTATTGGGGTCTCGGGAACTATATGCTACTGAGAGGGAAAATGTGTGCTATCAAATCCTAATCGCTAGAAACATACACAAGTTGGGGTTCATTTATGACGACAATGATGAATGGGTTCAAAAATGTCAAACATGTGTCTGAGAACACAATATATTTGGGATCCGACACTTACAAAACGGTGGACATTGATTCACCGATCCCATGTCCTCAAGGAGGCCCTAATTTCCGTCACCACTCAGCTGGATCGAATGGACAATACTCTTCAATTGCTGCTATCAATCCTACAAGGATCCATTCCACTCTACAACAGTTGATATCTTGGAGTGACCGCCCGACGTAGTTTCCCCGTATGACTCCACATAGTTAATGTTCTGCTTCTATCCTATCATATCTCTCCCCTTCATTGCTATTTTTTTTTCATCATTATCGTATATGCCCTCACGTTTTGTTGCCTCTTATATGCTTGAAGTGCACCTTGGTTTGGCACTCCAGTGCTAAATTGGTTGTTGAGGTTTTAGGGCTTTATGTGTTTCATGTCTTTGACTTTTCTTCACTGAAAGGAGAAGATAATAAGAGGGTTGCATATTGTGAGGGGAATTCATCCCGAGCTCCACTAGTACCTCCCTGAGAGGGAGCTGATTGAGCTGAAGTGAAAACTATTAGTAGCTCCCTGAGGGATAACTAATTAAGCTGCACAGAAAACTATCACTAAAAACACAATTTATTATTTTGATCATAAGATACTAAGTAATGTAATTCTTATTTGCGTCTTTTCCTTTGCTAATGAAGGAGTTTTTTCCTTTGTTGGGTTTCCAGTTGAAAATTCCGAGGCTGGCCTTCCATTTCGTGAGGGAAATGGTTGCACGAGGGGCTTTGGACGTTCGATTCATCTCCACAAGTGATCAATTAGCAGATATCTTCACAAAACCCGCAACAAGACAAATGCTTCACCAATTCAGTAACAATCTCAACCTCGTGAGATATGGTTCAGATTGAAGGGGCGTATTAAATGGTAAAAGACCGATTCACCAAATATAGATGCATAACCAGAATTAGCTAGCCTAAGATTAGTAGTATAATCTTATTACAACATAGTATTTATGTCTAGGTATTTATTGGGTAAAACCTTAAACTTGTATATAAACAATCGGTGGTCTGATGAATACGTCAAGCCAACAATTATAATATTATATTCATTCTAACTTTTCTAACAGATACCACCACAAAGATTGCAACCGTACGTAAATATGAGAGAGGCAGTGTTGTAGCATGCAGTTGATGAAGATGAAAAGGTCACTAACTGGCTCAACTCAAGAACACACAGGTTGTGCATGCTTTGGGACTTTAATCTAGATACCAGCCGCTGCTCAGTTGCATTTGGGCTCGAGTTTCATCTTGGCAGTTCACAAAAATGTAGGAGTTGACCGACCCGATGGATTTGAGCAGAGAATGAAGGAAGCTGGACATAATCCGTGGATGGGATCCTCAACTAGTGGTTTTGCTATCTTTCTTGGTCCAAATTTTATTTCATGGAGTGCAAAGAAACAGTCGAATCCAGATCAAGCACAGAAGCTGAGTATAAAGCTCTAGCACATGCTACAGCAGAAGCTATATGGGCTCAATCAGATCTCAAGGAGCTAGGAATAGAACAAAGGCAGCCCCCTATCTCGTGGTGCGATAATCTTGGAGCAACCTATCTAACGGCAAATCTTGTTTTCATGCGCGCACAAAACACATAGAAATCGATTTTCATTTCGTGAGGGAAATGGTTGCACGAGGGGCTTTGGACGTTCGATTCATCTCCCAAGTGCTCAATTAGCGGATATCTTTACAAAACCCGCAACAAGACAAATGCTTCACCAATTCAGTAACAATCTCAACCTCGTGAGATACGGTTCAGATTGAAGGGGCGTATTAAATGGTAAAAGACCGATTCACCAAATATAGATGCATAACCAGAATTAGCTAGCCTAAGATTAGTAGTATAATCTTATTACAGCATAGTATTTATGTCTAGGTATTTATTGGGTAAAACCTTAAACTTGTATATAAACTATCGGTGGTCTGAGAGAGGCAGTGTTGTAATATTATAATATTATATTCATTCTAACTTTTCTGACAGATACCGCCACAAAGATTGCAACCGTACGTAAATCTGAGAGAGGCAGTGTTGTAGCATGCAATTTGTTACAAGGAGGAGCTGAAGAAGTTTTGCCAAAAATATCAAGGGGGAGATTGTTAAATCCTGGTGGTCCATGGATATATATGGCATGTTTTGGCAAATGGTACAAACTGACAAGGATGGAACAGAAGGTGAGACAGTAGCTGTTCAAACAGGCGGTGCAATAAAATCAGTCGAAGATCAGCGAATATAGTCATATGAAGATCAGATTCTAGAGATATTTCGGAGATATACTGAAATATACTCTCCAAAATGCTCCGCAGAATTGGCGCCTCAAATATTGGATTCGCCCCAAAGTATGGAAAGTGTGATCAAGCGCGATCTTCCTTCCAAAGTGAAGCGGGAGTGGATCTAAGCTATTTATGCATCTCGGGAGATTGGAGTGAAAGACACGAAAGCAAACAGAGGTAGATCGGAGCAATTGATGTGCGATCATCATCAGAGTTGGCCGAAAACTCGACAGAGCAAAAGCTTGATCGCCGGAAGCTGCAGAACAGTGTTGAACAGACTCTGTTACAGGTCTGATCTTCTCGAGAAGAGAATTACCGATTTGCGGGAGGCAAATCGAGGTGAGAAGAGGTGGATCTCCGTCTGAGGGAGTCAGACGCACTCACATCAAGTCAGTTGCATAGTGGTAACAGTCGGGGATTAGTTACTTAAAGAACTATTGTAATTGTATCTTATATTTGTGAAGTGATTCTCATTTGGGGTTCAAAGCAACCCCCTGAGTAGGCTTGGTGAGCCGAACAGGGTAAACATATGCTGTGTCGTTTACTGTTCTGCATATTGTTTCTGTCTCGAACTAACTATCACCGAAACGAAATCTGTTAAAACTTTCAGAAATAGTTAACTAGTGATCTTGAACAGCCCGAGTGAAACAATATAACTTTCACAGTTGATGAAAATGAAAAGGTCAGTAACTGGCTCAACTCAAGAACACACAGATTATATATGCTTTGGGACTTTAATCAAGATATCAGCCGCATTTGGGCTTGAGTTTCATCTTGAGTTGAGCAATTGACGTGCGATCATCATCAGAGTTGGCTGGAAACTTGACAGAGCAAAAGCTTGATCGCCGGAAGCTGCAGAACAGTGTTGAACAGACTCTTTACAGGTTTGATATTCTCGGGAAAAGAATTTCTGCTTTGCTGGAGGCAAATCGAGGTGAGAAGAGGTGGATCTCCGTCTGAGGGAGTCAGACACACTCATATCAAATCAGTTGCATAGTGGTAACGGTCGGGGATTAGTTAGTTAAAGAACTATTGTAATTGTATCTTATATTTGTGAAGTGATTCTCATTTGGGGTTCAAAGCAACCCCCTGAGTAGGCTTGGTGAGCCGAACAGGATAAACATATGCTGTGTCGTTTAGTGTTCTGCATATTATTTCTGTCTCGAACTAACTGTCACCGAAACGAAATCTGCTAAAGCTTTCTGAAACAGTTAACTAGTGATCTTGAACAGCCCGAGTCGAACAGACATATAACTTTCACAGTTGATGAAGATGAAAAGGTCAGTAACTGGCTCAACTCAAGAACACACAGGTTATGTATGCTTTGAGACTTTAATCAAGATACCAGCCGCATTTGGGCTTGAGTTTCATCTTGAGTTGAGTAATTGACGTGCGATCATCATCAGAGTTGGCCCGAAACTCGACAGAGCAAAAGCTTGATCGCCGGAAGCTGCAAAACAGTGTTGAACAGACTCTATTACAGTTTTTATATTCTCGGGAAGAGAATTATCGGTTTGCGGGAGGTAAATCGAGGTGAGAAGAGGTGGATCTCCGTCTGAGGAAGTCAGACGCACTCACATCAAGTCAGTTGCATAGTGGTAACGGTCGGGGATTAGTTACTTAAAGAACTATTGTAATTGTATCTTATATTTGTGAAGTGATTCTCATTTGGGGTTCAAAGCAACCCCCTGAGTAGGCTTGGTGAGCCGAACAGGGTAAACATATGCTGTGTAGTTTACTGTTCTGCATATTGTTTCTGGCTCGAACTAACTATCATCGAAATGAAATCTGCTAAAATTTTTTGAAACAGTTAACTAGTGATCTTGAACAGCGCGAGTCGAACAGACATACAACTTTCACAGTTTATGAAGATGAAAAGGTCAGTAACTCGCTCAACTCAAGAACACACAGGATATGTATGCTTTGGGACTTTAATCAAGATACCAGCCGCATTTGGGCTTGAGTTTCATCTTGGCAGTTCACAAAAATGTAGGAGTTGACCGGCCCGATGGATTTGAGCAGAGAATGAAGGAAGCTGGACATAATCCATGGATGGGCTCCTCAACTAGTTATTATAGAGCATCCAGCTGTGGGAGATTTGGAACTCACTGTGGCTGGAAGGAGTCTGGGGAGCAATTCTATAACGAAAAACTGGTGAGTGATGTGTTGAAGACTGCTGTGGCAGTGGGAGCGAGTCGGTGGTCCAACTGGACGGACTCACAGGTGGTCGATCAGCAGGGACAAGATCCATAACTCAGGTGATGGACAAGAGCTAGAGCTTTAGCAAATGCTGCAAAGAAGGCTGTTGATAGTAATGAAACATCACAAATGAACTTGATGAGTTTGATACATGAACTCAAAAGTCCCGGAACTGCAAACAGAAATAATAAATGACATCATAAAGCTTATCCACGGCCAGACCCAGTGGCTTACCAGATGCCTAAGAGCTAATATATTATACAAAATATCAAGAGCTTGATTTTACTGGAGCAGAAATTCTTGGAAACTACACCATGAAGCATCCAAAGAAATTAGGGATGCCAGAACTTACACTTTGACAGTTTTTGGAGGATGTAAGACTTGACATATACTAATATATGTGTCGTCGAAGCCTTTGTGATTAGGAATCATACTTTTCTTTGATCCCTTTCAAACACTTTACGGCAGATTGAAGTTCAATTTGTTCTGGATTTGGTGTTGCAGTGGCCTCGTGTAACTCATTCGTCGACAACCTCCTCTATATGATCTGGTATAGCTCTTTCAATGAAGCTCCGAAGGCTCATTTCATTATTGAATATCTCATCAGTCGGTCTTTTCCTAATTATCAACTCGAGCAGGAGGATCCCATAGCTGTATATATCTCCTTGTGGGGAAATTGGTGCACCCATTTCATACTCTGGCATACATCAAAATGTAGCATGTCACTAAAATGCAGTCGATTATCAAGATTCCAAACCCAATGAATGGCGGAGTTGAGCTGGAATTTCTCCTAAAAAGCTGTTATAAGAAGCATTTAAACTATTCAAGTTTATCAACTTCTCGAATACAGATGGAAATGTACCATTGAAGAAGTTGTGGGACAGGTCGCACAATGTGAGGTCTTGGAGTTGATCAAATACGTCATCAGGTAGATTTTCATGAAGAAGATTGCTTGAAATGTCAATGATCAGCAAACCTCTACAGTTCCCAAGGGCTACTGGAATAATACCGTTCATGGAGTTCCAACATAGATTCATCGCCTTGAACATCAAATTGTTGGAAATTTTGGTGAATTAAGTGTGAAGAAAATGTGGTGTGACCATATTTATATAAGAAAAGTATTTAATTGAATTCAAAGTCCTACAAATGAAAGGACAAAATCAATTATTTACATGTCCAAATTGAAGCCAAAATGAATGAAATGAAATGCTCAAAGTTATGGAGAGCATTTACATAGGTCAAGTGGAAAGCCTTAGAAGACACAGAGGCTTATTTTAATTATGACATTTTCATAATTTTTGTGGGCTATTTGTTTTCCATTAGCATGGAAAACATGAAGAGGTAGCATGATGATGGCTATGCACTTATGAGATACATTTTCATCTTTTCAAGAGCATTGAAAATTGATTTTAATCTTGTTAAATGAAGGGACTTCATTTTGAGACCAAGAGTTCCCTTGAACATTCATTTTGGTGCCTTTAAGAGGACCTTTGGCATTCACAATGCCATGGGTTGCCCCATCCTCCCCTATAAAAGGAGGTGCAAATGAGGGTTTGTAAAACACAACTCACACAACAACATTTCTCATTTCCAACATCTCCTCCCTTGATAGCCGGCTGATTTTTCCTTTGAGTTCTACGCTCTTTTGAGTATTTCTTTGGTGGTAGTTGCTTGCACAAGTTTGGTTCACCGGAGTATTACCTTGTGGTGCAAAGAGGTATAGTCACAAGTTGTTGTATCCTGGGAAGCTCTTGCCATTTCCAAGCACCCGATGGGAAGGCAATAAAAGCTTTAAGAAAATCGTCTAACGAGCCTCAACTCACTCTGGTTTGATTGTATCTTTATTTGTTCTACTTTGAGTATTTGTTTATTTAGTTATCAATTGAATCATTCAACTTACAACCGTCAATTTATTTTATCATATTGATTTGTTTATATTGAATTAAATTGAGTTAACTAAGTTGAATTGGTACACTAAATAGATTAAATAATTGATAGAGTTACTTCATTTATTGTATATTGAATTAAACTAACACTTGATTTAATATAACAATAATGATGCATGCCTTTCATTATTAGAAACACTTCATTAAATATGATATACTCACAAGACTTTATCTACATGTTCCATCAATTATAAAATTGAAACTTCATTCAATTTGTTTCCAACAAATATGTCAATCCACCTTCAAGTCCCATTTGAATCTTCGTCTATCAAGTCTACTTGAAACTCTTAATTTAATATAGAGTCTCTTTCGAATTTGTATTTCTACTATAGCCAAGAAACTTCATAGGCTCCCTTCAATAGGTTTCAAAATATAAGGAAAGAAGCTTACAAACTTACCTGGGGTCTTAGGAGCAATATCAAAGGAAGGATCTTCCCAAGTAACCCCAAGATCGGTATTTAAGCCATCTTCTAACTCTTCCATGATGCGCTTGGGTGCCCGCTCTTCAAGAGTTTCCTTCAAACTCATGATCACTTGTGTGCAAGAATGCTCTCTAGTTGAATCCAAATACACTTCAACAAAGTCATCATACCCTTGAAGTCTTGGCGGCTCAACATGTTCCAGTTTTCTATTCACTCATCCATTAGAACTTCAAGGTCACTCATAGTGGATGGACATGTAGGAAATTGAGATAGAAAGTAGTCTTCTATTGTAGTTGAATAGTCTTCATTTACCTTTTTGTCAACTTCGCTAGGCTGCCAAAGTTGTTCTAACAATTCTTTTTTCGAATGATACCAAAACTTTTTCTTCAAGAGTATGCTACACAACCTCTTCATCTATGAATTCACCAGATTTTCTTGAATTTGTTAGTGGAATAACATTTTGATATTTCCTTTCAAATTCCTCGTGCACCTACTTTGTCTCAAGCCAATGCCTTTCACCTTGCTCGCACATCTATCTTAACAATTCCATTAAATTTTTTTGATTTACATCATTCGAGTGTTCAACTTGTTAATTGCATGAAAACATCCTCGCAAAATAAGAAACAAAAATTAGCAAAGGATTGGAGTATAAAAGGATATACAAAATAAAATCAAAATATCTACAAGAATAGTATAACTTCCCACACAATCTAAGCTAGTAATATGCTAATGTGTTGCTCCCCCGCAACGTCGCCATTTGACAAGTTGAATTTTTAACCCCTTCTTATGTCAAGTTTGAGGATCAATGTAGTCAAAGAATTTATATATTGGGCAAGCCTAAGTCGAGTTACAAGGAAGTAAGATAAGCACGTGTACTAAGTAAGATGATGTTTTGATTTAGTTATTCTAACTTGAATAACCTAAAAACTAATGTGTTCTGAAACTTTATATTATTTTCTTATCGATTCAAGATACTATTCCAATGTCACAATTTCACATACATATACCACTCAAGTAGATAATGAATGAAGCATAGATGCAATGTCTAATAAGAGATGGGAATACACCGTGTATGTATCCGAGTAAATACCAACTGTCGTTGCGCCTCTACCCTCCAAACATACACCTTAAATACGAGTCCCCTCTGTCAAGGAGTATACTCGATTATTTCTAGCTCGTTTAATCACCAACTATTGTTGCGCGATTAACTGAGGGGAGATCAAAAGTCTTATTCATTCAAGCTCAAATGCTAACTTCCCCAATAAAATTGTATGCCACCGTGGTGGTCACATAATTTGGCCCTCTAGCTTAGACATCTAATTAACAGATAATGACAACTAAGATGTCTATCTGGGCGCGTGATTGGATAGTTGTAGATATCCCTCATACTCATATTAAAAATTCCGCACAGTAAAAAGACTAACATTTCTTATCAAAACTTGTAGATTTCAGGGGTGAAAATCCACTCAATTGAAAAATAAATAATAAAAACATTTTTAATTTTGTTTCAATAAATGTATTTAGCTTAAGTGCCGAATCTGAATCCAAGTGATAAAAAAAGAGTAATCATTCAATAAATAAGAATTCAATGGTGAAAGAAATGAGAGTTTGGAATTGGGAAATAAAAACCAGAAGGACATTATATTCATGGGAAGAAAAAGAAGAAGAAAAAATTATTGTGAGCTCTCTACCACATTCGGCCAAAAAAATGAGGAGGACAAAATAGTCTATACATTCAGCTCAGATGGAGAATTCCACACAAATTCTTTATTTTAATCGGCTTTGGAGTTTAAAATGAAGAAGCCTCATCCAATCTGCACAGGGTTAACAAACTCCTAAGGTGGAACTTCTAATATGGAAAATATTTGTCAATGTGGATGCTCATGGCATGCTTGCACAAAAACTGTTCAAGATGTTGTACCAGCAACCTCTGGGGTAGAACAGAAGGAGGATTTGTCATGTCCACAAAATCCGGGATAAAACTGGATTGCATCTTCAGAACATAGCCGAGTATATATACTGGATTGCATCTTCAGAATATATCCGAGCATATTCCAAGATTTGACGGATCACGATTCATAAGGCAAACAAGAACAAGAGATCTACGATTTCTAACAACATTCTTGGAATACCAAATCATCCCCATCAAACACTTTGGAATAAATGATTGTAGGGATATTTCCAACATAAATGGTCCAGCTAAATATATAAGTGGATTGCTCACTGTCAAAATGTATTAAGAAAATCAAAAAGAAATACATTGAGCTGCACCTTGAAAGCTTGACACCGTACACACTCTTGAGACGAGATCTTTGGGTAGAGACGGGAGGTCTCACACTCAGGGGGAGTCTGAGTGCCAACCATATTCAGTGAGTGAGTGAAAGGTAGAATAGAGAGGGAGTCTTCTATTCTGTAAATTTACCTTGTACTCGTTCTCAACGTAGTGGATTGGTTCCCACGGGCTTGAGATAAGCCCCCAGATGTAGGCTCGTTATAGCCGAACTGGGTAATCATTCTTGTGCACGTAGTACATAGGATTCATCACTGACCATCATTCCAATCACTCTGCACACTTGTTCAACAAAGTTGTTCCATCAGCTAGTTGGATAAGTCCCTACAATTCAGCAATTTCAGTCAAAATAGCCTATCTTTCAAAAATGGAGCTGAATAAGAGAGGAGCTCTAAATAAGAAGAGATAGCTGACCACCTTTCTACTACTTTGCAGCCGGTCGTGGAGGATATGGCTGACAGCTTGATATGGCGGGGAGTTCTTTGGTTATTTTCAAAATCCATAAAGGAGTCCATAGAAAGTTGGTCAATGAGGAAGTGGTCTAAAATATACAAAAGATTCTGGAACATATTATGTTATTTCATAATCTGGACATCCTGAGAAGAAAGGAATAAACGATGCTTTAAAAATCAAAAAAGGTCTATAGCAGATCTAAAGGAACTAATAAAGACAATGGTGGCTTGGTGAATCAAATATAGGAATTCATGGACAGGGGCGAAGGCACATTGGAGGCTACCCGGGCGATTTTTTGAAAAAAAAAAATTTTGATTTAAGGTGTGTTCTTTTGAATTGAAAGTAATTGAAGTAAATGTTAAATTTAAGCAACAAAAACTAAAAAATTGAATTGATCATAATTATAATGAATGACTAAAATTTAAAGTAAAAAATACCTGCCCTAAATATAGTAAAATTAAAGTTTAGCACTCTCATTTTTGTTTGAGATGAATGAAGTGATGCTTCAAGATGTTTTTTGATCAAATATATGGATTGACTAAAGAATTAAAAATCATGTTACTTACAATTCGTTTAGTTTTTATTACTTGAATGTTTTACAAAGCTTTTTTTTTTTTTTTTGCTATGGACATTATTGACTGCTATCATGAATTTGATCCATTATTTACTAGAACACTAATAATGTCAATAGTAATTTTAAGTAAAAACCTAAATTGTTTCTAAGTGGTATTTTTTTCTAATATTGTAATATAATTTATTTATAATTCGTTTTTATAGTTTCAGAATAAGCACCCAACTTATTTCAATACCCAACGTCAAAAAATTGTTGATGCGATCAATATGCTTTTAATCCACTTAATTAGTATTGTAAACCATGCTCATTGACCGATGAGTGTTGTATGGATATCAAAAAATATGGTCGATATAATTTGTGGAACTTAATAGGGTTAGCTCTTACCCATGAAAAAATTAGCCTGGGTTATTTTGAAATCCTGCCTCCGCCCCAAGTTCATGGAGTTTGTATTCTATTAAGGAGATATTCACGCTCAATCACCTTTGACTTCAACGTTCATAAATTGTATTTATAACCTGTTTCCTTATACGTTTGATCATGTATATATTTTGGCATGATGTTAGGAGTGATGTAATCATCAACCGTTATATAAATACCCTACTCTGTATCAATGAAAATCACAACTTCAGCTAATATTTCTTTATTCATTTACATGGTATCAGAGCCACGATATGCGGAGTCAAGGTTGATCCATCTTTTTTTGCCTGCTCAGAATTCCTGTTGTCCTCGTGGCTGTAGACCAATCCCAAACTCTCGATGTTGCTGCTTCATCTAATTCGGATATATACAACCCGTTTTATTCTCATCACTCGGATCATCCCGGTCTAATTCTTGTCTCCAAACCTTTAAATGGAGATAACTTTCCAGGCTGGAAGAGAGCATGACACTTGCTCTCAATTCAAAAAATAAACTTTGTTTTGTGGATGGCACCATCAAAGCACCACCATCTTTTGATCTTAAAAAATATGCAGCATGGTCACACTGCATTGATATGGTTCATTCTTGGCTCATCAATTCAATTAATTTAGAAATCGCCGATAACGTAATTAATTA
The DNA here is from genome assembly GCA_963678935.1 of Umbilicus rupestris. Classification (NCBI taxonomy): domain Eukaryota; kingdom Viridiplantae; phylum Streptophyta; class Magnoliopsida; order Saxifragales; family Crassulaceae; genus Umbilicus; species Umbilicus rupestris. The sequence goes on along the minus strand of OY787627.1, from coordinate 9,463,582 downwards.
TCCTACAACTTATGAAGTTTGTGAGGACCTCACGGAACGATTCTCTCAATATAATGCTCCCCGCATTTTTCAACTCAACGACAATGCTTCATTTCAACAAGAGCAATCATCCAACTCAGCATATTACACCAAACTAAAAGGGATGTGGGATGAACTATAAACATACCTCGACGCCACACAAACTCAATCTGAGCAGCAGAAACTTATGCAACTTTTAATGGGTTTAAATGAATCTTACAGTGCAATTTGAACTCAAATCATGTTGATGAACCCACTCCCAACTGTTCGCCAAGCCTACTCTTCTGTTACTCAGACAGAAAAACAATTGATGATATCATCTTTACAAACAATCAATCTTGAGAGTAGTGGAGCCACTGCCATGGCTGTGCGCAGCAAAATACCAATTGAAGTAAAAGGAATAAATGGCGAACGAGGCTATAAACAATCACATCGATCGGAAAACCAAGGTCGCGGTTATTCTCGTAGAGGTTCTAGTGGTGGAAGAAATATAGCAGGTCGTGGTTCCATCTGCCGACCTCATTGTAGCTATTGTGATAAACCAGGCCACTGGATTCAAAATTGTTACATGATAAATGGTTTTCCACCAAAATACTCATAGTCACAATCCTTGACTCCTGCAGCCAATCAAATGTCAAGAGGATCTTCTAATGAAGCCACAATAACACAACCAAAAACCCAATTACAACAATTACTTTCCATACTTGACAGTAAAGATGTATCATCTTATGCTAGAGAGTTCGGCCAAACCGGTAACCCATCAGGTTTGCTTAAACTCAAATTTCATAACTGGATACTTTATAGTGGGGCTACTGACCATATACCTTCATTTGCAAAATCATTTCAGCATATTAGTTTGGCAAAATCACCATCTCCAGTATTGCCTAGTAGAGAGACGACAAACATTACTGCAAAAGGATCATTACAATTAAATTCATTTTTTATTCTAAAAGATGTTTTATTTGTTCCTACTTTTAAAGTTGACTTGTTATCCATTAGCCGTTTGACACAAGGATTGAACTGTTCGGTAACTTTTTATCTGTATTGGTGTGTGTTGCAGGACCTGACGACAAAAAAGAAGACTGGTTTGGATAAGGAGAAAGACGGATTATATTATTTAATTGGGCTGAAAACGAGTAAACCTGATGCAATATCATCAACCCACCGCCCCATATGTGACCTTATTCCTCTACCGACCTTTTGGCATAATCGTTTGGGTCACCCATCACATTCATGTTTGAACTTTCTTGCTAAAAAATTCTTGCATTTCTCCATCCTTGATAATAAAGCTTGTCATGTTTGTCCGATGGCAAAGCAAACTCGTTTACCGTTCAATATCAGTTCTATTTCGTCTATAAAACCTTTTGAAATAATTCATTGTGATGTTTGGGGTCCATATCGACACCTTCTTTGTCGAGTGCTCAATAGTTTCTTACCATTGTCGATGATTTTTCTCGCTTTACTTGGGTTTTTCTAAAGACAAGTCGAAAAGAAACTCATTCTCTTATCAAACAATTTTTTTGCTATGTTTCTACTCAGTTTGAAACTAACATCAAAGTTTTTCATAGTGATAACAGCAGTGAGTTTCTTGGTCTTATGCCTTTTTTTCATATTCATGGAGTAATTTTTCAGCATTCATGTGTTTACACACCTCAACAAAATGGAGTTTAGGGTTTAGCAAACATCGTCATATTTTACAAGTTGCCCGGTCATTGCAGTTTCAAGCCTCTCTTCCTATTGATTTTTGGGGTGAATGTGTGCTTACTGCAGTACATATCATTAAGCGTTTGCCTTCACCAGTTATTCGCTTCACCACTCCTTTTGAGCGTCTTTATTTAAAGCCACCTTCGTATTCGTATTTTCTGGTTTTTGGGTGCTTAACATATGCCACAAATCCTCGTGTTCTTCATAAATTTGATTCTCGTGCAACAAAATCTATTTTTATTGCTTATCCTCATACTAAAAAGATAAAAACTTTATGATCCAACCAATAAAAAAGTTTTTATTAATAGACACATCAAATTTTTTGAAAACATTTTTCCTTATTCAAATAAACAAAACCAACTCACCCTTCTAACTCATGATTCTCGCCCAATTCCTTTTAACATTTTTGAAACGTTTGATTCATTTCCATCCCACACTAATCCATCAACAGCAGCCCAATCTCCACAACATACTCCTTCATCAACTCTACCTCCTGCTCCATCGTCACCTTCCAACCTCCTCCTCCTTCTGCTCCAATGCTTATCCAAACATATTCTCGTCGCCGCAACAACCAAAATACTTCATCACCTATCAATCTGTTACAGACCAGCACCCGCAATTCACCTCATCACCCTCAAAGCCTGAGAACATTCAAACAATCCCACAAACAAACCCTAATCAGGTTCTTGGCGTTCCAATCGGATTCCTATTCCATCAGTGAATTTAAAGGGTTCCATATGCTCTGCAATTGCTTCTCCTTGCCCAGATCACTCTTCAATTTCATCTTCAGGTTCTGGACTAAGCACACGATATCCTTTGGATAAATATATTTCTTATCACCGATATCGACCACCACATCAGGCTTTCTTAGCCAAAATGACCTCCGTAACCGAACCCGTGATTATTCCGAAGTGGTTATACAACCTGAATGGCAGGCTGCCACGACTATTGAATTGGACGCACTACAAGCAAATGGAACTTGATCACTCACCTAGCTGCCTCCCGAGAAGGTGCCAATTGGTTGTCGGTGGGTTTTACAAAATTAAATTTAAGGCTGATGAAAATGTAGAAAGGTATAAAGCTCATTTGGTTGCTACAGGTTTCACCCAAATCGAAGGCGTGGACTATAAAGAAACGTTCTCCCCTACTGCAAAATTATTACTGCCAGTTGCCTGTTAGCTTTAGCTGTTGCACAGACATGGCAACTTCATCAACTTGATGTGAATAATGTATTTCTTCACGGTGACTTAACTGAAGAAATTTACATGTAGCCTCCACCATGTCTTCAGCGAGTAGGGGAGGATCATGTAGTATGTCGATTACATAGATCGTTATATGGCTTGAAGCAGGAATCGCGACAGTGGTTTGAGAAGTTTTCAATTGCCATTCGATTAATTGGATATATTCAATCCAAAGCTGATTACTCGTTATTTACTAAACGTTGCGGGGACTCATTTACTGCCTTACTAATATATGTGGACGATATTCTGATCACAGGAAATGATACAAAAGCTATTGTTGCTCTTAAGAAGTATATGCATAATCACTTTTGCTTCAAGGATCTCGGAGATTTGAAATATTTTCTTGGAATAGAGGTATCTACCTCTAATTCAGGTACTTTTATTTGTCAAAAAAAATATGCACTTGAAATCATTGAAGATGCGGTCTAGCTGGTGCAGCCCCTGTTGATACACCCATGGAAAGAAATTTAAAATTATCAAATCAAGGCATTTCACTCAAGGATTCAAGTCGTTATAGAAGATTAGTTGTAAGGCTTATATATCTAACTGTTTCAAGACCGGACATTACGTATGCAGTTCATGTGCTAAGCCGATTTATGAATCAACCAACCAAAAACCATTGGGATGCAGCTTTGAGGATTGTCCATTATATTAAAGGCATACCTGGACAAGGTCTTTTTTCTTTCCTTCAGATAATGATATGAAGTTAAGAGCCTTTTGCGATTCGGATTGGGGAGGATGCATAGACACAAGAAGATCAACAACAAGATATTATGTGTTTCTCGGATCGTCTTTAATCTCATGGAAATCCAAGCGACAAAGACAGTTTCGCTATCTTCGGCTGAAGCTGACCATCGATCCATGGCCGGTACATGTTGTGAGTTAACTTGGTTAAAATATTTGCTTAATGATCTTGGAGTAAATTTTTCGGAACCAACCATGATATATTGTGATAACAAAGCAGCTTTGGATATTGCTGCTAATCCGATGTTTCATGAACTCATTAGACACATAGAAATGGATTGTCACTTCATTCGAGATAAAATTCAAGATGGATCAGTGATCACAAATCTTCAATCAAATAGCGGATGTCTTTACCAAAGCTTTGGGAAAAGATAAATATATTCCGTTGATTCACAAGTTGGGTGTTCTGGACATTCACACTCCAACTTGAGGGGGAGTGTTAAGGAGATATTCACGCTCAATCACCTTTGACTTCAACGTTCATAAATTGTATTTATAACTTGTTTCCTTGTATGTTTGATCAAGTATATATTTTGGCATAATGTTAGGAGTGATATAATCATCCACCATTGTATAAACACCCTACTCTGTATCAATGAAAATCACAACTTCAGCCAATATTTCTTTATTCATTTACATATTCAACATCAACCATCAAGAGATGTATCGAACAAAGTGAAGATTAATTCCACATCAGAAAAAGGGAGAAAGGAGAAACAGTCCACGTAAAGGACCTCAACCAAGGAGTAAAAGGCTAAGAGAAAAAATATACCTTAAGAAAACAGTGTCCACGTAAAGGACTACAGTGAAGTGGGTTAGATCAAAAGACCCTTACTATCTTAGGTAAACTTCAAGTTTACCATTATCAATTTAATGTATATAAAAAAAAACCTCCTCTTCATAACTGCAAGTACCGCATCTAAAAGCAGGGACAATTTTCTCATTCAAATATTGGCTGAAAACACAACAAATGCAGCCTCATTTCACCCGACAATTATTTTGATATAAACCAAGGCAATTCCAATGAGAGTAATTACCATGCTGCACACCAGAAAGTTGGTTCACTTTTGTTCTTATCAAACTTGTAGCTCCTTGCATTTAGTGGAGGAGACGGTAGAATTTATCAGAATCGGGTATAGTTGCTGCAAATAAATGAACCGACGCGCCACCCGACGCAATAATATCCTGTGGAAAAAGAACATTAAGAGAGGTTCTGAAAGGTAAAGCATTACTGCATCCACAGATGATCAAACCTGCTGTGAAAACCAGTTAGAAGCATATGCATCGACCGGTAGCCATAACTGTCTTCTGATTATAGAGAAGGGTAAGGTCCTTAAAATTCTTTGTCATGAACAAACTGCAAAAGGAACCACAACAAAGATTCATAGTCTATGATCAAATGGCATGTTAAGTTTTTAGGAGATTGGAAATTAGAACAGAAAAAAAATACATTTTGGTAAAAGAAGATGGACACTAATAATGCTTTCAGTCGGGGAAATTCATTACAAACCAATTGCATAAGCATTCAGGTAGGAATCATATATTTTCTCCAACTTGGATAGATTTGCAGTGCTTTGGGAGTTAAGTGGTCAGCGGAGTAAAGGCTCGTTTGATGATCTCTTTACAGCGTAATTCTTCTCCCTTCGATATTAGGATGTTGACATTTTTAGGTCAACAGCTTCCCAGGATATAATGATTCAACGAGCGTTCTTGTTGCATTAAAGAATTGTTCGTCGAACTATCTTGTGTTTTTCGCTATCATCACAACTTGAAAACTCGAAAAAAAGGAAAGAATCAAAATGGCCGACTTAAGTTTTTAGTAGGGACTGGTGGAGGCTGTGTGTTTTTTTGATGTTACATATGAAGGATAGCCTCTCTTTTTATAGCTTTTGAAAAAGCTTACGAAAGTGCCGCCTCGCCTCATTTGTGACAGGCGACGCCTCACTCAAGCAACCCCTCGTCATTGAGCCTACAAAAGAAAACCCTTCCACATCATGTAATAGGAGTTGAAATCAGTGAAACAAGAAAAACCAATGCAAAATTTGAACCTTGCTGTGTCAAAAAAATTTATCAACCATACACCATTCTTGTAAATCACAATGAACAATACACATGATGAGGAATAGTCAAAATCTATATAGTGTTTACATCACTTCCTACGTGAAAGCACCTTCATCCTAAGCTTTTTAGCCACTGTGGCAGGATAGGCAGAGCATTGTCTTTTTGGTGAACTGATTTCCCACTAGCATTTGATTTCTTGACTTAGCTGATGCTCCCAGACAACCAAAATCAGTACCCTTTAGGTGCAATTGATGAGGTACCAGTAGGATGACAATATCAATGTTCAGTAATCATAACGCCCTGACCTTGGACGGCTAAACATATCTGAAGTTCCCCCAAATGCTCTCCGGCTATAATCATTATTGTCGCCATTGAAGGTTGATCTGTAATGGCTTGGCAGGGTTGACACTCCAGGGGGAAGCGGCACTGGATAATAACACAGCGCTTAAGTGAACATAAAAGTATATATAGTAGACCGTAGTAGGAGAAAATAAAGGGGAGGGCTTACAGTCTTCACTATCTGTATTATGAGCAGCATTCCTGCTATGCAGCTGAGTTGCATCGACATGGTTCATCTGTGACGAGTTATATCTAGATCTATGATTTGAGTTCTCTGGTGGCGTAACTGTGTTTGATGAGGGCTTGTCTTGCCCAGATATCTGTTTTCAATCAAGTCCATTACACAAGCCAGTAATCATAAGTGGAAAGTTTTCTCCAAAATGAGCACTCATGTTATCCAGAATGAACAAAAGATTACAATGCTGCTTCAGGTTGCTGAAACAACTTAATATCTATCAGATAACAGGTGTGGCCGACAAACATCTATGTAAATCAATATATGGTTATACCATGGAGCTCTTCTTTGAATTTAGTTTTTGTTCAACTGGTAAAACAGCAGTATCTTCACGTATAACTATCAAATATCCTTACGAATTACCAAGTTTACAAACTGTGGTTTTTATGCACTTATGGGACTGAATACTCATATGATACAATTTTTATACATTAAAAAATTTATAACATATGAATAAAGCTAGATGGCCCAGAATTCTGAATAAGGTAGACTCCCAGTAAGAACATAACAACAAACAGTTATATTGTCTAGGTAGGAATACGCATGTCTACGTCTTGTCATTCTGATGCTAAGCTCATTGCTTCTAGAAAAGAACTAGAGCTGTATTGTGAAAAAAATCCAATGACATTGAAAATATATTAGTCTTAAGTTATCAATAATGCTCAAAATATTGAATTATAGGAATACATGACAATCGAGATCCTAAGATTGACCAAGAAAACGGAAAAAAAGAAGAAGAAGAGGACACCAATGACGCACCGCAAATCTTAAGGTTCGGTTGTAAAGAGTCACAAGGCCTGAGAAAAGCTTAACAGCATAGTCAGCAACTTCTTCAGTTTCATATTCAGCAAAGGCGAAACCTTTGGCTCTATCAGTTTCCCTATCCTTTGGAATGTACAAGTCCACCACTCGACCTGCTTGAATCAAAATATCATACAGAACCCTTTCACTGACTCTCTCATCCAAGTTTCCTGCGCAAGCGGAAAACAATGCATGACCAAAACATGTAAATATATATATTACATTCTGATGATCAAAAGGCAACAACTGTTACAGTGTACAGTAAGTGACTACAAAATCAAAACAAATGATAATAACAGTTGAATCACCATATAAATATGTACATGAGCATTGGTAATTTAAGGAGTAGTAAGAATTACACTTCATCCTAAAAGGAGTAGAGGGTACTACAGTTCACACCGACAAACAGATCACTGGCATTAATACAATTTTAGGCATTGGGTTTTCTCCACAAAACCAATTGACTGTTAATGACGGAGGGCATACTTTTTCAGCAGTGTGGATTTTCAGCAATTATAAAGTGAAGTGAAGTGAGCGCATGTTTACCAAGAAGCTTCCCAAGAAACTGATGCAGACAGATTAAGCAGAAGAGTTTGCTCTTTTCCGCCTTTACTGCTTCGGTGGAAGTAAAATGAAATGGAACATTATTGAGAAAGTGATTTTCCCATGGAAAACTGTAAGGAAAAGCTTGAATTAAATGCTTTTACTTTATTTTAATTTTCAAACACAACAATATTTCCTCCAAATTTTCTTTCCACCCCTCAAATTCTCCATGAACGAAACAGAGGATTTGACCGAAAGGGATAAAGTCATAAATTCAGCTACAAATATCTACGCTTTCTATAAATGTGTATATCTTACATTAAAGATCTGCAAGAATCTTTCTCCTCTTCGATCTGAAAAGTGGCCTCCTCCACATTTAAGTAAAAGAACATGTGTAGGTATCTATAGCTAATTTTACAAAGAAAAAAGAACACCAAAAAACTAAAGCACTAGTTTACCAATCGCACAACAACTCCTAAAACCAAGGCATAAACAAAACCCCTTAATTCAACACAATCACCCCCGTGGGTTAACTTCTGTCCAGCACTTGCTAGCATGAAATTCCTTTCAAATCAAACACGGCAACCGACATCAACAACGCGCAAGCGAATGCATCATTAAGCGCGAAGCGCCGTGACTAGTTGGGGGAAAATGTACGAAATTGAGCCAAAAAAGGTGAATATTACCAATGAAAACAGTGCAGTCTCTGTTGCCGGACATGATCGATTAACTACAGACGTGAGCTCCAGCGTTCAATCTTCGATTGCGAGGATGGATTGAGAAGAGCGCGAACCAAACCCTACTTTTATCGTACCAAGGTTATTTTAGTGCTAAAACTTTAGATTAGATTTGCTATAAAGAAAACCCAAACTGTAGAGCTCGCTCCTCCTCCAAACTTTTAATTATATTTTTAAATGCGAAATATGAACTTGTAAATTTTATTTAAGATCTTAATAAATCGTTTTTGACAAAAATAATATTTCATAAAATTCAAACCGTGTCCAGGTAGCAATGAACTAGCACGAGACAGCATCTAAGAGACAAATTGAGCTGAAATTATGACAAAAATGTGTATAAGTATGAAATAAAAATAACTCATCTACATATTAAAATTAGTAAATTTTCATAAATATATGAAAAAAAAACCAAAAACAATGTAGAATAACAGAATTGCACGTCGCCGGAGATTGAAAATAAAAGGAAGCTTGAACGGAATTTTTAGAGAGGAAGACTCTTGTTATTCATCAAATCAGAAGTCTGTTATAAACAGTTCCAGACTTCTGGTAATAACAAAACAGTCATCTCTCTTCTCAATATATACAATTTGGTTTTCATACATTTTATATTTAAAAAATGAATCCAAAATATAAAAGACCTAATACTCAGCCAAACCATCTCCAGCTTTGAACGATAGCGGCGGAGTCGACCAGCAAGGAAGCTCGGCTTGTGTCAATCGGAAGAGAAGATTCAATAAACAAGTTTTTGGAGAGGCTTTGAGTTGTTTTCTCAATAAATCGGTAGCGATTTGTTAATTTTCGTTGAGCAGAATGAAAAAAATTCAACAAACTGGTAGAAATTCTACTGCCATTAAAGGTTACATATAGTTCAAAAGTCTGTAGTCGACCAAGTGTAAAGATGGCCCAAATAAGAGTAAATTCGATGATTTTTTTAAAATGTTATTGCTCTTCATTAGGTTATGCAATTTTTAGTCAACAGCTTCACATGATACAATAACTCCATAGACAACTCTTCTGACACCAAATAATTTGTTTCGATAAATTGAGAGTACATTTGACAATCACCAAACTTAAACTCAAAAGTAGATCAAACTCGAGAGAAATCAATTGTAAACAAAGCCCACTCTATAACTCCAAGAGAGGATTTTTAGGTGCGTTTTTCGATATTCTCATTGTTTTAAATAAAAAGAAATACTTCTCTTTATGCTATGAGATAGCAAAATTTGGAATAAATGAACTAACGCCAACTTAAAATGAGAAAATTTAAACAAAAAGAGTGGCAATGGTTGTTGAAGAAGTGAGAAAATTTTTTAAAAGTCTTCAATCATTGATCAAGAATGAAACTTCTAAGATTAATTTGAAGAACATTATACAAAGTAATAATTATTTGAATTATCAAGAGACTCAATTTTCTTTCTAAAAACTTCTACAAATTCGAGGTCGAGTTTCTCTTAAAGGAGGGGAGAATGATAGTATCAATATTAGCATGAGGTTTGGATTATGATATTTAGTAGATTATCTCCTCAATATATTATTAGTATTCTCAAGATGTCTTTTGTATATTTTAGGTGTGTTTATACTTTATAATTTAGATTCAGATCCGTTACAGCGCAACATAATATAATGGATTATGATGCGATGTCGTTTTATGTTATATATTTATAATATGATGTAATTTTTCATTTTTAGCATTCATTTTCAAATAAAACAACGTCATTTTGATATTAAAAAAACTACACAATTTTGATACTGTTGTATTTGAATGTTAGAAAAATGTGAAGAAAATTATGGTACGACCCTATTTGGTGAACCAAATTTGAGAGTGAAGTATACCTCGAAAGTAATGCCTAAAGGTCTAGGCTTCGCTTGAGTTTTAGCTCATTACCAAGGCGACACTTTAGTGGATTAAATGAATTTTAAAAGCCATTACGAGCACTCAAACGACGCCTGAGTGAGGCATTACTATTGAAAGCCTATAAAAATAGAAGATTTCTGTTCATTCCAACACCACAACAAAAACTACTACATCTCCACCAGTCCTCCCCTGAAGTTCTAGCCGGTTATTTTTTGATTTATGATTTCCCTTTGAGTTGTCTCGTGGTGATAGTAAAAGAGGCAAGAAAGTTCGACAAGCAAGTTCTTTGGTGTAAGAAGAAAGTTCGTTGAATCATTGTATCATGAGAAGCGGTTGACCAACGATCCAAGCACCGAAGTGAGGCCAATAAAACTTGAACCTCAGATTCCTTACTATGGTTTTGTCTGATTTATTTAATTTCAATATTTATTTCTTGTATTATTCGCGTTGCATTTTCGAGCAACATTGCTTTGATGCACGACATCTAAATCCTTTCTAAGTATCTCTTATAACTAACTTCTCTAAATTGAAATTTAATATTTAAATGATGTATTAGTTCCATATCAAAATAATCCCTCAACCAAAATATCAATCAAAAATCAGATTTCATTTTAGCACATTTTCTAATTCACGGGAACGTTTTTTTCCTTCGATTTTTTAAATTTTCTTTTGTGAAACCTTTGACACGCGAGGACCGAGTCCGTGGATAATAAGAAATAAATCGGTTTAAATCAAACTTTTACTTAATGGGACATTCAATGAGAGTATATTTTGACTAGAAATACCATAAATATTGTTTTCAAATCTTTCCTAATTTGTACTTATATTTTTGGAAAAAATAAAACTCCTAGTTGAGTTCAGTCCAAGTATAGAAAATTGCAATTCTATTTTTAATATATATTCTATTTATTAAATAATATTAATTTAAATAAAGTGTAAAGATACAAAATTCTAGTAAAAAACTATGAAACTGGTCGTCGTGGTTGGTCCCATTTACCTGAATGCATTGGGATCCGTGACGCGCTACTTATGGGACCCACAGATTCAAAAACTGCCGTACATATTGGGCGGTGTGAATGACGTGGTGACAACGTTTTCCAGCTCATAATTACCACCGCTTTCTTATTTATTATTTATTTTATTTAAACTAAACAAAAAGTATATTATACATTATTCATAAATATCTTACTAACATAAAATATGAATATTATTTCAATAAAAATGTAAGATTAATGTTGACCACGACCCATCAGGATTTTAATTCGGTGCACGTAAGCTAATTACAATAATTTTAAATTGACATAATTTTAATATTTTATTATAAATATAAAAATACATGATATTATAATTTATTATAGTTAATTTATTTCTTATCCAAAACAAACATGGTGCACAGAAATTGAGCAACGTGACATGGGAAAGTAACAACCTCGGCAAAAGCATATATTTTTGGATAAAGAATTTCAGAATTTATTTTACTGTTTTTCAATGAAAATCACATTTACAGATGGCAGCCATTCATTGGTTTGACACGTTTAACGTTCCAATCCTTGAACGCCGTTACGTGTGTTGTAAATAAAAAGTTAAAAATTAATAAAACGACCAGAAATAATAAAAAAGAAAATAATTAATAAAGTAAGAAAAGGAGAATTTCAGGGTAATAGAAGGAAGAAGAAGAAGAGAAGACGAAGAAAGGCAGCAAAGCGGACCGATTCCGCTACAAGACAAACGGCCGTTGAGCCGCCTTCGTCTCCGGATTCCATCCTTTCTTCCCTCGTCGCCGTCAGCTTCAGATTGATTCATCTTCTCTATTTTTTGTTTAATCTCTTGAGATTCGCAGTCTTTTTTCGATCATCCCAGCGCAGTCACCGTCTCTATCTCTGTGATTTCAAGGTGAATATCGATATACTGAATTGTGCATCGCCTGATACTCAATTTTGATATAAAAATTCGTAGATCGTAATAGTGAGCTTCTGATTTTTTTTTGTTTTCTGATATGAGCTCCGTGGATCGCTTTTTGTTTTGTTTCTTTTGCTTCTCGGATTTGGCTATTCAGAGGTTGATCTCAGTTTGTTTGAATGAATAAAATTATGTTTGCAGACAGTTTCGTTGGATCGAGATTGGATTTGGTGCTTTTGACATTTTATGTTGCGAGAAAAATGAATTAGGATTGAGATATCAGCTTCGGTCGGAAGGGAATTGTTGTTTAAGGGATAGGGATGTTGTTTTGCTTTACGGAACTGGTGATATACATGTGTTTCTTGGTATAATAAGTTTGCGTGGACTGGGTGGATGTAAGTAAGAAACAACACATGTCTTTAACTGAAGTCTCTATTAATTCTATGGATCATTGCACTGGTTTATTTGGCTAGCTTTGATGTTATGATAACTTTGGTTTACTACTTTAGCTTATTTTAGCAAGATGAATAGAGAAAGCAAAATGAATCTCATGTTGGAAAGATTTATGTGCGTTTGCAGGATGTTTTCAGTTGAATCTATACTGGATAGATACTTTTGAAGGTCAATATTCGGGTTGATGTGCAATGCAGAGATCGGGTAGGGCTCTTCTACATCAAAGAGCTTCAGGCAAATTCGTTACGGGAACAACTTGCTTCTACAAAGTTTCTTTGTCTCTAGTTCTTGTTCTCTGGGGACTTGTCTTGCTCTCCAGTCTTTGGATCAGTTATAGTGATGGTTTTAAAGGTTAGTTCCTTTAGCTTTCCAACTTCTCTATTCTTTTTCTTTGCATATTCGTTCAATCGATGGATTTTTCTTGAGCCCTCTCATTCACTTGCCCTTTCTAATGTTGTGATTTCAGTTAAGCTCGTTTATTACGGGTCCAAAACATTTAGGCAGTTGTGTTTATCCTTGAAAAGATTAAAATGTATTTAGATATCCTTTTCCCTGATGTAATTTGTAGTTGTTAGGATGACTTTGATGCCTCAGTAGGATTCCCTTTTTTGCTCTCATCTTTTTTATAATAATTTGGAGTATTCTAAGGAGAAATTGTGCAGTCTCTTCTCTGTTACAATCTAATATTCTGATTATTGTTTTATATCTCTATATAGATGATTCCGAAGCTAGGCTGCAATGTACCGAATCTTCCAACTTTGTGAATAACCATCAACTTGAAGAAATCAATAATGAAAATATGGAAGTGCCACCATGCAGACATAGTGCCGCGCATGAGGATTCCACTTCTAGCGCGGCTGATGATGTGCCAATTAATGTCCCTGGCGTTTACAATACCACTGATGAAGAGAATTTAAGCGCAGATAAAACATTAGAGAACAATTCCTCGAAGACATCCGGACTGTCTCACAAAGCTCCGGGTAGCCTTGATGAATTCAAAAGCAAAGCGTTTAGTTTAAAATCCAAAACAGGGAATGAGCAGTTGGGAAGTATTAGACAAAGAGTGGAACCTGGTGGTAAAGAATATAACTATGCCTCCGCTTCAAAGGGAGCGAAGATATTGGCATATAACAAGGAATCAAAGGGTGCAGAAAATGTACTGAGCAAAGACAAAGACAAGTACCTCAGGAATCCGTGTTCAGTTGACGATAAGTTTATTGTGATAGAACTCTCTGAAGAAATTTTGGTGGATACAATCATGCTGGCAAATTTTGAACATTATTCTTCTAATTTAAAAGAGTTTGAACTACTTGCGAGCAAGGTATATCCTAACGAGAACTGGGTTAAGCTTGGTAACTTCACAGCTGGAAATGTGAAGCAGGAACAGAGGTTTACTCTTCAAGACCCAAAATGGGCGAGATATCTCAAGTTAAAGCTGCTGAGTCATTACGGTTCTGAGTTTTATTGCACTCTTAGTGTGGTGGAAGTATATGGAGTTGATGCCATAGAAAGAATGCTGGAGGATTTGATACATCCACAAAACGATGTTTTTGTGCCTGGGGAATCAGCTAATAAGCAGAAAACTGAAGTCCCTGATATTGTGTTACCTGAGGGCGATGGTGGCATTGATCAAAATCCATTAAACGGAGTGCCGCCTGATAAAATAGTTGATAATTCTATTATTAAATCTGACATTCTGGTGAGCCCTGTGCCGGATCCTACTGAGGAAATAAGGCTACAACAAAATGGTAGGATGCCTGGTGATACGGTCCTTAAAATCATAATGCAAAAAGTTCGTTCTTTCGACATAAACCTTTCTGTTCTCGAGAGATACCTCGAGGAACTGAACGCCAGATATGGAAACATTTTTAAAGAGTTCGATAAGGAACTGGAAAATAAAGATGTACTTCTGGAGAAGATCAAATCTGACATTGATGGTTTCCTTGAAAGCAGGAATCTCATGGTAAGCTTAGTTTCTGTTCATTACACTTGAAATATATCATGTAGGGTTTTTTTTCATCAAATTTGGGATTTAACTCTATCCATCTTTTCTAATGCACAGTCTAAAGAACTGGATGATCTTATTTCGTGGAAATCACATGTATCTGGGCAGTTGGATGACATAATCAAAGACAATGTCCTTCTCAGGTTACATTCATTCTCTGTCATATCTATTAGTAGTTTCTTCAAATATCTGGATATTAGTTGAATACTATCAAGGGTATTAATTTTGCTGGTAATCAGTTAGCAAACTATTTTTCTTGTCTGTGTGTGAGGCGTTCTTAGGTAAGCCTCATCAGAAGATTTTTACTGAAATGTTTTTATTCTCATCTGATGTGTATCAGGTTGGAGCTTGAGAAGGCCCTCCGAAATCAAACATGGGTAGAAAACAAAGGCTTTGCAATGTTTTTCATATGCATGATTTTTGCGTCGTTGTCTATAATGAAACTCTTTGTAGGTGTAATTGCTAGTGTGTATAATTCTTGTTTTGGGGGAGTGAAGGGGGGAAATTCCAGGAAGTTTTGTTACATGAGTTCATCCTGGTTCTTGTTGTTGCTCAATTGTGTTTTAGTAATGTTTATCATATCATTATAATTTATAATACATCGATTTCTTTTTCACTACCATCTTCCTAAATCCCGAATCCAGTATAAAAATACATGCTTTGTATATTGAATTACAAATAGCTACTTCATTTTAAATCTCAGCATCTGATGCCTGTCTGCAAGTTAAATGCTGCAGAATTTATTTGTCTCCATAGTACTGTACAAACAAAAACACAATAAATTTGACTAGTTTGCTATGAATTTAGCTTGAGATTTATTTAACAACTATCTCAGGAGGAGACAATGGCAGAAAATTCTATTCAATTGTCTGGGTAAGAAACCTCACCACTTGTTTTGAATACACAAAGATTAATGTCCCCGTTAGAAAACCATTTAATCTTTCTTTAAAATGACAAACTTATGATATGATCTCTTTTTAAACTACTTAATATTCAATTTTGATACACAAACAATAGATAGAACACACAACACTTTGTGAGCAAGAAAATGTCTTCACTGATTATAGGACTAAATAGCTTATTACAACTGGAACTTTAAAATGGCTTTGTAACTACAGGTTGATTCTTTGAACTCCAAGCTATAGCATCTCCACACATTTTGTAAACAAAAAACCAGATGTGCTTTTACAATTATCTTATATCACCTGCGTAATCACTAAGCCATCAGTGACTTGTTTCCTTTGCGCTCATAAATGATTTGAAAATCCATCGTACATTTAAGCACTCTATTCGCAACTTGAAAGTGTATCTCAGTAGAATTTGTCATCTAGCAAGCCACATAAAATCCGGTCTATTAATTGTTAAATACATGAAGCTTCCCACTATTAGCTTATAGAGAGTTGGATCCACCAGAGTTCCTTTTTCCTTCTTCTCCTTTTGACAACTTAGGACTAAGAGATTTCTGACTCCATCACTTTTATTCATTCTAAACTTATCAAGAATCTCCCTTACAAACTTCCTCTGACATATGTAAAGGTCTTCTCCCTTTAGTACTATTTCAATACCAAGAAATTATCTCATTTTACCAAGGTCGGTCATATCAAAATTTGTTGAGAAATATTCATTTGGATTGTCCCGCACCAAGAATGAAGAAGTGATGAAATATTAATTCTAGAACTTAAAAGTCTAGGCTTTTGACTCAAAACTAGGGTAGAATTCAATTGGGACAATCGTAACAGTTGTATCAGAGCTCATGGTCCGTTGAACCATGTTGTGATGCGATGGGTTGTGCGGTTTATATGCTGCTCTATCCGAGAGAGATCCTGTAGGCCTGCTCCCGCCTACGGGATAACACAGACTGATGTTGAAGAAGGTGCCACCTCCTCACCTGCTAACAGTTCTGAAGCGTGCCTTCCCAAGTGAAGGGGGATAGAGTCTGCTTGTGTGGGCTATCACATGTGAAGGGGAGATTGTTGAGATATATTTATTTGAATTGTCCCACATTTCCAAGAATAAGAAAAGATGAAAGCTTGTATTGAATTCTAATACTAGAACTTATAAGTATGGACTTTTGAGTCAGAATCATGCTATAATTTAATAAACCGAATCGTAACAAAGTTTCTCTTCAATGACTCCTTGAACTTCAAGAGTATGTTGTCACAATTTCCGCTAAATATGAGGTCATCAACTTAGAAGCTAACCAAAAGAATATTATATCTCTCACCACGAAGCTTGTTTTAATTCATACAAAGCCTTCTTTAATTTACACACCTTCCCTTTTTATCCAACTTTGACGAATCCTTGAGGCTGATCAACAAAAGCAAACACATTTAACTCACCGTCATTTAACTCACCGTGGAAGATAGCACGTGACGTCGAGTTATATATGCGCAATTTCTTTGGACTGTAATTGCTATAATGAGTCTAATTGTATCTCATCTTGCCACGGGTACATAAATTTCAGCATAGTCCACTCGAAACTGTTGAGCATATGCTTTCACAACTAGTCTGGCTTTGCACTTTACCATTTTGTCATGTTTAGTGTTGGACCTTTGAGTTTTGATAATGATAAACACTCAACTAATAAATAACCACTAAGTGTGCAGGTGGTTATACCAAAAGGGCGACTGAGTTCCACTTCAGGGAAGGCTAGGGGGAACTCATAAAGGAGTACAGACAGCGCAACCCAGAAAACAAGGCGAGATACAAGTCGGGAAAGAATCCAGCAGATATTCGATTATCCTTCAGGGATAGTCGAATACTTCCAATATAGTATGAGATATACACTAATTCTCCAAGGTTATCTCTTCTGGAAAACAAATTAAGTTTTAATTCTTTATTTATTAAGAGATATCTGATTGGGATTCGGATTAAGGCTGATTTGAGAACCTGAAGATGGCATACCAATCAGGTGCATTAATCCAAGATACTCGGAAGATCACGTGCTGCCCTTTTAAGCAACCAAGCTAGGAGTTGCGGAAAGCGGGGTCTTGAGTGAACGAGAAAAAAGTGCGAGCACCAAGAAAGCATGACGAGTACTCGGAGGTTTTGAACGGTCGAGTTCAAAAGTGATAGAAGGATTGTCCGAGTGCCAGATTGAGTCAAGGAGAGACCAAAGGACAACATATGCGTTGGAAGCGATAAGTAGTTCATTTTGTACCTGACAAGAGATCTGAATAAAGTGACGACCCATCTTTCACAAATCCTTCCAGCAAACACTGGAAGGTAGTGGTTTTACTCATTGCTTCTTTGGCATTGAGGTTTCCACTATAAATAATGAGTATTCTTATTATTTTTATTATTCTTAATTCTGCTGCTATTATTGAATTACCCACTGCATTACCTCCCTGGTAACTCAACCTGAACCTTTACTGCAATACCTCTCGAGTAACCCAAAACTGAGTTACTCAAGAGGGAAACGCTAGCTAACGATCTAACAATTGGTATCAGAGCCAGACGCTCTAAATTTTGAAGTTAGCTTTGTAGGAAAATGGCCTCAATCAGTGATTCCTTCTGGAAACCTCCTATGCTGAAGCCTGGAGAATATGATTGGTGGACTCAACAGATTGAAGCACACATTTGCTCGCTCGATGGACAACTATGGAGAGAAGTTGAGCAGGGACCGTTACCCATCAAGGACACTATGGATCTAACCAAAGACAAGAAAAAGGAAGATTACAATGATGAAGACTACAAGGCTCTGGAGAAGAACAACCGGGTTAAGAAGGTGCTCTATGCAGCTCTCTCCCCTGGTGGTCTCAAGAAAGTCATGAAGTACAAGACTACCAAGGAAATCTGGGATGGATTGTGCCGTTTGTACGGAGGAAACGTGGATATCAAGAGAAACAGAATATTGGTTGCATCCAAGGACTATGAGAACGCCCTGCGTATCACTTGAACTTTTTTAAATTGCAACGTCTTCTCGTTCAACCCCGTCTTCTAATACTACACCATCTTCTATTATAACAACTTCTTTATCATTTTCCCATGTAAGCACACTTGAGGATGTACTAAACGAGTTCATCACCGGCGTATCTTTCGTGCACCAATTCTAAATTTTATCTTCTTCATTTTCCCATGTAAGCAGGGGTACCCCGGAACCCCCAAAAATTTACAAAAAAAAAAAAAAATTATTTAAAAAATTATTAAATATTAATAAATTCTCCATCAATCTTCAAAGCTCCGCATCCGCAAATCGCATCCCCAAATCACAACGTGAGTGCTTGGTGGAGATGTTAGCAAATGATGAAGTTTTGGTTCGTTCCGGGAGCTACGCGTTAGGGTTCACACTTTACGATCATTGTTCGACTTCTATCTTTGTGTTCTTCAACCATCGAAGTCCTTAAAAATATATTTAAAGATGAAACCGACTTGAAAACTCGAGGAGTTGCTTGTAGCTTGGTCGAGAAGATAGAGAGTTATCAATTTATTTTCATTGCTCACTTGATGAAGCTAGTATTGAGGCTGACAAATGTTTTGTAACAATTCTTGCAAAAAAAGATCAAAACATTTTGGAGACCGTAAGTTTGATTCATAACACCAAAAAAAATATTGCTAGCATCGAGGGAGAATTGATGGGATGAGCTTTTGGAAAGTGTAAATAGTTTTTGTGCCAAAAAATGATATTATCATTCTTACCATGGAAGATAAAGTTCAAAGCCGCTTTCCTTTGAATCGTGCTACAACAAATGAAGCACACTTTAGATTTGATATATGTTATCAGGTACTTCAAAAAAAAAATTCTATTGTCTATTGAGTTAATTTGTTATCATTAAATTGCTAATGATAAGCTACTTGTCTAGGTGATTGCCCGAATTTTTCAAGAGATGCAGAATCGCTTTGGTGAGTCAAATAAATAATTGCTCACTTGTATTGGGTGTCTTAATCCTAAAAACTCATTCTCCAAATTCAATAGTTCAAAGATAATTCGGCTTGCGGGGTTGTATCCGCAAGAATTCTCTAAGTGTGCTTTAATGGAGATTGAAGAATAACTTAAGGGTTGGATTTATGAGATGAGAGAAAATGATAGATTTTCTTTGCTACAAGATATTGGAGATGTTGCTAAAAAGATGGTTGATGCGGGATACCACACTGCAATGAAGATTGTCAAGACAGATTTGCGTAAGAAAATTGGAGATGATTTTCTCACTAATTGTTTGGTTTGCTATATTGAGAGGGGCGTGTTTAAGAGCATTGATAATGAAGTTATTATGCAGTATTTTCAGAGCATGAAGACTCGCAAGCAAGGCTTACCTCCTATACTACGACTAGAGATAGAGTGACCCAATAGTTTTTAGTTCTAGTATTGATTTTTTTTTGTGGTTAAACAGATTGTTTCCTTTTGTAGCCATACATAATGATAATGAGTTGGTGACTTCTTTTTGTATAAAACGAAATGAATTATAAGTATCGTTTTTATATACGATAGATGTTTAAATTATATCATGATTTTTTTTGTGACCCCCCTCTGTCGAAGCTCTAGATCCGCCACTGCATGTAAGCACTCTTGAGGATGTACTAAACGAATTCATCACCTGCTTATCTTTCGTGCACCAATTCCAAATTTTATCTTCTTTGAACACAATCGTCTCAGCCGATAATAACTTTATTTGTTTGGGGACTGTACATTCTATAAGCTTTTGGCTCTTCACTAAAACCCCAAAACGTGACTTTGCAACTTTTATCATCAAGTTTGGTTCTCTTTTGTCTTGGAATGTGCACATGTCCTAAACATCCGAAGACTGATATCAGGCTTGATCTCGCACCAAGCTTCTTCTGGTGTCTAGTTTGTTGAGTATAAGCACTTAGAAATTTGTCCCACATCGAATGATCGATGGAAGAGATGCTAGCATATCTTGGGTTACACCACCATGACTCATGAGCAAAGGCTTTTGAGTCATATAAGGGTATAACCAAAACTTGGGTCGGGCCTTTAGTCATCTTGGGCTAGTCCGTTTGGATTAATGATCGGGATAAGTGATGGACTGGGTCACTTAGTCCAAATCATTTGTCATGCCCCGGATCAACCCCATTTTAGAAGTCCAAAATAAACGGGTCGTGACAATGCGGTCTAGGCTAGTATGCGATTGTGGGATACGCCTCTGAGCGTCAAGTGCAGGCGAGACGCCTATCTGACGGCAATGTGGGTTTACCCATAGGTGGGAGTCGCGTGTTGCTCACCTACGCTGACCGTTTGTGTAGGTTAAGACCCGTGTGATGGGCAGTCGCGTTGAACGAACCTACTAATTGCTGCTACGATAAGTTAGTGAGCTTTCTGGAAACACGTTCAACTTCCCAAGTGAGGGGGACTGTTGAGTATAAGTGATGGAGCGTATTTATACGATCCATCCAGTTGTTTATTCCCATTATTTAGTTGCATTTTGTTGTGAAAGATTACTTCTTGGTAGCGTTTTGCATCATAGGTGTATCAGGACCACTTTGGAGCTTTATTGCGCATTTGGATGGATATAGAACGAATCTGGGCAGATTGACCTATTTGCAGTCGAGGGCTTTATGAGCGCATGATTCTTATCCGATTGAAGTATGCTATAGCTTGTTGGAAAGCTAACTCAAGGGGCTACAATTTCTTAGATTACATCACGACGTGATTCGAAGGTTTGAAGGGTCAAACAAGCAAGATTCTAATGCAGCAGAAGTGATTCGCCCAAACAGTGGGCGAATCAGAAGTGATCTGCCCAAGCCAAGAGTGATTCGCCCGAATGTTTTTGATCCGTGAAGAAGGGGAGTGCAACTGAGTATTTGTTTCGCCCGAATCACTTTGAAGGCAGCTCGAATCAAAATTGATTCGCCCAAGCTTATGCACACACTTTGATTCGTCCGAATCACTTTGAAGCTTGCCCGGATCAATTGATTCATGCAGCAGGGGAAGAGCACTGAGTGTTTGATTCGCCCAAATCACTTGTCAAAGATTGCACGAATCACTTGATTCGTGCAAGAGATGGCCGGCCCAAAAGAATGAAAATAAAGAGAAGAAAAGGGATAAAGAAACTCTAATTCGGGAGGGCTTTAGAGGCAATTTGGAAAAGGGTTTGGCGAGAGTTTTTTGCAGAACAACTGAAGAAAAAGAACCAGAATCGAAGTAGGAGAAAAATCAGAGTTTGGAGAGATGGAATTACTGTTCATCGCACACTGTTCATTGCCGGAGTTACTGTTCATCGCCGGAAACACTGTTCACAGTTTTATTTTTTTCTGAATTCAATTTACTTTCATTATTGCTTTAGATGGATTGTAGTAGCTAAACCTTAAATTCAGTTTGGGGATTTTTGATTTGCGACAACGGTTTGAGATACTAATGTTTCGTAATTTAATTTAGTGAATTCTTGTTCTTCGTTTGAATTACATGCTCTGAATATCAAGTTAGCATAGCCTAGCGGTGAAACTGAGTTATCTATTGCGTGATATTGGATTGATTTCTCTATTAGTTAAGCCTAGCGCTATAACCTAATCGGTGTTGTTAAACGAGTAATTGTTAAACCTATTTGAGAACTTAGCGGTTGAGAGTAGGTATAACACTAGAGTCGACATTGTCCTAGCAGGATTGTTAGACCAGAACAGTAGTTTACTAGTTGATGCATGTTTCAATCAATGATAACCAGTTGCAATGCATATCCCTAAACTGACTTTTCTTTGAATTTGACAACAACAAACATTCTTCCTACAACCTCTTTTAGTGTGATAATTAATTAGTAAAATTTTATAGCTGATTGCTCTCTTTTGGGTTTGACCATGCTTACTGCTTGCTAGTTAATAGGATATTATAAATATAAATTTGGCGCACACAATGACGTGTCGTCAATAAGCACTTAAGAATTTATCCCACATCGACTGATAAATGGAAGAGATGCTAGCATTTCTTGGGTTACACCACCATGCTCATGAACCAAGACTTTTGAATCATATAAGAGTGTAACCCAAAATATCTAATAATTTCCACAGTTTTATATAGGTGAGGTAGGGCTGCGATTTAAAAGATAGGTCATCCATTTTACTCCTTCAGCCCACAAATTCTAAGGAAGTTGCTTCTCTGCTAGGGTAGAGGAACTAAGGTTCACAATTATTTGATTTCTCTTCTCCACCATTCCATTGCTGTCCTTGCAAAAATTGTTGATTGCGTTTTTTGAGTAATAAATAAAAGTGCCTGCATAGAGAAATTACCAACAATCATTAAGAATGTTGAAAGCTACAACTACATGGTCAGGAAACATGGGACATGTTCCAATATCATTAAAGTAAGCCTACCATGTTTAAGTAAGCGTAATCCGAACTAAAATACAAGTTAGGTTTCAAAGCGTCTTTAGCAATCATAAAATGGCATGGTTTTGAAAGAGTACTTCCCAAAATTTGAATTTAATCAAATTTAGAGGATATAAAAATAAGGGAATTTGTTGACATCATCCGGGTAATTAAACCTGAATTATTTTGTGTAGTCAACCAATAAGGTGAATTTTTATTAAAACAATGTATCCATCTCTTCCTAAACATATGTATGAGTTACATATGCCTCTCAAGTGGGAAGGGGCAGTCGACACATATTCCCATCATTGGTGTGAAATTGTTGCCTCTTTCTGAGTTTTTGTTTCCAAAATGCCATCCTTCAAAGTTATATTTCTGATTTGCCAGTTTGGAAACAAATTGTGTATGAGAAAGATACTTTATTTCTGTTTTCATTCAGTCATCATTCATGTGGCATCGAGTTGCTGTCTTTGAAAAAAGCGATTTGTTTAAAATTAATATCGCGACATCCTTCTTCTCTCCTCCTCCCACCTCCGACATGTACGCGCCGTCGTCCGCCAACTTTCGACCAATCATAATTTAATTTTGAACGATACCATCTTTCCTAAAGGCAGATTGTTTTCAAATAATAATTCGCCGATACATGAACATTGATTTGACGCTGATATGATAAAAGTAGGTATATTTGTTTGGAAAGTGACAAATTAGGATATATTTTAGAAGAAAAAAAACTGCAACATGAAACTTTTTTTTCCTCATGTTTTTTTTTTCTCATTAACAATACAATATAATTTTATAACTTTTAAATCTTTATTGTATTTTTAATTATCCTTTTAGCAAAAAACAAATTAGATAATTTCTAATTAAAACTGTTGATTTAAATTACTGTTTATTATGACCTACGCCCAATCGAACTCATCATCGCAACAATCCTCATTGCCTTCTCAAAATCAAACTCGAATTGGCCCAGGGGCGGATCCGGCCTTTGGCTAGTTGGCCCAAGTAGCCAAAGGCTAATAAAAAATTTAAAAAAAAAATTCCAGCAATCTCTCTTCTCGCCTTCTCTTCTGTTCTAGGTTAGGCTACAGATTTGTGCGCCCTCAATCTCCGCTCGCAGGCAGTCAGCAATCAGGCTTTGTGCCTCCCATCTGCGCTCAGTCGTAGACCTCAGTTAGACAGATTTGTGCCTCCGTCCCTGCTCTCAGTCCCTGGTCTCAGCCTCTCAGCCCTCAGGCAGTAAGCTCTCTCAGTCTCAGGCTCTCAGCCACTACTGCGGAGTTCGGACTTATGAACTTCGGATTCAAAGAAGCTGCCTGCCTCTTACCTTGATTAATCTGTCCCTGCCGACCAGCGACTACACGTCCAAATTCTCAGTCCAGACGAATCCTTCGACGAAGGTGAAAATTCGTCAGGCGGTGACCCTCCTCCGTCGAATTCTGCCGTGTTTTCCGAAGGCGAACGAGTCCTCGCTTATCACGATCCTCGGATTTACGAAGCCAAGGTATGGTTATGATATACACCTCTTTAGTTGTGTGCAATTTGGGTGTCGTGGTTGAATTGATTCGGCATATCTGGATTTTGCGTAAAGCAGGTTTTCTTTGTTAATTTGAATATTGATACAAGAGCATGGAATGAGTAATATTCTCTTTAAATTTATGATTTAGTTTGCAGTAGATATTATTTTAGAAAAAAATTCATAACTCCGTTAGGAGAAGTTGGGAAAGAAAGTTTGATTGGAGGGTTGTGAAGAGAATTCTTGGAATTGGTTGTTTTCAGTTGCAGGATCTTTGTGAATTCATAGTTTTAACGGTATTATTTGTACGTGATGATAAATAAATATGTAATGGAAGTTGATTACATCCCGAGAAAAAATCCGGTGAAGCCAAAATTCATGGGCAGCAGATCTCAGACCCCACACCGAGTCACCGCGACGATGCCTTTATTGGTTACTGTTTATGAATTCTTCTTCTGATTGTATTGAATTCTTCTTCAAACAAGCTGCCTCCTGCCTTTATTGGCAAATGGTAATGGTTAGTGTTTATGATTATGAATTCTTCTTCTGAATTCTGATTGTTGACATTTTCTCAATTGTCATTGAAAAAAACACTGAGCACTGAGCACTGAGCCACTGAGGACTGAATCAGACTATCAGAGCCATTAATCTTCAATGTTTGTATTACAAGAAAACTTGTAAAAGATTGGGTTGTGAAGTGAATTGAAGTGAAATTGTTCTGTGTATTGAAGTGAAATTGTTTCTTGCCTATATGTTTGCATTGAAGTGGAATTTTAGTTTCTTATTGGGTTCATATATTCATTGCTTGCTAACCTGCATAAATATTTGTATTGAAGTGAAATTGTTTCTTAGCCTATATATTCATTGCAATTGCAATGATCAAATTTATGACAAATATATTTGGTAGTTCTATCACCATCCTATATATTTGGAAATTGGAAGGGCTGCTCACGGATTGCTTATGTATAGGTTTACTGAAGACAATTGCAGATTAAAGAAATGCTAAGCGTTACAAAAAAAATTTTCAGCCCTATATAGAAATCATTCCTGGATCCGTCCCTGAACGCGCCGCTCGAGTCCGCCGCCGCCTTGTCCTTGTTCTCTTCCGCAGCCGGCGTGAACATCCAGCTTTTCGCGTCCCGCAAAGCGTTGACGGTGAGTCCGTTTGAGCTTAGGAGGGAAAGATGGTGCGTAAGGCGCCGTCGAAGAAGCAGCAGAAGGGTGGAATAGACTTCAAGGTCCGTTTTTTAGCTTTCAAGATGGACATATTGTATAGTTTTTTACAGGTGTAGGAAGTGATTGATGTTGTGTGTTTCATGTCATATTGGTCCAGAAAATCAGGAGGAAGATTGGTCGGAAGCTGCCGCCGCCGAATAATGCAACTAACACAGAAATCAAGTCCAAAGGTAAGAGGATGAATGCGTCTTTTTAATTTGATTTCATTATGTGTGTGAAGCTTGAATTAGGATAGGAAGAAAGCCATCTTGAAACAGCCTTTGAGGCATAAGTTGTATTGCAAAGTCCAAGGGGAAAGGTGGCTATATGTGATGGATTGGGTGCTACAGTCTACATTATGGATACTGTAGATTTTTCTTGCTCTTAAGCCCTGGGTTATGGGCTGTTTGTTGTTGATTGTCTATGTGAACTTGGCTTTTTGGTAAATATCAAGTGATGTTATTAATGATGTTATGAATATGTTCCGCAGCCATTATTCTACCAGAGCAAAGTGTTGCTTCAGATAAGACAGGTTTTGCCGTAAGCAAGAAAGGATTGACTTTAAAGGAACTTCTCCAACAAACTTCCCATCACAATCAAAAAGCCCGTAGGGGTATATTTTTATTCTTATTTATATATATTTTTGACACATCATGTTGAGAATGTTTTATACTTAGATTGTATGTTTTCTCTAAGCCGACAAATTGAGTATCTAAACTTCAATCGCGCATTTTAACTAATAAAGGCTGATGATATGGTTCAATACACGCAAACCAATTTTTTATTTATTTTTCTTATATGGTTTTCTCCTGAAAATCAGGGTGGAAAGTACCTAGTGTAACATCAATATATTTATCATAATAGATGCTGTAGCCAATCGTTTATGATATTGATATCGTCATCTTTTGTCACATACTACAATCAGGTGCTATGCAGTTACATGATTCTAAATCACTGTTCAAATTGATGGTCAAACAACAATTATTTATTGGAATGATAGTTAAAATGTCGTGTTATATTTCTATTGCTTTTCCTAACCGCCTCACCTGCAGAGGCAGTATATTAGATGTTGCTGATGTTTATTTTTTGTTTGTTTGTGTTTTTTGAAGATGCGCTAGTTGGTGTTAGGGATTTGATCTCTAATCATCCAGCAGAGTTACGGTCACACAAATATGCTCTTGTAGAAAAACTACGTGAGCGTATAAGTGATGATGATAAAGTGGTTCGAGAAGCAGTCTATCAACTTTTTAAAACAATTATTTTCCCAAGATCAAAAGAGGTGATTATTTTGACTTCTTAATTTCATTCTGTGGGGATTATGTACAAATGTATCTTTTGTGCATGCTGTCTATTTATATTACCCTTAGTTTCTTGATTAATTTTCACTTTAGTTCCTCCATCTAGTTATCTGTTCCTCTTGTTGACTGAAGTGGTTTTTATTGGAGTAGGTTGAAGTGTTTGAATACAAAGAATTAATAACGAATCGTAACATAATATATCCTTAATATCAAATGATTGACTATGTTTTTCCTTATTATTCCTTCACAGGACAATCAAAGTATATTAGTATCCTCAATGATGACTCATATATTTTGTGCAATGACAAATTTAGAGATCGACATACGCTTGATGGCTTTCAAGTTTCTGGATCTTGTAATCCAAAATTATCCCTCGTGCTTTTCTACTTATGCAGAAGAGGTAAATTTTTTTAAACTTACATGTCATGTAAGATTTTGTTAAAATATCTCTTGAATAGTGCGTAACAAAGTTTAGGTCAATTCAGGTATCTTATTCTTGCTTCCTGCAAAACGTATTATTTTTGCGTATGGTTATGTTCGAAACTGCAATTTATCTCGATTATTGCAGAATTGGAAAGGAACAGTAACTATCGGCACACAGAATTTTTCATTGATGTTAATTATTTCTACTCATATACTTAAATAATCTAAAACAAAACTCACTTGGTTATCTTTTGAGATTGAAATATCTTGGTAGCTCCATGCGTGATTGAGTG
The DNA here is from genome assembly GCA_963678935.1 of Umbilicus rupestris. Lineage (NCBI taxonomy): Eukaryota > Viridiplantae > Streptophyta > Magnoliopsida > Saxifragales > Crassulaceae > Umbilicus > Umbilicus rupestris. Next base: position 9,435,952 of record OY787627.1, on the reverse strand, counting down.
TTTCCATGATCATAAATGGTGAAGTGCTGACCAGAGTTGTAAATTGATGGTTGTAATGGTTAGTGATTTTTTATTTATTCATTTACAATCATATAGTAAATGAAATATATCGATGGGCTAAATGATTATAAGAATTTATATTGATAATCATTCATACTCATTACGTGTACTTGCTAAATGGTAGAATGTGGTGTATGTATTTTAGCCATTAATGTGGATGTATATAAATGGTTGAACCTTTTAGAACCATTTATAAAAGGATTTAGTGGATGACGCATTAACAACCACATAATAAACGCTTCTCTTAATCATGACAGTAGTTAACATGGATGGCAAATGGTTGCGCATCTGTTCGAGAACTTCAGCAATGACAGGATGTTTGGGGCTGGTTCATCAATTATTGTTATCAGACATATTGATATTTTAGTGATTGGTTTCAGTATTTGTTGGATGGAATCGATGTTCTTAAATTAAATAAATGTCTCTGGGCTTATTACCAACCCACATTAATATGTCGTTATTTCCTGTTAGCAAATATAGGACCTCTGTTCATTATTGTAAGTTAATAACATATTTAAACAGGTACTGCAGAGCTATGATGGAATACTTCGAAATAAAAAGTTCTATATGCAAGAGAAGGGGAAACTTAAGCACGCCCTTGCTGGACTATTCCACTGCTTGTCACTATTGCCTGATGATACACTGAAAGCTGAATCATCAATCGATGTACTGTAATACTCAATAACTATATGTGCTTGTATCTATCATATTCTGTATTGATATTATTCTGAAATAGATTTTAACATCGACGCTCATCCGTCATTATTTTTCTATATTTTAATTTAGTTTAATTTCTCTAAATAATTAATTATAATTTACGTAGAGTCTCTAAATAAGATATTCTGAAATACGAGTTAACTCACAAGTACTTGAAAGTTAATTACTGTCACTCATATTTCCTGTAACTGACATTTGAATTTTCAATCTGTGTTTTGGTCTTCTTAATTCGAAGTAAATGCTAGCTGCATCTTGAAAGCTTCTATTCAATCTTTTTGCCTCTTTCTTTACTTTTGTTGAGCTAATGAAATTGTCAGACCATTTTCTTGAAGGAGTAAGACTTCTGGAAATTGTTTCATGCTTGATGCCTCCTCTTCTTTACTAATATCCGTATTTCTGTTGCAGCTTAACATTTCTGGAGGAGCAGTCTTGCACGCCTTCAAGTCACAAGCGCGTAAAGATTATCCTGGTATGTGGTTATTCCTGTGGTGTTACCAAATATGTGTTTTCCATGGCTTGCCCTATATGATTGTGCAAAAAGATGTTAGTCTTCTTGCATCTGAGCGTTCTCTACTATAATGTAACAAGTAACAACTGATGCAGATGAAGAGTTGCAAAACAGCACATTCTCTGAGCTACATATTAGTTGCAAATATTGAACCTGTTTGTTTTTTATTTTCATCCTTTGGTCAGAACACAACGTTATCAGGGATGCCTTTACTAAATAGATGATGGTGCGAAGGTACTACTGTACCAGTTGCACATTCTGAGTGCAAAAGAAACTGCGGTGGTTGTTAGAAGTTGATGTGATGTACTATTGTCGTTTTTTCTGTCCTCATTATAATTTTGCATGTCATTCTCTGTTAATGAGGATTGTTTAATCATGTATAGGATTTTCTCAAGTCTTCAGGAAGTTGAAGGACCTGGTTCCTACTTTAGTTAACTGTTTGCAGGAGTTAACTCCATCAACTCAATCGATGGAACTCCTCGATGTGCAATCATTTGATTGCATGCTATGCATCCTGCAAAGCATAGATAAGGCTGTAAGATTCCTAATACACGGAAAAGCAAAGATCCAAAATCACTCAAAAGGTTGTGATGCGGCGACATATGATGAAATTTTGCCAGTTCTGTTGAAGAGGGTTTTCACTGTATTTCCTTTGAGCAGAACAAACTACCAATCTGGAAAGGTTTGATGATATCATCTGTCAAACATTATTTTGCTTTGTAAAATTCAGTGACATTTTCAGCATTACATGATTCTTTTTATTGTTTCTTGCCATCTTCCTGCATCTGTTTGGAGTTGGTACATAAAATACATTATTTGCCATTATTTTGCATCTTAGTCCGCTTAGGCAGTTTTTGTTTAGGAAATCTGCATAGTAGATCCATTGGAAATTTATTATTATTCAGTCATTGGAAGTTCATGAATAAATGAAGACATGTATGATGCATCAAAAGTAGCATTTTGAAGAAAAACATATAATCTTGTATTTATGTTCACAAGCGTCACACATCATGGATGACATATGCTTTATTTACTAGTTGATACATTTTTATAGAGTAAGTTAAAAGATGAAACTTGAATGTCATTGTACAATACCACGTTGTTGTATTAGTTCTGGTGGGCCATGTGACGGTTAGGACAAATGACATTTCGTTCCATCCTTCCCATGTTTTGAAATCCTTTTCCTGATTATTTCAGGCTTTCGGCTATTAATTTAATGTAAAATTTACCAATTTACTTTGCGTATTGCTTTCTGAATTTGTCAGATGTTTAAACTGTCAGTTATATAAGTGCTGAGTTCGATCTCTAGTCTATTGTTATGGCCATCACCTAGTAACCATAGTTGGGACTTTGATGGATCTAATGTTTGTTTTCTTGATGGCAGGACGATGATAGGTATTTTGTTTTGAACGTCGCGGTTACAGAAATATTTTTGCACATGGATGTTAATGTACAACTTCCTAAAAATCTACTGAATAGATTTCTTGAATTCATAGAGCATGCACTGCATGTGGAGGTGAGTTTTTCCCCGTTGCTTTTTATTCGCATTACAAGGAGTTTTTGCGAGTATTACTTGGACAGCGGGACAAAAACAATATTTACTATTTATGCATGCATGTTAAAATAATATTCATGACAATACAGATTTAGCACGTCACTTCAGATGTCAAATTTGTCACTGCCATGTCCTTATGAACTTTCCTTTTCTTTTCTTTTTTTCCTTTTCAGTTTTTACACCGAAACTAATTTAAATTCTAGCAAGTATAAACTAGTTTTGGACATAACATTCATATTTCTATTTTATTATAATTAAAGAAGTTGTATTTATATTGTAAGGCAGGTAGTCAATGATAAAAACCTTATTACCATCAATATGTTTTTAAGAAAATTGGGTAAAAACATAAAAAAGCTTTTTTTTATGATTATTTGAATTTGAATTTATGATCTAAAATAATTTTTATAAACGTTTGTATATTAAGGCCATGTGCTTTTGAGCTTAAAATTTGTGTAAATAAGTTCAGTACTTCAGTACAACCTATTAACTTAAAACTCATTATCCTCATCAAGTTAAGGTGAGTGTGGTGGTGGTGGTAATGAGCATACGGTGGTGTTAGCGAGTAATGTGTCGGTGATGATGATGATGATGATGATTGTAGTAGTCTAACTGAAGGTGGTGTTATAAGTGAGAGTGAGTTCGGCGGTGGTACTGAGTGAGATTTGTAATAGTGAGTCCGGTGATGATGTTGATGATTGTAGATGGTGGCGGTTAGTGTGAATGTGGTTGCGATATGTTTAAATTTAAGTAAAGTTATAAATTAATTAAATTCTTCGATTCAAAATATAGACCTTTAGTAAAGTTTAGCATTTCAAAAAACAATACCTATATTTCAATTAATGACAATGTTGAAACATTTGGATAAGCCACATCATGTTTGTGCCAAGATGACATCTAATAATTATGTGTCCACTTATACATTATTTAGTTGTCAGATGGAAACGTGTGATGAGAATATATATGTTGTTTTGTAGAATGGTGGAGCTGCACAATCCCAAAAGAAGTTCCTTGAGAAACATATAATCTTGCTTCTTACTTCAATTCCAAAATTGATATCTCAAGTCAATAGCATTTGGAAGAATCGCCTTCTTGAGGTTTGTGCTTCTTTATCACTTTGAGATATAGTATTGATAAAATTAGTTGCCCATTCATTTTTTACCATTTAAGTGTACTGTTTAATCTGTTTTTCTTCTCAATAAAATAGTTCAGGATAAGTACGTGACATATATCTATCTCATTGCTGCTCTACTTTGAAGTTTAAACTGTGACATTTTATTTTAGAGTGAACATTAGTATGTTGTCCGAAGGAGTAAATTAGTCCCGCATCCACGAATCAAAGAGAATTGTACGGACGTAGAAATTTTATTAACTGGAATAAGCTTCCCAAAAATTTTCAGTTTCTCATTGATTTAGGCATGCTACTATCTTGAAATTTGCATATGGTAACAAAATTTACTAAAATGTATATATCTGAAAATAAAAATCACTCAAGAGTCTAATCGCTAGTCTCAAATGCAGGCATTCACTGCAGCTTTTAGAGGTTGTCATCATGAGTCGGCCACAAAACTTGCTTGCCTATCTGTCATTGAAGAGATGCTGGTTCCTGTAAGTACTGGTCGTGATAAATCTGGAAGTTGTATGTGTTCAACATTGTGGTGCTCTATTTTATATCAATTCTTTTGTTTGATTATGTTTTATGAACACAGAGGTCTGGGAAATCGTGCATGGATACTAGTGACCCTAATATAATAAGCCACCAAATTTCATGGATGAGGGAGCTTCCATGGTTGACACTTCAACTTGGAGATAAATATCCGTCAGCATGCCAGGTGATAACTAAGTTAAAATAAGGTTTCAGAGTGTGTGCAATCTTTACCCCAATTTGATTGCCACGCCTTAGTTTGCAACTGCACTGTGATTCATTAATTCTCACCTTTTCATTTCCACTTATAGTTAGTTTGGTTGGCGAAGTAGGTAATTTATTTGATTTGTTATTTTACAGATTTTGTTGCATCTCCAACTTCGCCTAGGACAATATGCTCCAATGAGCCCTACCATTGCACATGAATACGATAGTATCCAATTCTCGTTGATGGAATTCTATGGTAGATTTTCAGATGGTAATAAAACATACACAAGTGCCTTCTATTTTAATGGTCATCGGTTACCATCTTTTGGTTATTAATAATGCAGGAATAGTACAGTATGGTCCTTTCACGAGAATATCTCCGGAACTACAAGAACTGTCAATCAGTTGTCTTTATTATGTTTCTGTTATCGACTCCCATCTGCTGGAATCGTTAGTTGCTTGTTGCTTATGTAAGTGTCACTTATCATCTTCTTTTAAGTTCAGCAATCTTTATTTTATGTATCATATATTTTACCGCCTTGCTCACCTGCTCACTTCTCGGTTTTGGGTTTATGAGTTTTACTTTCCATTTTAATTTCTAGTAATGTATGAAAATTGATATTTTTGTGGGTATTATTTTCATCAGAATCTCAAACTGTAACTTTGGTATAATTCTCAAGAGACCAAGTGTTACATGCTTCTGAAATTGAAAATAAAAGTTGACGGAGAAATCGATAATAATCTGGAATATCAACCACGGAAATAGATATGAACATGTTGGATAGATTAATACAGCGGCATAAACATCCTGCACCATGTATTAGTCTGCTGTGATTTTTGACTGGCAGATCATCTATGTTTCTTCGTAGACCTTGGAAAGTATTCATAAAAATTGTGCAATATTTGATGATTATTTACCACTATAACATTGAGCTGTCATTCCTGATTATATTGGAATATTTTTCTGGCATTGTATTCAGAATTTTTGAATGGTGATTTCTAGATAATCGTCTTCGATTTTATGACTTTCTTGAGGCATTGATGTTGTATGTAAGTTATCTTAGATAGTAGACATGGTTTAAGTGATTGATATACATTGCTATTAGCTGTTAGATTTCTTCTGATTTGATTCTTCTAATATCAGGTCCAGACTTGAATTCGTGTACTCTATCTCGTATTATAGAAATCATCCAATCCGCATATAAAGCTGGACGTGTTGGGACAGCTGATTACATTAGTTTCATCATCAGCATAGTGTCACGCTACCGAGTATCCTCTGGTGAGTAAGAATATGACATCAACCAATTTCAGATCTTTATGATTTTATGATGACTGTATTGTGTTATCCTCTTTGCTCTGGTTTTTTGGGGAAATCTGAGTTCTTAGTTCTGATTTAGATACCATTGACCTTCTCAATCTTCTTTTGATTGGTCCCCTACTTGTTAACTAAAAAGTACCTGATACAAAGATTTAGTTGCTTTTCCCCGCCGACCTGTTACATTATTTAGTTGATTTGTCTTGTATGTTAAATTATGTTTTGCAATTACTCATCTCTGTCTAAAGATACTTTATGTTTGCAGGCACAATTAGTCATGGAAAGGAGACCGATTCCAAGATGTCAAATCATGTAGTTTTCAAGTCACTCATCACTGTCATTTGTTCCGGTCTCTCCCAGTTGGGTGATCCGTCTCTTATTCTTCAATTGTTAGAGAGTGTAACAGTTGATCAAATGGTAAGTTCTAGAATCTTGTGAACATGTAAATGAATCTACAACTCACTTGATGACCTTTCGAACAATATTATGTGTGCATCTCGTATAGTAAAATATATTTATGCTCTTCAATGTCAACCAAGATCTAGCTCTTACAAGTAGTTCAATGAAGATTTTGTCACTTTGAATTTTACAACAAAATAACAATTTAAACATCATTTTGTGCCCTTGTTTTTTTCCAGTCGGGAGGAAAGCTATCTATCGAAAATATATGTGCGCTTCTCAGAGTTTTGATGACACTGGATTCAACACCTACAAAGCTTTCTGAAGACAGCATTGCTAAATTAAGTAAAGTTATACCGGGATACTTGGTTGATGTCACACTAGTATGTTCTTTACGTTTTCTTATTTGACAAGTAATCTTAGGTACTCATTTTTTTCCTTCTAATTGGAACTTCAAACTGTGTTGCAGAAACTTCCCAATGATGCAGAGGAGGATAATGTATCTCATCACTTGCCAGCACTCCTTTATTATTTTCTCCCTTGCTTTATCTTGTTTCATAGAAGCCAACAGATATTTAGTTCAGTGCTGAGCGCGTTGGGGTCAATGATAACTGACGGCGTTCACAAGAGTTCTGCAGCTGAGATTTCAACAAAAGCTAGTGCTATTGTCTCAGTTCTTTTAGTGATACACAGACATGATAAGTTTCATAAAATTCTATGGTCATGCAAGGCTGAGATCGACTCGATGCTGCGTATGATATCTATAGTACAGGTATGACATTGAGGTGCTTAATGGTGTGAAATTGTATTGCTGATGATGCTCATATTTGACACCTTGGATTTCTTACTATACTATCTGCTCTGCAGTTGTCCACGGCAATGAGTGGAAGCGTGGAAGACAGACACGAGATGCAATGTGCCGCTGACAGACTGAAGAACCTACTGAAGCATATTCCTTCATGATCTGTATGCTAAACTCAAGTAAGTATCCCAATAAGTCGGAACATACCCCTTTTCTTTAATTTGATAAAAAAGTGTCTGATAATTTCAGTTTGCTGAGATGATTCATATTATGACAGATGTATACCAACACTTTTATTCGGCTGCCCGTCAGATTTGATCCTGATTCGTTTCAATGATGGGGTCAGAGAGCTGAGGTTGCGGCTATTGAAGACAACAGAAGGTTCAGTGGTTGTGTTTATGTTCTCCACATACTTGTCACAGTTGTTAGCAGCCACTCGCTAGAAATTTTGCACGAGAGGTTAAGGATGGATGTCGTATTACTGAATTGAGTTTTTAGGATATGGGAAGATGTAAACTATTTAACCAACCACAAGTCTACATGTAGAACAGGAGATGGGGTAGTCAGGTCATAGTAACTTCACTGTTTAATATAAAGATCTTTCATGAGTAGAAATTTAATCTAACTTTTGATTTTACGCTCCTATGTAAATTAATAATTTTCATTCCTGTCCTTATTTTTCGTGAATATTTTTAATATTTTGTTTATATTCTCGCTTTTTGATATCAAGACATTTTTTGAATCGGACTAGGCTAAGAGCATCTGCACCGGTGCTCTCCTTGAGCACTTGCTGCTGATGTGGAAGAGGTGTTGGTTACTGTAATTTGTGCAGGCAGCAACTCTCAATTGCTATGTTGTTTTGAATTTATAAAGAAACTTATATAAGTACATATAAGTACAGATAAATAAATATAACTATTCATCATATCTTTCACTACTACCACCACTATTCACCACCACTACAAAAACATCACCATCACTATTCATCATCTTTTTCATCAACACATCACCACCACTATTCATCACCACCACCACTATTCATCATATCTTTTATCCAACACCACCACAGCACTACCACCCCAACCATAAACGCCACCACTACCACCATAATTATAATGTATTTATTTTAAGTTAAGTTATGTTAAGTTAAAATAAATACATTATAATTCTTATTTTTATTATGGTGGCAGTGATAGTGAGGTGTTGTAGCGATGATAGTAATGTTGTGATTGAAGTGGTATTGTGGGTGGGGGTGGTAGTGATGGTGTTGTGGTGGGGCAGTGTTGTAGTTAGGGCGGTGGTGTGCAGTGGGGTTGTGGTAATGGTGGTGTGTTTGTCGATGTGTTGTGGTTTGGTGTTGGGGAAAGAGATGATGAATAGTAAATATAAGTAAAATAATAAATTTAAGTACAAAATATAAATATAAAAGAATACAGATCATAGAGCACCTGTTATGACAACTGTTGAGAGTATTTCAAACTGGTGACATTTTGAGGGTGTAAGGCTTATGCCTTTAGGTGTTGTTGGCTGTTTTGGCCATTGTTTTTCAAAAGGGCAGCATTTTAATTTAGGACTTTTATTAAGTGAAACGGTGAGTTTTAGGCAGTATATATAGTGGTTTGGGCTTAGTTTTCCAAGGCATCAAAAATCTGAACAAGAGAGCTGAGTTCTTCGAGTGGTCTTCGTTCCTAAAGAAAGTGATGATCGGACGTCGCAGGAGCTCCGACGAGGATTGATACTGCGGAAGCAAGAAAATGGAGGAACTGTGTTTTTGATAAATTGGGGAAGAAGGAGGGGAATCTTCTATTAAAACAGATTTCCCTCTTCAAATTACAGTTTAGTCCTCCTTGTTTTCTAATTTACAAAGCAGCCTTATTGTAAACATAAGTGTACAATTTGTAGCTCTGCTCTAATATTCAATCTGGATCCTGCTGCAGATCCACAACACGCTTGATTGGGAACGGAAGCTGGAGCTGAGGTTGATGGAGGATCCGTAATACCCCCCGCAAGCTCAACCTGTGTAGAAGGTTGGAGTAGTTGAGCTTGGAGCTGAGGGTGGAAAGAGGATCCGCTGCAAGAGGCTTGGTGAAGATATCTGCCGGTTGCTCCAAGGTGGGAACAAATTTGGGAGAAATTAAACCATCAGTAAGGAGCTGACGAACAAAGTGACAGTCGAGCTCCACATGCTTTGTTCGTTCGTGGAAAATAGGGTTCTTCGCAATGTGAATGGCAGACTGGTTATCACGAAATAGAGAGACAGTAGCAGATCTGGGCACTTGTAAATCATGAAGTAGTCTGGTGAGCTAAACGATTTCAGAGCATGTTTGTGCCACATATCTATATTCAGCTTCTGCGGAAGATCTGGATATAACTAGTTGCTTTTTGGTTTCCAGGATATCAAGGAGGAACCCAGAAGAATTGCATACCTTGTCACTGATCGTCTGGTCAGAGGACAAGAAGCCCAATCCGAATCACAATATGCAGTTAAGGACAGAGGCTGGTTGCTAGGATATAAAAGGCCTTGAGCAGGATAAGATTTCAGGTATTTCAGAACCTTATGAGCTGCATTCAAATGTTCTTCAGTAGGGTTACTCATGAAATGATTGAGTGTGTGAACTGAAAAAGATAAATCTGGCCGTGTGACTGTTAGGTAGATTAATTGACCCACCAGGCGTCTGTACATAGTGGGATCCTTGAGTAATGGCGCAGTTGAAAGTGCCAATTTATATTTGGTGTCCACAGGTATAGAAGAAGGCTTGCAGCCAAGTAAACCAGCTTCATTGAGTAGGTCTAATGCATACTTTCGTTGGTTGAGAAATATCCCCTTGTCTGACCGTGATACCTCAATCCCTAAAAAATAATGTAACTGACCCAAGTCCTTTATTTGAAACTGAGAATGGATAAAGCTTTTGATCTCACATATGAGGGAATGAGAAGTACCAGTGATCAACACATCATCCACATAACCTAGGAGAATTATGAACTCACCAGATTTGGAGTATGTAAATAGGGAATAGTCATTGAGGCTCGAAACAAATCCATATGATAATAATGAATCACTGAACTTACTGAACCATTGGCGAGAAGTCTGTTTTAGGCCATAGAGACTTTTCAGTAATTTGCAGACTTGTCCACTGGCTTTTTCATCTTTGTAGAACCCTGGGGGAAGGGTCATGTAGACTTCCTCATTCAAAATACCATGTAAGAAGGCATTATTTACATCCAGTTGATAGATAGGCCAGTTTCTTGTAGCTGCAAGCGCCAAAACAGTTCTCACTGTTGGCATTTTAACCACAGGGGCAAAAGTATCTTCATAGTCTAAGCCCTCCAATTGAGTGTACCCTTTTGCAACCAATCTAGCCTTGTACCTCTCAACTGAGCCATCTAATTTCCTCTTGATTTTATAAACCCATTTACAACCCACACAGTTTTTCCCTGCAGGTAATGAGGTTACTGTCCAATGTTGTTGGCTTGAACAGCAGCCAGTTCTTGCTGCATAGCTGTCACCCAGAGAGGATTTTTAGAGGCTGCAGAGTAGCTTGTAGGCTCTGTCTCAGATAATAAGGTAAGTGCCAGTTTTTGATAATTTTGGGAACAAGCTGAGTAGTTGATATAGTTGGATATGTGATAGGGATGTGTTGTGGTGGTAGAGCAAACAAAATCTTTGAGAAGGGAAGGAGGTTTTCTGGGTCTAGTGGATTTTCTAACGGGATTATCTGAGGTAGGAGAAATTACTGAGTTGGAGGGAATTTCAGATTGGGGAGGAATATCTGAGGTTGGGGGAATATCTGAGGTTGGGAGTATGTCTGAGTTTAAGGAAATAGTCTGGCTAGGAAGGGGACTACTTGTAGGAAGAAAATTGGGTAAGGAGATATTTGGGAGTTGGGAGCTAGATACTGGAGGGAATAGAATGAAAGGAAAAATTGTTTCATGAAAAATGATATCTCTACTGATAGAGTATGAGTGTGAGGTCAGGTCAAAAATTGTTAGGCTTTCTGTCCAAAAAGATACCCCATAAAAACACAAGATTTGGCTCTAGGATCAAACTTGGTTTTGTCAGGCTGTGTGTTAGTAATGAAACAAAGACAGCCAAAAACTTTTAGATGTGTAAAAGATGGAATTTTGTGAAAAAGTACCTCAAAAGGTGATTTGTCTTCCAAAATCCCTGATGGAATTCTATTGATGATGTAGGTTGCAGTGAGAATTGCATCACACCAGAAACAAACAGGAATACCAGACTGTATTTTGAGAGCTCTTGCAGTTTCCAGAAGGTAACAATGTTTTCTTTCAACTGTTTCGTTCTGTTGAGGTGTATATGGGCATGAAGTCTGATGTATACAACCTTTTGTGTATAAAAAATCAGTCACCTTTGAGCTCAGGAATTCTTTCCCATTATCTGATCTTAAAACTTTGATAGATAACCCAAACTGAGTATGTATCATAGAAAAAAAATCTGATAATATGATCTGCTATTTCACTTTATGTTGTCATGAGAAATGTCCATGTGAATTTTGAGAAGTTATCCACTATTGTTAGGAAATATTTTGCTCTAGATAGAGTAGGTTCTCTGTATGGCCCCCAAATATCCATATGAACAAATCAAAAATTCTGTCACTGGTAGAATTATTGTCAGGAAATGGAAGTCTAACCTGTCTTGCTTGTGGACAAACTGAACATATGCTAGAAATGTTTTTACAAACCAGATTAGGAATATAGGTCTGAAATTTCTTTGACAGTTTAGAAAAAGGTACATGACCTAGTCTCTTGTGCCATAGACAGAATAAATCTTTATTTCCTTAAGCTGAAAGGCATTGACTCTCATTCTCAGATGATTTGAGTATGTACAGTCCCTTTTCTGCTTTACCAATCACCAATGAAGTCTACCTTTGTACATCCTGTAAGTAACAGCCTTCATTAGTGAACTTCACACTATAATGTGAGTTACCAATGAGTTTATTTATGCTGATCAAATTAAACTTGATTTCAGGTATGAGCAAAACATCATGCAGAGTTATTTTGCTGTTGATTGAACATTTCTCAGTCTATGTGACATGTACAACATTCCCATTTGGCATGGACACTCTATATGGAACAGGTAACTTTTTAAGATCATGTAAAATATGTAAGTAAGGAGTTATATGATCAGTAGCTCCACTGTCAATAATCCATTCATCAATGCATATTTTAACATGAACTAGGCAAGTCGTACCTGCTGTTAACATTTGCCCCTGATTGTCACTGGAACTATTAAGAAATGCCATGAGTTTACTGAGCTGTTCTGAATGCATCTTTATTGACTGCATATCTGGCTGCTTTTCTGTCTCTGTGATGACTGTATTAGCTGTCGAACGAGTTTCTTTTGAGTTTGAACCCTTTCCTTTGTTTAATCTATGTCCTGGTGGATATCCATTCAGTTTATAGCATTTATCTTTTGTGTGTCCTGGCATTTGGCAGTGTGAGCAGAACATGTCACTTAATTTGTAACATCTTTCTCTAAAGTGTCCTGCAATTTGGTAATGCGAGCAAAATAAATCCTTTCTGTTCTTGTTTCCAGGATTATCACTAGAGCCTCTTGAAGTCTGCTTGTTTCCTGACTGTCCCTGACCCTGAAGCTGATTGGAGTAATTACTTTGGGCACTGTATATTGCAGAAGCCTCAAGGTGAGTCATTTTTCCAATCCCTCTCTGAGTTGCATCTTGAGCAATCATATAGTAGACTTCATTAAGTGTAGCCATTGGCTTCATAGCTAGTATTTGAGACCTTAGCAACATGTACATCATTTAGACCCATTAGAAACTTCATGATCTTATCTGATGATCTCTTTTCACGCATAAACCTGGTTGATTTACACTGCACACCAAGACTGCATGTGTCCGGAGGGTTTAATCCTTCCTCCTCTCCCCATAACTGTATGAGCTTCTCATGATACTTAGCCACTGCCATTTCACCTTGTTTAAGTGCATATATTTCTTCTTGTAAAGCAAAGATCCTAGGACAATTAGAAGTAGAATACCTTGCTGCTAGATCAGACCATGCTTCAATTGCATCCCTTGAGTGAATCAGTGAGACAGCTATTTCTTTAGAAACAGAATTAAGGATCCATGAGAACACAAAGTTGTTGCTCCTCAGCCACTTCATCATCTGAGATGGTTCATTAGGTCTAGGGCAATTGCCAATTACGAAATTAATCTTGTTCTTGCATCCTAAGGACATTTCCATAGACTTTCTCCAAGTAACGTAGTTTGATTCATCAATCAATGGTTGAGTAACAAGCGAAGTCCCACTGATTTCATTATGAGCAATATACAATGGATCATTGAAAGCATTTTCTGTGTCGGAAGAGAAGGAACTCACAATGTTTGTTGATGCAGGTGGATCCATGGCAGAATCAGAATTTCTGGAAATCAAGAAATGTGAAACAACTGAATTTCGCAGCCTTCTTGATCAATTCAGCAACAGACTACCGGTCGCAATTGTCGACCTGCTCTGATACCATAAAGAAAGTGATGATCGGACGTCATCAGAGCTCCGGCGAGGATTGATATGCGGAAGCAAGAAAATGGAGGAACTGTGTTTTTGATAAATTGGGGAAGAAGGAGGAGAATCTTCTGTTAAAACAAATTTCCCTCTTCTTCAGAAATTACTGTTTAGTCCTCCTTGTTTTCTAATTTACAAAGCAGCCCTATTGTAAACATAAGTGTACAATTTGTAGCCCTGCTCTAATATTCAATCTGGATCCTTCTGCAGATCCACAGCACGCTTGATTGGGGATGGAGCTGGAGCTGAGGTTGATGGAGGATCCGTAATAGTTCCAAAGCTTCGAGATTGAGCAAGGCTGTCATCGCGAGAGCTGAGGCTGTGTGAAGGCAGTAGAGTGCTGCAGTGGAGGGCAAGCCCGTGTGGTGGTGCTGTGTGCCTCGTTGAGATCCGTGGTGGCTTCTCCGGAGTTGGGGAAGGTTTCGGTTCCGGTCGACTTCAGGGAAGTTCTGTCTTCCATCGTTGTTGTAGTCAGTTGCTTTTACCGTTGGTTTAGTTTCGTGGCTTTTGTAGTCTTGTTGTATTGGATTGGGGATCTTGTGTTTGGTGCCTTCGATAGTAGATTTGAGTTGAGTCTCCTCGGATCCGAGGCTCTGCAGATGTAAGGCTTATGCCTGAACTGCGTAAACATCTTGTGGTGTCGTGCTTGCTTTGTTTCGGTTGATGTTCTTGATCGGTTGATTGAGTTAGGTTTACACAGTTTGTGTTGTTGAGGAATTGGACTGAAATTGAGTTCAAGTTAAGATTAAATCGTTTTTTAGCAACTGCTCTCATCCCTAAGTGCCGAACTCTTTCCTTCGAGTCGGGCCATTTAAGCTTGTCATGAAACCTCCTTTCTCATATGGGCCCGAGTAAAAAGAATGGCACTAGTCGAAAGGGTTTACTGATCAGTTGTTCTTCTGTGCATTTGAGAAGTAAAAATACAGGTTGTCTTGACAATGGTCGTTCCCACAACTCCATGGCGGCGGAATTGCTAGGAAAATTATCCTAAAATTTGTTACTCCATAAAATAAAATTAATTTAAATTATGAATCAGATTCTAAATAAATGCAACTTTTTACTTGTGATAATTATTCATTTAAAATTTTAGATAGGAAAAAGGTAATCAAAATACATCAAAGTATAGTTTTGATAATAAAACGATTTTATCTTGAATTAAAATATATATAGTATGCATTAATTAAAGCTTGAAAACGGGAGGGAACCTATTGAATGAAGTTGGTGGAGAGTTTAGCTGAAAAAAAAATTGTAGAAAAGATAGGCAATCTAATAATATGAATGAATTGGGTCAACTACATATCCAAAGAAGCTGCTTATTTCAGAATCCCCACCGCCTTCAATTTATTATTTATTTATAGGAATAACAAACCTCTCGAATAATCGACAACCAGCTGCTTATTTCACAATCCCTAAACTCCACCGCCTTCACTTTATTATTTATTTATAACAATAACGAACCTGATTTTTGTTTCTCGAACAATCGACATGGTTGTGAGGCCGTTCAAGAGGCTCAAGAGGAGGAGAGTCACCGCCGATCTACACGACTTCGCTACGTTTCTCTCCGCCGACCACACTTTTCACGGACCCGAGCCGTTCCGGACTGCGGTCAAGACCTTCGCGTCGAAATACGGGCGCCCGCCGACCTGCTCGACTCCGCTGTTCGCGGAGCTGGTGACGTGGCAGATCGCGTTTAGGTTAGGGGATGGCGAGGAGGTCGTGATGGAGGTGGTGGAAGAGGATGTGGCGAGATCTGCGTCCGTCTGCTGCAACCAGTGCCGAGTCGTTGGTGAGCCGACCCCACTTTATTTATTAATTAATAATAATAAAATTAAGGAATTGAAGGATTGATTGATCTGAGGATTGAGATTTTTTAATGTTGCAAGGCTGGAGTGGGCACCCTGTTTGCAACAAGAGATACCATTTTATAATCAAAGGCAGCAGTGGAGCTGTGGAATATCAGCAGCAGCCTTGCGCCTTCTGCCCAAACTTCCTGCACTTGGGCGATGACAGGTAATGTTTCAGATAGGACACGATTACTTGCTCGACTATGCTTGTTTTGTCAAGTTTTGATGTTGTTGGTGGTACTAGTTGCGGAACTTGTGGTGCCATGGTTACTGCAGAGGAGCTTGCAAGCAGGCAGTTTGAGGATTCCAATTTTCTTCTGCATGGTCTGATTCACTCTAACGGGTATGCCCATCTGCTGACTTTGAATGGGAGGGAAGGCGGATCAGAGTCTGTGTCCGGGCGTGATATGATGGACTTCTGGGATAGACTTTGCAAGGCGCTTTCCGTCAAGAAGGTGAGCGTCATGGATGTGTCCAAGAAGTATGGGATGGAGTATAGGTTGCTGCATACCATCAGCCAAGGCCGGACGTGGTATGGAAACTGGGGATATGAGTTTGGAATCGGGTGCTATGGAATAACTAAGGAAGCATATTATCAAGCTGTCGAAACCCTTTCCGCCATGCCACTCTCAGTCTTCTTTTTTGAGAGAAGTAGAACTCGATCAAGACTCCCGGCTGTTATTCAATTCTACCAGTCACTATCGGACTCAAAGCTGGTGACCTTCAGAGATCTATTGTCATTGTTGTTCGAGCTTATTCACGTGTCAAACACTGTGAAACATAGTAGCACAAGTAGCCTGTGTTGTTGGACTGATGAAGATGTTGAGAGGGTTCAACGTGGAATGCTGAAGGTTCTCATGGCGGCGCAACCAAGCTCCAATTGGGTTTCGCATAAAGCCCTAAAGGGTGCAATGTTCAGGACTGCTTCTCCGGACCTCATCCAGTATTGCCTAAAACATCTGGAAGGGACTGTTTCACCAAATGGAATGGCTGTAAAGGCACGATGCAATCCTAACTCAGCAACTGTCGAATATAGGTATGTTCTGCCCTAAATAAAGTCGACACTTTTATCTTACTTTCTTTTCCCTTGGACTAACGCGCATTGACATGCCCACAGGCTTGAGGGGCCTGGACGTCGGAATGACCACTGCTCGAATCCAAACCGTCCATCAAGAGAGCAACTAATACATGATCTGAGGTTCCTGTATGACTCCATCCTTAATACCAGGACTATGGAGCTCTGCAGATCACAAGCAGCAACAGACATCATATCAGATTCAGTGACAAAGCTCCTTGACTGCAAGCAATTTGTGAAAGATTACGAACCTCAAAAGGTGGCTCCAACTGGTCCAACCTCCATCTTTATATGGTGTCAACTTGAGCTTGTTGGGGAAGGACGGGATAAACCTACACCACCCCAGGAACTTATCATCTTACCGTCAAATGCAACCGTTGCTGACCTCAAACGAGAAGTGACAGAAGCATTTGGAGAAGTTTATGCCATGTTTAAGACGTTATCAATCATTGAACTGCCTGATATCGGTCGAGTAGATGATTCAATGACCATAAGACTTTTAATTGGACCATATGGAGCAATTAGAGTAAGAGGGAAGTGTCGCAGAAATTATGGGCTCAGCTGCTTCCGCACAGAACAGGGAACAGAAAGTTGGATTGTAGACTGTGCATGCGGGGCCACTGATGATGACGGTGAACCAATGCTAGCTTGTGATGCATGCGGCATTTGGCAGCACACCAGGTGTGTCGGACTAGCAAGCGCCGAGGACATTCCAGAAAAGTTCACTTGCTCAATATGTGTAAATAGCAACCACCACAAAGGAACTGAACTAGCCGAGGAGAAACTTTTATGGCTCTCTCAATCCCAAATAACTTGTAGGGGCAAAGCATCATCATTGAGCCACCGTACGCCTTTGGACAAATGTGAGAAAATTGAGGCCTCTGAATGGGTTCCTCAATCTAATTCTTGTCCGTTGAAGAATCAGCAGTTAGAGACCCATTAGATTTCACATATGAGGTCCGTTGAAATGGTTCTATTGTACATAGTACACTGTAAAAAGATGTGTTAGAAAGCAATTCCTCTGGGAATTGGTTACCTCTCGTTTCTCAGTGACCTTCAGTAAATCAAAATTAAAAAGCCTATTTTTATCCATTGATTACCACCCAGCAGTGGTGATAGATATTTTTAAAGTCTTAAAGCAAAATCACAGAATTAAAAAAAGGACTTACCAGATAAACACGTATTGAATTCTACTGTTAACAACAAGAACGGTTACTGAGGACTCAATGATGTAATTCTTCATGGAGCTACCAATTTATTTACCTATCTACATCATGATTATTGTCAGACAAAAGAAACTTCATTAACAATTCCGCATGCCTACTGCCTGATGTTTCTTAGGTGCTTTACATACAAAGCAGGTGGGTAAATTTGTAAGGTTCCTAATCACTTGATTGTAAGATAGCTATTGCTCAAATATTCAAGTAAAATGTGTTAGGGCAGCCTCTTGGTCAGTTACATACAAGTGACTATTTAGGACTCGAGTCATCAATCGACAATCATAACAAGATCAAGTAACTTAAGAATCATAGATATGCTGAAGTTTACTGCAAACATAAATGCTGGAATATATATAATTACCAGAACACCCACAGCTTGTCCAGTTGTAGTTTCCTAATTCAAAGTGGGCTGGACACATTTAAGAACCATGACTATGAATTTGAAGAATCATGTACAAATATAAAAATTCATATATAAAGGAGATAAAAAAAAACAAGAACAAAAGGGAAACAAACATCAAGATGTGGAAATTTTCCGTATAATTAGAAACCTTACTATGCAAATGTACCAATCATCGGTTTATATTGGAAAGTAATTCGTAGATTCTACTTTGATCTTCTAGAGCTCGATTTAGGGTTTCAAAATTCTCAGCAATGACATGACAAAATAAAAGGAAACAAACATCACAAACATAGCCAGAGCACTTTTCATGGAAATATAATGTTAAGGACTTTTCATTGTTTTGTTATATAAAATGGCTATTGGAATGTCCATGCACCACCAAAAGGTCTTCACTCTTCATATACCAATACAGGCACCTAATGACTTCTGACTCTATACCATTGGCACCTTAATATTACACAATGATTTCTTCATTTGAAGGAAACTATAGAAAATGTAGTAATGTTAACACATGAAACAAACTACTGTTAATTAAAACGGACGTCATGTTGTTCGAGAGTCCAAATCTATAAAATTAGATCCCACTTACAGTATAATGTTATTTCTATGCTAGCTGCATTTAATTAGACTTCTTATATGTTCCTAACCTCGTACATGTTTTCAGTTTCCAAGCTACTACACCAGTTGTTGATGTGCAAAGGCAATGAACTCGTAGACAATGGCTTGGATAGCTTTCTTCTTAACCAGATTAACAACCCAAATTCAATAAGTATCATTAGTTAATACCGCCCGCAATGTAAAGGATATTGAGGAACACCCCTAATTTGTGAAATTGAATAGGAAAATTTCTCAAAACTCAATCCACCAATTGATGATGATAAACCAAATCAAACTCGAACAAAAGATGATTATGTTAAACAAAAAATTTTACTTATTAAAAAATTACCTATTGATGGATCGGACGAGATCCATGGATCCGCTTGCTTTTTCTCATCCAGTCAAGGAAGATGCCAAAATGGGAGCACGCGGCCTCCGTCGCCGGAAATTGATTAATCAATCTATCATCTGGGATACCAAAAAGCCCTCAGAATTCTGGCTCGTGGTTCCACCAGGTTGAATTGTGAAACTGAAACTTGACGTTCCGGCATGGATTATCAACATAATATATACACGCACTACGTATACGTATGGAGAAATACAATATGATAGAATACAGAAGCAGATGAAGAAAGCAAAGAAGGAAGAAAGAGGTAATTGGATGGGGGGAGGAGGAGGAGCAGCGGATGAGGAAGGCTAAGGAATGAAACAAAGGAAGAAGAAGACAACCATCTGTTAGGTATTAATATTTATTTTTAATATTATTTTTATGCCATATTTCAACACATATTCAATTATATGAAGAATATTACTAATTTGTTTAGGGTCAAAAGGGACGTCAAATATTTCATTAATTAGATTTCGATTTTTAATGAAGTCAGATCAGAGATTTAGAATAGAATAGGAAAAAAAATTAAAAAATAAAAATTATATAAGTTGTAACAACACCATCGCGAAAAATAGAGATAGTTGTTTTTTATTTTTGTTATAACAGTTGAACACAAACATATATGTTGTATTTTTACAAATAAGTCAATCAGTAAACAAGTAATTATAAAACTAGTCTAATAGTCTTTAAGAACAAAATCAAAATGTATCGGGAAATATATCGTATTATAAACTGTTGAACTGCATAATTATGTTAGGGTAAAAGTAAAAAATGCATTTTACCTCAGATGCATTGTTTTGTACCTCAAAATCACCCAAACATTTAGCTTCGGGCATAGTTTGAACATGAAAAGTCCCTCAGACATCTACATGGATGAGATCAAAAATTTGCAAAGATTTTATTTCATGTAATGAAACTGACAATCTTGCCTGCTTAGCCATGGGACAAATACTTATTATACATATTTTGGATAGAAAACTTACTAGCTTGATTAGTTTATCTAATGATATACGTCCCGACCGTCTATGCCAAACTTCAACATGTACCAGTGCTTGCTGCAACATGCTGAGCTTTATTGGAGCCATCTAAACAATATAGTCCATTTGAGGATACTTCTCTGGGCATAATCTTGAATGATACAACACTCGTCATCAAATACGATTTAGCCCCTCAAATCTGATGTCAATTTATTCAGAAATTAAATTGAATTGGAACTCACGAGCATGTAAGACATCTCTAAGGATCAGATTGTCCCGGTGAACACTTACCAGCAAATCTTATGATCACATTCTACCCATTTGGTAGGGTCATTTTGCATCAAATCATAAACATCAAACAATAAACTAGAATTGTACATAACATGATTTGTCGCTCCACTATACCCAACACTCATTTTTATCAATGTAATAATTTAGAGAGCAAATACCTGCCATGTGAGCTGCATTGGCCTCTCTATTATTATTCCCAGCATTAATGAAAAGTTCAGCTCTCTCTATCTTGAGACAGAAGTTGTCTTTTGTTTCGTAGAAGGCTCTGGCGGACGGATACCTGTTAAGGAATGATTACGTTTAGCTTTTGCGGCACATTAAATATGTAACAACTTTTTGACGATCTTCCATTATAATTATCTCATATTAAATTATAAGAAGTATTATTATATTGATTCACCTGATCACTTGTGAACTAAAGGTGTAGTCCAACTTGTAGCAGTTGGCTTTACACCCTCATGCTTATTCGCTTCGTTTGAATTGTTAACTACTCCATTTACAGCTCTACTCCTCCAAGCCCAAATTTGTTGGATTGATTAGTATTTTATTTGTAAAATTTATGGTAGGATATCCAATCAACTTGTAGCAGGTCTCCTTAGTGTGATCACTCATATGACAATGGGTATGGTACAATTTTTGTCTGACTTTTTTTCCCGTGCTTTCTTGAAGTGGCAGCTTACCATAGTTTCTTGAATTGGTCTGACTTTGTGGTATAACGTTGATGTATCATCGAACTTTGGCTTGGTGATGTTCATCTGCATTTCATTCTATGAAGCCATAACATATGTAACATCAATGTGTGGGAGCTCAATGCAAGTATATTTGTCCTTATCTGCAAGTGACACTCATTCAATCCCATGAGCAACTGCTTAGTCCTCTCTTCTTCTCTTTCTTTTTTATTCATCCTGCAATCTGGACATATAAGTGTCAAACTGAAATGCTTCTTTCTAATCATTGAATCAAACTCTCTGTATTGGTTCACTAGCTTCTTAAAATACCCAGCAACATCTATTTCGCCTTGACCCATGTTGCAGATAAACATTTCTCGCAAGATTAGATCCTACATATCTTGTATGTAGATTCTTTCAGACAGCTATGCTATCTTTCGAAATCAATTCAAGAATTAAGTTTGGAAGAATTAACCAAGATGACAATCACAAAAATCTGGCTCTGATACCATGTGAAGTTCTAGCAACAGCACGCCGGAATAGATCGCGGAAGATTCAAATATCAATTGTAAAACTCTGAGAGGTTTCTTGAGAAAAAATTTTAGATTTGCGTTCTTTGCTTATATGGTTTTTCCCATATACGTTCCGTCCAAATTTCGTTTCCGAAATGCCCCGTTTCTTAATCTTTCCAGCAACAATATTACCGGTTAGTTACATTTCCCAGGAGACCGGGAACAATGCTTCCGGTCTCTTCAAAAATCAGCCGAGGTGGCTGATTTGTGCCACCTCGGCTGCCATGTGTCACCCGATAACAATGTTACCGGTTTCTTCAAGACACCGGTAACATTGTTACCGGTTTCATCTGGGTGAAAAACAGGGACCAATTGTTGATATGCTTTTGTCAGGTCCATTATGAGACCGGCAACCATATTGCCGGGCTCATAATGACACAGCTACACAAGTTCGTGTCATGTCCACTCATGTTTAATGGCTGCACAATTTGCTGTCTCGATTTCGTGTCATGTCAAATCATATTGAAAGTCTGGAAAATTTGCTCTCTTGTCAAATCATGTAGAAAGTCTCCACAATTAATGTCTAAGCAAATCATGTCGAAAGTGAGAACATGTTGCCGGTCTCATACTGATAACAGGCCCTCTTTCGTTCCGCATTTGTCAATAAAGAGGACCTCCAACTGCATCTCTCTCCGTATCTTCACTAACCTTCGCTATCATAATTTTTCTTTTTCATACATTGTTGATTCGCAGTACATTGCATTTCCCTCCCTCATCCAAAACAATGGAGGACTTTGAATTTGATCCTATGGTGATGTCAACATTCGAATCACTAGACATGCCAGCACAAGATGAGTATGATAGGGACGAGATGGAAATGTTAGAGGAAATGGATATGGAGGGTGACCCAAATGTTCCAGAACCGCAACTCGTATGGGATATCCCCGGATTTACAGACGTATCGGCGTGGGATACAAATGAACCTGATGACGAGTTCCTGGGTCGAAGGGAGACCAATTATGGGAAAATTGGGGTTGGAGCGACGTTCAGAACCACTGATGCCATTTATGCGGTTCAGAGGTACTCTATCCTGAACCGCCCTGAACCGCGTTGAATATTACACAAGAGAGTCAGACTCTCACCTGTTGATTCTTCACTGTCGGGAGGGGGAGGATAATTATCCCTGGAGGCTCAGAATCATGAAAAAAAAATAGTACTGGGAAGTAACCAAATCTCGAGGCGATCATATTTGCAACACCGATTTTATTTCAAAGGAGAATGTACACATGACGAGACATTTCATCGCCATGGAGATTGGCGACGTGATTAGTGAACGGTTGAGATTGACACCCGGTGAAATCAAAGCAAGAATATTCAAGGATTACGGGTTGGAAATATGGTATTTGAAGGCGTGGCAGGCTAGACAACAAGCCTTGCTTAACATATTTGGTGATTGGGACGAATCGTTTCGAAAGCTTCCCCATTTTTTGCAAGCCTTACAAGATTCATACGAAGGAACATACGTGAAGTGGCAGCGCAACCGCGATGAGGATATGCATATGGTGGTAAATCGGGTTTTTTGGGCATTTGGCCCAGCTATTGCCGCCTTCACGCACTGCAGACTCGTTTTGTCCATTGATGGCACACACTTGTACTGAAAATATAACGGAAAGCTACTTGTGGCTGTGGCCTTGGACGCGAATAACCACATCCTTCCCATTGCGTTTGCTCTAGTGGAAAGTGAGAATAATTCTAGCTGGAAGTGATTCATGAAGTGTATACGCGAGGGGGTGACTAGTCGGGACGGGTTATGTGTCATATCAGATCGTCACAAAGGCATTATGAATGCGATGCAGGAACCAGAGTGGATTGCTCCTCATGCGTACCATCGTGTCTGTATCAGACACTTGCAGAGCAATTTCAATGTGAAGGTGAAGGACTCTGCGCTGAAGAAAAAAATGGGTCACGTGGCATACCAAAGACAGAAGATTAAATGGGTCACGAGACGAAATATACATGAAGTTAAGCTATCTGAAGGTACGTGCAGCTGCGGTAAATGGGAGGCTTTTCACTATCCATGCAGCCATGTGATGGCTGTATGCAAAAGTGAAGGTTTGCAGTATACCCAGTTTGTCGATCATCATTATACACTGGAGGCGTACTTCGCCACGTGGAATTACACATTCAACGTCATTCCTGATGAAAAACGATGGAGACCGTTCAATGGACCAGATCATGTTCCTAATCCAGCATTCAAGCGCGGTAGTGTTGGACGAAATCCATCACGTCGCCGACATAACGAAATGGACCAAGGTGCATTAAGTAGCCAAGGAGTTTCCCATGCACCTCGTAAATGTGGATTGTGCCACTTAACAGGGCATAACGGAAGATCATGCCCGAATAAGTCAAACCCATAATGTTATAAATGTCAGTTGGAATTTTCTTCTACAGTTGTAATGAAATGAAATGCACTATGAATTTTCAATATTTAAACTTCCAAACATTATAACATGTATAATTAATGTCTTCGGCGTCGGCCGAACCAACTAGGGGAGAATCGACTCGGTGCTTTTTTCAAACGAGTAGGCCGTTCAGCTTCGGTCTCACCCTGTGGTAGATAGCTGGGCCCAGCGTCATCAGCTCCAATATCAACTCCTCCTTCCTCCTCTTCGTCTAGTGCAATAAGTGTTGGGTCCACCCCCAGCTTGTCAGCCTCCCCTAGTCTAGTTAGTTCCTCTAAGGCCGTGTGGAAGATGTTGTAGTTGCCCGTCCTCGCAAGTGGGCAAGATGTGTTCTGAAAAATTTCAGCTGATGTCCGAGCTACGTGAACGAGGCCACGAACCTGCGCAAATAACGGGTCAGTAAATTATAATTTACGTTTTGTGGGAAATTTTAAAAAACCACATACCAAGCAATGCTCAACTGAAGCGACGGGTCGGTAATGGGTCGGTTCTTCATAATGAGGCTGTAGAAAACGACGCGTTGTGGTAGTATACCACCCAAAATACTCTTGTGTCGGCTCGTCAACTTCAATCGCATCATCTCCCTGCACGACTGATGCGCGCGTCGTTGTGCGCGTTCAAATTAATTCCTTCCTCTTCCACTTAGTACAGCGGTTAAGTCGGGGTCGAATCCACAGGGAGCAAGTAGATTAGCTTTAACTAGTATCCTGCACTTACGAAAACTGGGGGTGTGAGTGATTGGGTTGCGCGAGTAAACAGTAGTAAAATGCAGGAGTTGCACTAGACGTGCGCAAGCAGTAGCGACTAAGTACTATGACTATGAGAAGTATCGGCGCAGACAATCCTCTATGAGTGTATTCCTTATCATCGACTCTAAACGTCTATAGCTCGGTTTACTAAAGTTAGTGTCCGGTCAAGGCTTCCTAACTTGTGCGCATGTTCCGATCAAAGTTCATGAACTATTAATTCTTAATACTAGTCTAAGCAGCTACGAATCCTATCACAGTAGCAACTGATTATCCTAGCGCGTTACTCCTAGTCGTCACCGTCAGGCTATTCAACTAGTTTAACATATAACAAACAAGCAACAAGAGTAAGATTGCGGTTCAAGGCTTCCCCTACTCATGCAGCTAGCTGTCAACAATATGCACCGAATTAATATAAGCAAACAAGCTATGCATTAAGCGCAAGTCTCAAAGGAAATACTCATAGATTCATGCCCAACCGATACTAAGCATTTAGCTAGACATGCTAGTAGTAAACATCATAGAAACAATAAATAATATCTAAAGTATCGAAGAAACAGCAACAAGCAGGTGCGTGCAGGTTGCAGGGTCTCGGCTGGCGCAGTCGGCTAGCGCAGGTCCTCTCAGTAAGCTCGTGTGTTTTTCTGTTTCGCTGCTCTCTCGTGTGCTGGTGATGATGATGGATGCTGATCAATTGTGTCGTGAGTGTCCTTCAAACCCTAGCCTTCTTCTCCTTATATACTGCTCATGAGGCCCATCCTTGGCAACTTCCAAATCTGGGCGT
The DNA here is from genome assembly GCA_963678935.1 of Umbilicus rupestris. Taxonomy (NCBI): domain Eukaryota; kingdom Viridiplantae; phylum Streptophyta; class Magnoliopsida; order Saxifragales; family Crassulaceae; genus Umbilicus; species Umbilicus rupestris. Next base: position 9,410,243 of record OY787627.1, on the reverse strand, counting down.
GCCAGGATTTGGAAACACCACTATCTGCGCATGGCGCACTGCTCCTGGTTAGCGCACCGTGGTCGACTCTGCCAACTCTTCTGTTTGCGCCGCTAGCTCCGCAGGCTGTGTGATGCGCTCCTTAAAAGCTGCCTGCTAGCGCGTATCCGACTTAGGCCCTCGTTTTGCCCTGCAATACAAAAATACTGGAAACCAGTAATCTTGTACACAAAATAATGCAAACAAGCATAAGGTTAGGATCTAAATAATGTGTATAAATAGGCTCTATCAAACCCCCCACACTTGCCCCTTGTTCGTCCCGAACAAGCACTCAAGCACGGATATCATTACCTCTCTGGAGTCTAGCGCACAGTCTTGCACTCTGGCGCGATCTGCACTACTGTTCACCTTGTGCTGCTCTACCACCTGCGCGCATCTGCCTTCAACGGTTTTAATATAATAATTTCGAATTTTGTTACCTTTCAGCTGGGATGAAGATCTTTTTGGATGGCTGGGAGATAGCTCTTCATAGGCTCCGGGTTGTCAGCTCTCACTCCAAGGACGGGTATATGGTTAACAGCGCAAGCTTCTTCCGGTGCGTGATTCTTCCGCGCACTTCCTGGGAACTCAAGCCTTTGATGATTTTCTTGTGGACTTTGCGCACGCTGGTACGTATTTGTGCGCATGCTGATTCTTTTGTAGCGCATATCATCTGCTGGTATTTTTCTTTTGTACAGCTTTGTCTATGGTTCCTATCTTTCCCAGAATGGTTCCAGTCTCGGCCTCCGGATAACAGCTATGGAACAACGCTCCGCTCTCCCTCCTTGGTCTATCTGCGCAGGTCGGCGCACGCGTTTAAACCCGCGCTCGCCTTCCTTCGCTCAACTACCAGAGGAAAGGTGGTCTGTTTTCCCACCTCGCCACGCTATGGGTCTTTCGCCTTCGGCATCTGCGTGACTGAGCGCACTCTCTTGTTCCGAAGGTCGCGAAGCACCGGCCTCCACTAGCGCTCTCGACCATATACCTCACCTTCGAAGCTCGAACGACTAACCGCCTCTCTAGAGCGTTCCTGTCAACTCCACATCCCCTGTATATCCCAACTAACAGGAGCAGAAAAAACGAAAAAAAATACTAAAACCGTTGACAGTAGCGCATGCAATATGAATAGCGCAATACAAGCTGAACAGTGTGCGCAACCCGCACACAAGCGCACCACTGCTACTATTTCCTTCAACTAACTAAGCTACACTATAAAGCTAAAAAAAAAACGTGAAATGTAAATGCTACGCTCCCCCTCCACACTTAAACAGAGACGTGTCCCCACGACTCAAGCTCAAGCGCTCGGAGAGCGCACACATGCATGCAAGCAAAAGAAAGAACATAAAAACATATAGTCAACGCACCGCACAATATAGCATGGGGGTCACAAAATATTCAGCACAATAGTCAGCAAAATATAGCAACATATAGCAGCAGTTTTCAAAAAGATAAGAAAAGAAACCACCCGAAAGAAATGCGCGCCCTCCCTGCAGCCCTAGATGTCCTCGGAGCTGGACTCAGCCTCGGATCCGTGCGCCTCCTCTTCTGAAGAATCTGTCACGTACTCGGTGCTGGAGGCTGGCGGCACTACAGAAATGGGGGCGGACTGAGTCACGAGGTCATCCTCTGAGATAGGATCCCATAGTGAATCTGAGCTGGTACTAATGATGGGTTCGGCTTCAGGGGACCTCGGAATGGACGGCTGTGCAGGGGGTGGTGCAGGTACTGGTACTGGGTCTGCTGCTGGGGTGGGCTCTGGTGCTGGGGCTGGTACTGGTGCTGGAGCTGGCTCTGCTGTATGCACTGGGGACTGGGTAGGAGGGCTGGCTGGCTGGTGCGGCTCGCTGGGGGATCCTGGAGGCGGCCTGCGCAAGCTGAGGAGAGGGGGAATAGCATCTCCAAATCTCCACCCTGATGGTGGGCTCATACTCAAATCTGCCCCCTCTGGCGCTAAATATTTGAGCACGCGCATGACGTTGAACATCATGCGCTGCTCCTCTGGTACTTCCTCTGGCGCCTCCTCTGACTCCATCCTGCGCTTCCCTCGTGCACGCGGGGGAGAATCCTCAATGGAAATGGTAGCTGGCTCCCCCTGTGGTGCACGGGCCCTTCGGTGCGCTCTAGTCTGCGCATGAGTCCTCATGCGCCTGACTGGAGGCGCAACTGGCTGTGGGGCCTCATCCTCCTCCATCTCCTCCGCAGCCTCTTCTGCTTGTGCGCTGCTCTCCGCTCTTTGCCTCGGCGCTCTGGCCGGCTGCAGACGGTAGCACCACTCCAATGTGCCATCCTCTCTCACGGCTACCGCTCTTATCTGCAGCATATGGGCGCGGTCCAAGGGAACAGCCGGCACCACTGTGTGCTCTGGCACCTCTGGCTCTCCATGCAACGCACGCAGCAGGTGCGTTATGATCCCTCCACAAGTCAGCGGCCCTTTTGTGCTGACCCGGCTCCAGTGGATCACCATGTTCAAGACATATAGCACCCTCTTCCCATAATAAAAGCCCTTCAAAATCTCCATATCCAGTAAGCTAATCTTCGGCGCACCATTAAAACGCCCAATGATCGCATAGGCGACCATGCGCCACAAGTAGAACATCCACGGGTCGCGCAGCTCGCGTCCTCAGCTGCGCCCAGCGGCAAAAACTAGGCCGGTCCCCATCTCACGCCACGCTTCCTGATTCGTGTGCGCGTCCATATCAGCTTCTCGCACCTTGGCGCACCTCAGTGTGCACTTTAGCCTCTTAGCCGAGGCAATGTACCACACCCCTCTGTGCCGGTACCTTATCTCCATATCACTTATTTCTAGCGACGCCAGAAACTCGCAGGTGTCTTCCTTGTCCGCTGCGCTGTTGAGCTCCAACAGCGCCTCCCAGCCCGCAAGCGCGAGCTTCTCCATGATGAGGTCCTCCATCCCGACCTCTCGCAGGAACTCCCTGCTGATGTACGGAGTCCCGTACATCTCAAGCCTCAGGAAGGCTTCGTACTTGCTGGCAAAGTGAGCTGGGGTCGCTTGGTCCTCGGCAGGCTGCATCGTGCTCGGGGTCTCTCTGGTCAACTACGGTCAACACTCTCTAAAGCTCAAAAATCCAAACTCCTCCAAATGCCCTGAAACTTTCACCAAATGGGCGCCTACTGCCCGCCTACAAAACCCACTAACCAAACCTCCAATCGGTGCACGCTAGCTCGGTGCAATTTCAGACCTAGGGTACCCCTTTTCTCGCACAAACCCTAATGCAATCGGCTCAAATCGGGAGGGAAAGGTTACCTGGTGAGTGTGCGACTGGGTGCTCCTCAAATCTTTCTAAACGGAAGCTGGGTTGAGCGCCGGACGGTGAGCGGCTCCTGAGGGCGGGAGTTTCTCTTGCAACGGTCGAGTGAAAAGTGCTGAAATTTTTTAAGTACTGCCCTTATATACCCCTCTGACTGGCGCAGCTGTCCTGCGCACTGAAGTGCGCACGGACCTGCGCACTGCTGCTCGACTAAAAGAAAACTACAAGTTCTAAACTAGCTAAAAGACACTAGAAAAACTAAAAGAAGAATGTAAAAGTAAAACGTGTCGGGTTACCTCCCGACAAGTGCCTTTGTTTAACGTCGTTGGCTCGACCGTAGCTCGTTACTTGCGTGAAATTACACCAGCGACCTCCCCCACACTTGCTCCTGAGTGACCCTGCGCTTGTGCATGTGTTGTGTTCTTCTTGGTCCTGCGCAAAGGATCGGAAGGGTGGTCAGCATGGTTAATAGTATGTGATGAATTATAAGTGACGAGGTTAGGTAAAGAGGGAGAAGAAATATGAGCAATAGTTCCCAGTTCTCCCTCTGGTGCGTCTGGTGATGACTCTGGCGCAGCAACCTGCGCATCTGCTATCTCAGGCTCTGCTAATTCAATTTCGCGCGCTGTGCCATCCCAAGGTTCTCCTAAATACTTTTTGACTCTCTGCCCATTGACCTGAAAACGATGCCGGTGCTCGTTTTCTAACTCGATTGTTCCGTAGGGGAAAACCTTGGTGACTGTGTACGGTCCCGTCCATTTGCTGCGCAGCTTCCCAGGCATGAGCTTTAGGCGTGATGAGAATAATAATACCTGGTCTCCTGGCTCAAAAGTGCGTCTGAGGATATGTTTGTCATGAAATGCCTTTGTGCGCGCCTTGTAATCGCGCAGTCCCTCATATGCATCCAGGCGCAGCTCTTCTAATTCGCTTAGCTCAAATGCGCGCTCCTTTCCGGCCTCGTCTAGGTTTAGGTTACAAATGCGTAATGCCCAGTATGCCTTGTGCTCTAACTCCACTGGCAGGTGGCAGGCTTTTCCATAAACCAACCGAAATGGTGAGGCCCACAGCGCATCGTCAAGGCGCTGGCTCCAGTCTTTGCGCGACGGTCTCACAGTTTTCTCCAGGATGCGCTTGATCTCTCTGTTGGAAACCTCGGCCTGTCCATTTTTCTGAGGATGATAAGCAGTGGACGTCTTGTGGCGCACTCCATAATGCTTGAAAACCTGCGCCACAATCCTGTTGCAAAAGTGCGTCCCCTGGTCGCTAATGATTGCTTTAGGCACTCCGTACCTGCAAAATATGTTAGTCCTTAAAAAGTCAGCGACCGTCTTACCATCGTCCTTCTGTGTAGCCTTGGCCTCAACCCATTTGGAGACATAATCGACCGCGACCAAAATATACTCGTATCCGGAAGATGGAGGAAATGGCCCCATGAAGTCAATCCCCCAAATATCGAATACTTCAACCACTAGAATGGGCGTTTGCGGCATCTCGTTGCGCGCTGATATGCCTCCTGTGCGCTGGCACCTGTCACAGTTCCTGCAGTAGTTATATGAGTCACTGAACAAGCGCGGCCAGTAAAATCCGCAGTCCAGGATCTTTCTGCTCGTGCGCTTTGGACCAAAGTGTCCTCCACATGCGTGCGCATGACAAAACATCAAAACAAAGTTAATTTCATGGTCAGGCACGCAGCGCCTTAAAATCTGATCAGGTCCTATTCTGAGCATATACGGATCATCCTAAATGTAATGCTTGGACTCATGCTTTAATCTCATGCATTGGGTTTTAGTGAAATGAGGAGGAAACGCACCTGTGACCAGGTAATTTGCAATGTACGCATACCATGGTACCTTACCTGTTAGCGCCATCAGATGCTCGTCAGGGAACGTCTCCGTGATCTGCCCTGGCTCCTCCGCTTTCACGATCCTGCTCAGGTGGTCCGCGACTGTGTTTTTCGTGCCCTTCTTATCTTTGATCTCCAAGTCAAATTCCTGAAGTCGGAGCACCCAGCGCATCAGGCGCGGCTTAGTTTCCTTCTTGGACATTAGGTAACGGATAGCTGCGTGGTCTGTGTAGATGATGACTCTGGCGCCAAGAACATATGCACGGAACTTCTCCAGCGCAAACACAATTGCCAGAAGCTCCTTTTCCGTGGTGGTGTAGTTCCTCTGCGCGGCGTCCAGTGTGCGTGATGCATAATAAATGGCATGCGGCTTCTTGTCCACTCGCTGTCCCAAGACTGCACCTACTGCATAGTCGCTTGCGTCGCACATCAGTTCAAATGGTAGGTTCCAGTCTGGCGAGCGCATCACTGGCGCACTTGTCAGCGCCTCCTTCAGCTTATCAAACATGGCCCTGCACTCATCAGTAAATTCGAAATGCACATCCTTTTGCAAGAGGTTAGACAGGGGAATACCAATTTTAGAGAAATCTTTTATGAAGCGCTTGTAAAACCCAGCATGCCCAAGGAATGATTTCACATCGCGCACGCTAGTGGCATAAGGCAGATTAGAAATAAGATCTATCTTGGCTTTATCTACCTTGATCCCCTCCTGCGAGATAATATGTCCTAGTACTACGCCATGCGATACCATGAAATGACATTTTTCAAAATTGAGCACTAGGTTCTTTGAAATGCAGCGCGCTAAGACCTTATCAAGATGAGTTAAGAATGCGTCAAAGGTACCTCCGTATACAGTAAAGTCATCCATGAACACTTCTATGCATATACCAATCATATCAAAAAAGATGCTCATGACTAGGCGTTGGAACGTACCTGGCGCGTTACACAGCCCAAATGACATGCGCCGAAACGCAAACGTACCGAATGGGCAGGTAAACGTGGTCTTCTCTTAATCTTCCGCAGCTATGGGTATCTGATTGTACCCTGAATATCCGTCCAAGAAAAAAAAGTAGGGCTTCCCCGCTAATCGATCTAGCATCTGATCCATGAAGGGTAGCGGGAAATGGTCCTTGCGCGTGACTGCGTTAAGCTTCCTGTAGTCGATGCACATGCGCCATCCAGTCTGTATGCGCTTGGGAACTAGCTCGCCCTGCGCATTCTCTTCTACTGCGATTCCTCCCTTCTTTGGCACAACGTGCACTGGACTTACCCACTTGCTGTCTGAAATGGGGTAAATGACTCCTGCGTCAAGCAACTTCAGGATCTCCTTCTGCACCACCTCCATCATATTCGGGTTCAATCCGCGCTAAGCCTCCCTGGATGGTTTGGCACCATCTTCCAACAGAATCCTGTGCATGCATACGTCGGGGCTCACTCCGCGCAGATCAGCAAGTGTCCATCCTATAGTGCGCTGGTTCTTGACAGCACCTGCTGTAATCGCGCCTCCTGCTCCTCTTCTAATCCTTTCTTTATGATCACCGGCAGGGTGTCTTCATTTCCCAAGAATATGTACTTGAGGTGTTCTGGGAGTTGCTTTAGCTCGACCTTGGGTGCCTGTTCTATAGAGGGCAAGATTTTATTAGTAGTGCAAACATTAACTATGTCTTGTACCTGTCTGGGTTCTGGTTCAGCACTGCTCAGCTCCTCCTCTTGCGCCTCCAACTCTGCCTGTGCCAGTGTTATAGGTTCTTCTGTTGCGCTTGCACATTGCGCATCTGCAACCAAGTCATCTATGCTGTCCATTGCGTGCACTGTGGTGTCTTCATGAGGGTGCTGCATCCCTTTGAATATGTTGAAATGAATTTCCTCGCCATCAACCTCCATAGAGAGCGTACCCCTCCACACATCTATCTTCGTGCGCGCGGTCATCAGAAATGGTCTGCCCAGTAGGATCTGCGCACTGCCGTTGCTCGACTCTCCCTCCATTTCTAGGACATAGAAATCTGCTGGGAACACCAGCTCTCCTACTCGGACAAGGACATCCTCTATCATGCCCGTAGGTTGCTTGCACGACCGATCTGCTAGTTGAATGGTGAGACCTGCAAGCTTTAGTGGTCCAAGGCGCAATGACGCATATAGGGTAGCACATTTATAGACGCGCCTAAGTCAATCATGCAATTGTTCACTGTGGTCTTACCTAAAGTGCATGGAATGGTAAATGTTGCACGATTGCTGAGGCCTGCGCATTTAGCATTACCTGTGCGCACTCGCTTTTCCTTCTCTTGTTTGTGCACAGCTCCTTTAGAAATTTCGCGTACCTAGGGATTTGCCGAACTGCTTCAATAAGGGGAATGTTTATTTCCACCTTGCTGAATAACTCGTAGAGCTCCTTATCAAGCGCTTCCTTCTTAGCCGATGGTGCCTGTACAGGGAAAGGTGCAGGTATGTTAGTACGATTCGTGCGCTTGTCTTTTAATTGTGTTATACCTGGCGCTTCGCCCTGCTAGCTTGTGGCTGGCGCTTCTGGTTGCGCGTCTTGCTCCGGTTGCGCATTTTGCTCTGTCGGATCTAGGACTTGCGCAACTGGTGGCGCGGGCGCCTTCGCGGTCTGTTCTGTTCCTATCGTGCGCCCAGTCCTCAGTGTCACGGTGTTGACTCCTCCCTTAGGATTCTGGATCACTTGCGAAGGCAGGTTGCCATCGCTCTTTTTCAGCTCATACACCGTGGTAGCAATCTGTGATAGCTGCTTCTCAATGGACACGAACCTCTTGTCATACTTCTCATCATTTTTGCGCACTGTGTCAGCTAGCTGCCCCACGATATCTTCTAAGGATCGCCTCGGCTGCTGGTTGTTCTGCGCTGGTGCGTCAGTGCGGCGATGCGGTGGATTGTAGGGCGCAGCTTGTTGCGTCTGCTGTGGCGCGCGCTGATCCGTTGACTGCCTCTGGAAATTGTTTTCCTCCTTCCATCTGAACCCATTTGCGGCTAGTCCAAAACGCGGCTGATTCTGCCTCGGTGGCCCTTTGTTATCCCATCCTCCGAGAGCATTGACATCTCCTGATTCCTCAAAAAGCGTGGGACATGCATCGGTTTTGTGCTCAGCGGAATTACAGAATTCGCATACCTTTGGCGCAACTGGTTGTGCGCCTTGCGCACTCATCAACTTCTGCAGCATGGCCTTCATTTCCTTTATTTCAGCGCTTGTTTCTACCTGCTGCACAGAATGACCACGACTATTTTCAAGTGTTAGCTGATGTCTTACCTGCCCAGCAGAGTCTTCTATCAGCTGCCACACGTCTTCTGGGTACATGTTGCAAATGTCGCCTCCTGCGCATGCATTTAATAATCTCAGCTCCATGGGTAACAATCCATTCAGAAAATTCTCTATCAGCACATTCTGGGGTAGGCCGTGGTTGTAGCAGTTGGCCTCAAGCTCCCTGAAACGCTCGTAATATTCGGACAGCGACTCTCCTGCGCCTTGCCTAGGTGCGGCCAGCTCCCTCCTGAGTAGCGCGATCTTTGCTGCGGAATAAAATTTGTCCAGGAACTTCTTCTGCAGCTGCTCCCATGTGTGAATTGATCCTGCTGGTAAGTTCATCAGCCAATGCCTGGCTGTGTCACACAATGAAAATGGGAACGCTTTCATCTTCAGCGCTTCATCGCTCTCCCCTTCGGCCTTCATGTTATCGCAAATGACTAGGAACTCTCGCACATGCTTGACTGGGTTCTCGTTGTTCATTCCGTGGAACTTGGGCATATGATGGATGAGCGAGCTCCTGAGTTCAAAATGACCGTCTGGTGGAAGCACTATGCACCATGGCTGGTTAACCGTGAGTGGGGCTGACATCTCGCGCACTGTCCTGCGTCGCGAAACTTGTCGCGCGGGTGGCGCATTATACAGTTCAGCGGCCATCCTTGCTTCAACCTCGCGCTGCACTTCCTCTCTGAACAGGGCTGCGCGGTTATGTGCCCTCGCTTCCTCTGGGGTTCTGTCCCCTAAGTTGTCCCCAACGACACTGTTATCCTCCATGACCTGTTCTAAATCTCAAAGAAAATGAAATTAAAAGATAACTAAGCTGTTGCGTCTGTCAGAGCGCAACTAAAATCTGCGCAGCGCAACTGTTTCAAGGTTGCGCAGACTGATATTGATTGCGCGCTGTCAGAAACAACAACGAAAATAAAGCAAACAGAAATAACTAACTATTATAAAAGAAAACTTAAGCTAATTAAGGCTTATCTGTGTTGCCTCCCCGACAATGGCGCCAAAATTTGATGCGCGCGTCGTTGTGCGCGTTCAAATTAATTCCTTCCTCTTCCACTTAGTACAGCGGTTAAGTCGGGGTCGAATCCACAGGGAGCAAGTAGATTAGCTTTAACTAGTATCCTGCACTTACGAAAACTGGGGGTGTGAGTGATTGGGTTGCGCGAGTAAACAGTAGTAAAATGCAGGAGTTGCACTAGACGTGCGCAGGCAGTAGAGACTAAGTACTATGACTATGAGAAGTATCGGCGCAGACAATCCTCTATGAGTGTATTCCTTATCATCGACTCTAAACGTCTATAGCTCGGTTTACTAAAGTTAGTGTCCGGTCAAGGCTTCCTAACTTGTGCGCATGTTCCGATCAAAGTTCATGAGCTATTAATTCTTAATACTAGTCTAAGCAGCTACGAATCCTGTCACAGTAGCAACTGATTATCCTAGCGCGTTACTCCTAGTCGTCACCGTCAGGCTATTCAACTAGTTTAACATATAACAAACAAGCAACAAGAGTAAGATTGCGGTTCAAGGCTTCCCCTACTCATGCAGCTAGCTGTCAACAGTATGCACCGAATTAATATAAGCAAACAAGCTATGCATTAAGCGCAAGTCTCAAAGGAAATACTCATAGATTCATGCCCAACCGATACTAAGCGTTTAGCTAGACATGCTAGTAGTAAACATCATAGAAACAGTAAATAATATCTAAAGTATCGAAGAAACAGCAACAAGCAGGTGCGTGCAGGTTGCAGGGTCTCGGCTGACGCAGTCGGCTAGCGCAGGTCCTCTCAGTAAGCTCGTGTGTTTTTCTGTTTCGCTGCTCTCTCGTGTGCTGTGATGATGATGGATGCTGATCAATTGTGTCGTGAGTGTCCTTCAAACCCTAGCCTTCTTCTCCTTATATACTGCTCATGAGGCCCATCCTTGGCAACTTCCAAATCTGGTCGTGTCAGGATTTGGAAACACCACTATCTGCGCATGGCGCACTGCTCCTGGTTAGCGCAATCGGTTAGCGCACCGTGGTCGACTCTGCCAACTCTTCTGTTTGTGCCGCTAGCTCCGCAGGCTGTGTGATGTGCTCCTTAAAAGCTGCCTGCTAGCGCGTATCCGACTTAGGCCCTCGTGTTGCCCTGCAATACAAAAACACTGGAAACCAGTAATCTTGTACACAAAATAATGCAAACAAGCATAGGGTTAGGATCTAAATAATGTGTATAAATAGGCTCTATCAACGACCCTATCCCCTCTCCCTCTCCAAATGTCAATGTACTCCCGCAGCTCACTTGACCAATCCGTTCTTCTTTTCCGGGTCAATTGATGCTTAGGGTCGGAAGCGGCACGCGGAGCATCAGGAACGCCCTGTCTGAATCCAAATTGTCGCATAACTCGCGACGGATGATGCCACTCAGCTATGTTAAAACACAATAAAGGCACTTATGCAGACCAACTCAAACGACCTTCAGTGCAAGTCGGGTTAAGCATAGGAAAGAGGTCCTCATCATATGGTCTCCACCCGAAATCATCGTGATCAAGTCGATCCAACTGATCACGATAGAATGTAAGTGAGCCATGTGGAATCTCCATGTACGATTTTGGTCCATACCATTTCCTGGGGCAAATGAGATAACACGATTAAAGGTTAGTCGAAATGTCACCTACATAATTAATTAAAAATACAACAAAATACTTACAGGTATGCCCACGATAATATGGATGGATGTCTGCATCCATCGGTTCAAGAACTCTGCTGAAACCTTTAGGCCGACCAATGCATATCCTCTCCCAACTCCACAACTGCAACAGTATGACGCAACCGCCCATTTGCTTGTGTCCCTCTCGCGCGGCGCTGCATAACTGCCTATAGAGGTACCCAAGCACTCCACTCGCCCAACTGTATGATCTTGTTTGATCCAAGTCATCCAGCAGTGGGAGGTAGTGGAGGGATACCCGATCTCCCGAAAGATCAGTCATCAGAGATGACCCTAGCATACATAGAATGTATGCCCTAGCATACCTCTTCAAGTCGTCTTCCGACGCGTCCACGGGTATGACCCTCATGTTGTCGGTAAACCACCTTCTCCTCGCCATCGTGGGAGAACGTGAGCATTCTGGATGAGCACCGAGCAGTCGTATGGACAGACTTCTCCAGTCATGTTCCTCAGTACCGGTGACCACCTCATCTTCAACTGGTAATCTTGTCAATAGACCCACATCCTGTAGGGTGACCGTACACTCCCCAATCCTCATGTGGAGTGTATGTGTCTCCGGTCTCCATCGCTCAACAAGTGCGGTCATTAATGGGTGGTCCACCTCAATATTCTGCAGCTGAGTCCATGGATAGAACCTAACTCTAGCAATATACGGGACAATCCGGGGGTCCATGTCCCACATCCGGCCCAACTTCAAGTTTTTCCCCACCTGTTGTATGCAAAATCAATGTCAACCCAAAACTTACATTTCAAATAAAGGCTTACATTATGATTAATTAAACTAGAGTACACTTACAGGATCACCCCATACTTCCCCCGAACGGTGTCTCCGTTGTTGGGTCAAAATGGATTGATCAATCGGACCCGGCTCCACAATCTGGTCTATGTCCATCTACATTAACACAAAAATCGCTCAACAATTCAACATCATCATCACCAATAAAATTCTTCATCCTCATCACAAATTCAAGTTCATCAACAAATTCATCGTCATCATCACCAATAAACTTCATACTCAATTTACCAATAAACATCATACTAACTCTATTCCACAACATCATATTCATACTATACGGCATCAACCTTCAAAACAAGATCATACTACACGGCATCAACCTTCAACATCAGGATCATATTCAGCAACATCATCATCATCACCATCAAAACAGACCCGACAACATTCAAATGTTCCAATTCGTACTCAAATGAAGGTAAATCTACACGGCATTCATACTACAGGGCATCAACCTTCATCATCATCATCAACCTTCTCAATTCATACTACACGGCATTCAACACATACACACCAATCATACTCAAACAACAACACCACAATCACCCTTAAACCTACCCAAAACACTAAGCTACTTACCTGCCGAGTTTCTTATGCGGCTGGATTCAGGAAGGGAGGTTCGGCGTCGGGAGAGAGAGACGAACTCGGGCGGCGCACGGACTCGAGCTGGAATGGACGAAAATCGCCGGAAGAAGGAAAATCGGCCTCGGGCAGATTCAACAAACGGGGAAGAGAGAAAAATCCCAGATCTGTTTTTCACCCAGATGAAACCGGTAACAATGTTACCGGTGTCTTGAAGAAACCGGTAACATTGTTACCGGGTGACACATGGCAGCCGAGGTGGCACAAATCAGCCACCTCAGCTGATTTTTGAAGAGACCGGGAGCATTGTTCCCGGTCTCCTGGGAAATGTAACTAACCGGTAATATTGTTGCCGGGAAAAGATTAAGAAACGGGGCATTTCTGAAACGAAGTTTGGAAGGAACGTATATGGGAAAACCATATACGCAAAAAACGCAAATCTAAATTTTTTTCGTTTCTTGAAGGGAAAGCTATTTCTTAAATTTTGTTATCACTATTCAATACAGTTATATATAAGTCGTATTTTTACAAATAAGTCCCTCAGTGAACTGGTAATTATAAAACTAGCCTAATAGCCTTTAAGAATACCTACAAGATGTATCGACGCAATATCGTATTATAAACTGTTGAACTACATGATTATGCTAGATTAAAAGTATAACAAAAAAAATGAATTCAAAGCATTTTTATTTATAAACTTATTTATAAGTTATGTTTCTTTATGTAATTCGATATAAGTTAATCTCTGTGATGTGGAGATGCGACATTTTATACGATTTCATATAAGTTCTAACTCCATTCAATTTTCCTTAGAAAGATTCCAAGACTTTGTATAAGAGAGAATGTGGGGAAGGCATCAATCAGAGCAAACAAAAGAGATGGTGAGCTTTCTCTTAAAATGTTCTCTTTTAGACAGCAACCATTATAGGAAGTTCTAGAACTCAAAATGCCTTCTAAAAAGGAGATGTTTGGAGTCGAGATGATGAAGAATTTTGCTCAATCTGAACTCAGAATTTCTTTCATCTCGGTGCACGTAAATACTCTTTCACACATTCTGCATTTCACTTTTGTACTATGCGAAACACAAACGGCAAGGTTGAGATTTGAGCCGGTGATCTTGAATTATTTCCTAAAATAATGAAAGTTATTAAGGGACATCTTTAAAGCATTCAAAAGACATTTTAGCTTAGTTCATCCAAACTTTATGTATTGCATTGTGTGTAACATTTATTTTATGTTTCAATCAGTCTAACATTTTGTGAGTACAAACTCTATAAGTAATCTACCGATTATATTCTCACCAACGTATTATACTCATTTTGGGGGTGGTACATAGAATTTTTAATACATCTTTCATCTAAAATATAAGTGCACATTTCCATATATTCCAAAAATAAGTGTCGCGTATTGTTGTATGCGCCAAATTAGTTTAAATTCTTAACTCAACACTAGTGCAGTGGCAAGCATGGCCGATCTCACGAGGAACTGATTTTGTAAAGTTATTCCTGTAACCGTAATGAAAAAAGGAGGTTGTGAGTAATTTGTGACGCAAGAAATAAGAAGAAAACTTTCTAATTATGGGAAGTATCAATTCAAACAATCACTTATTACTAACATTTATACAGACAATAAATATCATATGTTACAAATCTTATAGTTTACTTCGACTAAAGGTAGAACATTGGTCAATATATCCCGATAAAGGTGATATATTCTAATTCTTCGAGGCAGACTTACCCCGGCAAAAATGATAATAAATCTAATAGTTACTACTTAACTTTACGATAAAGTTTCCAGTAATTGTTAACGATAAGAATTAAAGAAGTAGAAAACACTTTACGATAAAGTTTCCACTAAGCTTACCAATTTAATTCATAGTAATAATCATAGAGAGCTAGTAATAGAAAAGATAACATATGCAATAAGTACAAGCCTCAAAACGTGTTATCACATTTCATGCGCTGAATTGAAATAAGAATTTAGCTAGACATAGTCATAGCTAAACAATAATAATAGGAAAAGGAAGGTGTAGAAGACGTTTGTCAAATGGGAACTCTAAGACTTCGTAGTTTCGCTGCTCAGCACTTCTCCAAACTTCAAACTCTCTCTACAAGATTTTTCTCTCTTATTTCAAGGTTTCTCGATGTTTCGATGTTGTTGTAGGTGCATTCTTAATAAAGCTTCGAAGCTGGCCAAGGCCTAGAGAAAGTAGGATTCCAATCCCAAATATTCTTCAACTCTTTTAGAGTCATCTTATTCATGGGAATATCTTTGGGATTTTAATCTTGAATTGTTGTCAACCTGAAAAGATTATCATAACTTGGACTATCAAAAACAATTATCTTGAATTTGTTGACGTCATCGCTGATGTCATCATTCTCGGCTACTTACGTCATCCGCGCGTAACATTGTACTTAACTTTCTTGCACTTAAGCCTTGTTTTTTTGCTCTTAAATTATAAGTACTTAAGTTAATTTAAATTAAGTACACCTAAGTTAAGTTAAATTAAGTTAGACTAAGTTAAGTTAAGTACATTCCTGCATGTATACATAACATCTTTCATCACCATCATCGCTATTCATCACCATCATCATCACCACCACTATTCATCACCACCACTATCCATCACAACCACCACTATTCATCATCACCACCACTATCCATCACAACTACCACCATTTTATCACCACCACCACTATTCACCACCACCCTAACACCATTCATCACCATCATCACCACCACCACTATTCATCACCGACACTATTCATCAAAACCACCACTATTCATCATCACCACCACTATTCAGCACCACCCCCACTATTCATCACCACCACCACTATTCACCAAGAGGTTGTGGTGGATGATGGTGGATTGTGGTGGTGATCAAGGGCGAAGGCATGTGGCGGGCTGCAGCCCTGGCAGATTTTTGTTTAATTAAAAATAAAAAATTAAATATTTGTTTCATTCTTTCTTCACAATTTTATAACCATCGTTTCTCCCCCTCTCCCGCTGTCCGTCTCTGGCTCTCCGCCCCTCCTCTTTCAAGTTTCAAACTTTCAATCCCCATCTTCATTCTTCCATAATCTCGTGCGGCGTCCTCGGCTCGATTGCTCCTCGCCTGCCTGAGCTGCCTCGCCCCTCGCCCTCTTCGGCTGTCGCCCACCAGCTGCCTCCGTCGGTTATTGCTCCTCGCCCTTGGTTAGGTCAGGCACTCACTAACTCACTAACCACTTCTCTACTTCTCTCCACTTCTCCGATTGATCAATTCACTTTTTAGGTTTTCTTAAATGGCTTGTGTAATTGTGTTTTAGAATTTAGACTTTTAGAAGATTTTCGCTGGATATGCATTGCGCTGAATCATCTTTAATTGATTTCGGTTGGATTTGCATTGCGCTGAATCAGCGCAATGCAAATCCAGCCCAAATCTTTAATTGATTTTGGCTGGATCATCCTGATTTTGGCAGGGGAAATCCAGCCAAAAATCTTTAATTATTTTGGCTGGATTTGCACTGATTTTGGCAGCTTCCCTCTGCCCATGGCATTGATGCAGTTTTAATTGATTCAAACTAGTTTTGAGCTGAGGCTAGAAATCTGTAGTTATTCAGTACCTTTTGTTACATTTCTCTAGACAATTTATTTAGGAATTGAAGTATAATAGTAGTCAGATTCCTAATGCTCCTAGCTGTTAGTTTGTTTATCAAAAAATCTGTAGTTCTAGCTGTACCTTTTGTTTGAAATTAGCTTTACTAGTTGTTGTCCCAATTGTTGTCTCTATTCCTTCATTTGTTAGGTAAAATATTCATTACTTTGTAAATGCTTGAAGTCGTGAACTACCTTTCAATAATTTGATTTGAAGTCAATTGTAAACTCTATTGATTACTTGTTTGTTTTTGTAGTTGCTGATATTTGATTATGAAATTTCACAGTGTCTCAATTCAGCAGATTTGTGAACAAGCAGTTGCTGCAGCACACTCTTGTTCACTAGAATTAATCTCAGCAAGCAACAAACAATGCACAAGTTTGTTCACCCAGTTCGGCCAATCTGCCTACGTCTGGGGAGGACTATTCTCCAGTCCTCAATCCACTCAACCAAAGGTTCCAAGTACACTAGGTTACAACGCACGCAACCTATGCTACTCAACCTCTTGTTGACCACTCAGCACAATCAGAACAAGCTCTGATTTGTGCCAGCACACCCTCTACAATATGTCAGTCTAGAATAGCTACAATCCTCTCAAAGAACTCAGCCTATTCTATCCTACACTACTCAGCAGGGTTGCTGCAGCAACAGCTGTAACACACAGCTGAAGCACACTGTCCGCGTCGCTCCAAGGCCTTCTGCCGAGCCGATCGAACCACTCCAAGAGCGCTGCACACTCTGAGTAACTCCCCCTCACTCAGTGACCACCTGCCACTAGTGAGTTCTTCCGCACGAACCTCGAACGAGCCTTCCACCTGTCAGTTCTTCCGCGGCTGCCTTTGATCAACCAACAAGCTCCACAGCTCTGAATTGGCTTCCAGATCAATGCACAAATCAGTCTCTGCAAGACCTGATTCTCTTTTGCAATGCTCACCACAGCTCTGCGCTCGACGCTCTGCCCGTGTGTGTTTGATCGAAGAACAACGTCCGTAGCCACCCAGAAAATCCTCTCTCTGAAATCTGTGTCTACTCTCGTGTATCACTCAGCTTCGATCAACCTCATCAGCCCTCAAACTTTCTGCTTAAATACCCACACCACTTTAAGCAGTTTCCAGGTTTAGGCCATTGATCCACAAGATCAATTATCTCCTAAAATCTAGGAGATTAGATTTGATAAATATCTCTAATGCAGATCTCCTTCTCTGACAAGTAAACCATGCTGGAAAATGCTCAACAGTATTTTAGAAATACTTCTAAGAACTCTCACAAAGCTGCCATACCTTCAAAACGCTCCTAGCACAAAACTGCTGCTCGAACAGTTGAACCAGCACTTGAACCAGCACCTGCTGCAGCATCCGCTGCTGCATCTGCTGCTGGTTCACTTCTGCTGGCCTGCTTGATTGTTGAAGCTGCAGCAGCTCCTGGTTCACATAAGCTGGTTTTGTCAAACACTGCCATCCTTGCATCATCAGATTACATATTTATTTTGCAGGTACTGATAATATTTCAGCTATAATAAATACAATGGCAGAAAATAGGAATCCCAAACGTATGAAGAATTTATTATCATGGTGGAAAAGTGATGTCTCCTCAAGTGGTAATGACAATGATCCTCGTGATATTGTGAATGAAAATATGGTAGAAACTCAAGATATTTCTGAAAAATCCGTTAACGAAGGGATTCCTGTTGAAGAAAATTTTGATATTAATTCACTTGAAAGAGACCCGGGCAAACGACGTGCAATATGCAAGTACCCTGTGAATGACCGTGACAATGTTCGGAAAGCTTATGTAGTGTTAGGGCCTTATCAACATCATTTAAGTAGTTATCCACCTACTTGGGATGGTGTTCAAAATCGAAGATTTAGTTACAAATGGTTCAAAGAATGGTCTTGGCTTGAGTATTCTCCTGAGAAGGATAAAACATATTGCTTTCCTTGTTTCTTATTTGATAGCAACTCATTTAGAGACTTATATTTTACTGACATCGGGTTCAATGGATGGAAGAATGCAATGTCCAAGAAGTCAGGCATCATAGCTCATGTGGGAGGGGTTAATTCTATGCATAGCTCTTCCGTGCACAAGTGGGAAAGTTTGAAAAATCCCTCCAATCATATAGAGAGAATAATGAGCACATTGTCTTCAAAAGAAGTAGCAGATAACCGACTTCGATTTGTTGCTACTATAGAGGTTGTAAAGGTGTTGGCACGACAAGGTTATTTTTTTAAAGGTCATGATGAATCAGATGACTCTCTTAATGGTGGAAATTTTGATGCAATCTTGGATCTATTGAAACGAGTGAATGAGGATTATCACAAAGTCCTTGACAATGCTCCAAAAAATGCCAAATATACATCTCCAACAATTCAAAAGCAAATTGCAAATATTCTCGGGAACAAAGTTACAAAATTCGTGAGGAAATAGGCGAGTCCAAATTTTGCATTCTTGTAGATGAAGCTCTTGATGTGGCAAATAAAGAGCAAATGGCAGTCATCCTTCGCTTTGTGGATTGCAAAGGATTAATCAGAGAACGATTTTTTAAAGTGATTAGTGTTGTTGACACTTGTTCTCAAACTTTGAAGGATGAGATATCTAGGATCCTTACTCAATATGATCTTAAAGAAGAAAATATACATGGCCAAGGTTATGACGGTGCAAGCAACATGCGTGGGCAATTTAATGGCTTGCAGGCATTGTTTCTAAGGGAGTGTCCATATGCTTATTATGTTCATTGCTTCGCTCATCGTCTACAACTGACTTTAAATGCTGCAGCTAAAGAAGTCTGTAATGTGTGGAATATGATTGTGAACTTTGTTGATTCATCCGCAAAAAGACATTCAATGTTAAAATTATGCAAAGAAGCGGAAATTCTAGATTTAGTGGCAGCTGGTACACTTTTGACTGGTTCGGGTATGAATCAGGCTTGCATTTTACAAAGAACTGGGGCCACTCGTTGGGGTTCACACCTTCGTTCAATTTCAAGTTTGATAAATTTGTATGGAGCTACCCGAGCAACTATTGATGATTTATACAAGAACGGAGTAGATAAAGTTCGAGGAGAAGCATATGGAATTGGTAAAGCTATGAAAAAGTTTGATTTTGTCTACTATTTGATATTGATGCATGACGTCATGAAGATTACGGAGTTTCTTTCTCAAGCTTTTCAAAAGAAAGACATAGACATTTTGAATGCTGTGGATTTTCTTTCAGTAACAAAAGAAAAACTTCAAGTTATGAGAAATGATGGATGGGACAATTTGATTATGAAGGTTGAAGCATTTTGTTCTGAACATGATATTGTTATGTCGGATATGTCTGCTCCTTATAAGAAAGGCGTCAGGGATGAAGAAATGAACATAACAAATGGTCTCTATTATCGGGTCAACATATTTTATGCTGTTATTGACTATCAGTTGACAGAGCTTAATACTAGATTTGCGGATAGTTCAATGGAGCTTCTTGTTCTTAGTGCATCATTTCATCCACGCAATGATTTTCAAGCATTTAAAGCAGAAGATGTGTGTAAACTTGCTTCGAAGTTTTATCCTTCAGATTTTTCACCATATGATATGGATGCTCTTGATATGGAGTGTGGATTCATTCTAGCAGGGATTCATAAGAATTCAACTTTTACAAATATGGCTTCTATATCGGATTTGTGCCAGCGGTTGGTTGAATCAGGAAAGTCGACATTTTATCCTATGATTTACATATTGATCTGCCTTATCTTAACTCTTCCAGTATCTACAGCAACAACAGAAAGAGCATTTTCATCTATGAACATCATTAAGAATAGATTTAGAAATAAGATGAATGATGAGTTTCTTGATGATCTCATGGTCATTTATGTTGAAAGGAGTTTTGCAAATTATATCAGTAATGATGATGTAATTACTGAGTTTGAGATGAGCGGACATCGTGGGGTAAAATTCAGCTAGTTATGTATTTTGTATAATTTTAGATGATTCTAGTTTTTATCCCCATGTAATACATTTTATATTTGGCATTAATGAAACAAATGTGGGGACGAATCTTAACAAATTTTTTTTTAGCCCTACAAGATTCGAATTCCTAGCTCCGCCCCTGGTGGTGATGATGATGGTGGTGGTGGGTGTTCTGGTGGCGGTGGTGGGTTATTGTTGCGATGGTGGTGGTGTTTGGTTGTGGTGGTGGCGGTGGTGAGTTGTGGTGGCGATGGTGGTGATGGGTTATTGTTGTGATGGTGGTGGTGTTTGGTTGTGGTGGTGGTGGTGGTGGTGGTGGGTTATTGTTGTAATGGTAGTGGTGGTGGTTGGGTTGTTGTGATGGTGGTGGTGGGTTGTGGTGGTGGCGGTGGCGGGGTGGGTTATGTGGTGGTGGGTTGTTATGATGGTGGTGGTGGTGATGGGTTGTGATGTTGGCGGTGGTGGGTTGTGGTGGCGATGGTCGTGATGTGTTATTGTGGTGGTGGTGGTGGTGGGTTGTTGTGGTGATAGTGGTGGGTGTTGTGATGGTGGTGGTGAGTTTTTGTGGTGGTGGGTTGTGGTGATGAATAGTAATTTAAGTACTTAAGTTAAGTTTATTAGCATAGTATAATGTTAGTTTAAGGCTATTTTAGTCTTTTTATCTTTTGCTTGTATTAGGATTATATAACCCACAATATTGTCGTTCACTGATCAATAACATCCAAGCTTTAGACCTTCTTCCAAGCTTTCATGGTATCAGACGCCTCCATCCCGATCCATGGCCGTAGTTGTTTGAAGAAAGTTATAATCCAACCACTGTTCTCGCGGATTGAAAAATATTTTTGGTGGTTGTTCTTCGCTTTGGTGAATCTGAATTCTTCGTTTTGGATGAGGTAATTGCTTGGGGTTACGTTTTTCCTTAGGTTTCGATTTGAGGGTTCTCTCTGGTTGTTTGAGTATCGTCTTCAAGTGTTTGGATTGGTGTTTTCGATATGGCAGGTCGTAGAGAGGATTCTTTGCAGGCGATTGGTGTTCAATTGGATGGTAAAAACTACTCATATTGGAGTTATGTTATGAGGAATTTTCTGCTGGAAAATCTATGTGGAGTTATGTGACGGGTGTGTGTGTTAAGCCTTACGATGAGAAGGCAGCTGACTTTGCGACTCAGGTTGATGGTTGGGAAACTGATAATGCAAAGATTATTACGCAGATTAACAACTTTGTCACCCACTCGATCTGTGCTCAGCTAGAGAAATATGAGACTGAGAAGGAGGCATGGGATCATCTTGAGAGACTCTACACTGAGTCCAACTTTGCCAAGCAGTATCAATTGGAGATGGATATTCGTGCGCTTCGGCAGAAGGGTATGAGTATTCAGGAGTTCTATTCAGCCATGTCTTCGTTATGGGATCAGTTAGCATTAACTGAATCGGCTGAGTTGAGGGCAGTGAAGTCTTATATTTCTGGGCGTGAAGAGCAGCGACTGGTTCAGTTTCTGATGGCACTTCATGATGACTTTGAAGGATTGCGTGGTGCGATTCTTCACCGCAATCCTCTTCCTTCTGTTGATTCCGTTGTCAACGAGCTGTTGGCTGAAGAGGTTCGTCTCAAGTCTTAGATTGACAATGAGACTCCATCACCTGCAGTGCCCGCTGTCCTTGCTGTCCCACAGCGGCCGTCCGGTGGCAGTGCGCCCAAGTCATCAGTGAAAGTTTCTTCGGACGAATGTGCATTTTGTAAGCAGAAGGGAGATTGGAAGGCTTAGTGCCCAGTATTATTGAGCAGAGACAAAACGCAGCAACAACAACGTCCACCCCAGCCTCAGCAGCGTCCACCGCATTCAGCTCAGTTCACCAATGATGTTGCTGCCCCGTCTGTGGATCAGTCCATGTTTGAGCAGTTCCAGAAGTTCCTTGCATCTTAGCCTCATGCCATGTTTGTCTCTTCCTCAAAAGGTTTGTCCTCATCGTCAGCCTCAGGTATATCACCCTCCTTGTGGATTCTTGATTCGGGTGCCTCCCACCATATGTCTTCTCACTTTCCATCCTTTGTCTCTTTATCTCGTCATTCATCTCTTCCCATGATGACCGCTGATGGCACTCCTATGTCATTGGAGGGAGTAGGTTCTGTTATCACATCTCATATTGCTCTTCATGATGTCTACTATATTCCTAGTTTTGCGATAAACATTGTGTCTATCAGTCAATTATGCAAATCTGATTTTTTTAGTGACATTTTCTTCTTCCACTTGTTGTGTGCAGGATCCGCAATCTCAGAGGGTGATTGGGACAGGCCGTAGGAAGGGTAGACTCTATGTCTTGGATAAACTCAAAGTATCGGATGTGGCAGCCTCTGGTGTGGATTTATCCTCCTTTCGTCTTAGTCATTTATCGTCTGAATTCTATTTGTGGCGTTCTCGTTTGGGTCATGTTTCAGTGTCTCGTTTGCGTTTCTTAGCTTCTATAGGAGCTTTAGAACATGTGACCTCTCATGATATATGATTGTAGTGGCTGTAAACTTGCAAAATTTTCAGCTTTACCTTTCAAAAAGTGTTTCGTCATCTCTTGCACCCTTTGATATTGTGCATTCTGATGTGTGGGGACCTGCTCCTGTGTCTACTAAGAGTGGCTTTAGGTATTATGTTTCCTTTATTGATGATTACACTCGTTATACTTGGGTCTATCTTGTGAAGCGTAGATCTGATTTTGTGGGTATTTATCGTGACTTTAAGGCTCTTGTACAAACACAACATTCTGCTGTCATTAAATGTTTTCTTTGTGACTTAGGGGGTGAATACACTTCTAACGAGTTTTCTCAGTTACTTGCTTCTGATGGAACCATTCGTCAAACCTCATGTACCGACACACCTCAACAAAACGGTGTTGCTGAAAGAAAATACCGTCATTTTGTTGAGATCGCCTGCTCATTCCTATTATCCGCCGAGGTTCCTAGTCTTTTTTGGGGGGAAGCTATCCATACCGCTGCCTATGTCATAAACAGAATCCCCACATCTCACAATTCAGGTCTTCACCATTTGAAAAATTATTTGGCAATGCCCCTGACTATGGACTTACGATCACTTAAGTTAAGTTAAGTTAAGTATTTAATTAACTGACTTAAGGTCTAAAGAACAGACCCTTAATGTCTTCCTTGTCTGCGGTTGTTACTGTTTATGTTGATTCGTTCTGCGCAACAGCTTCGTCTCTGACATCTTTTTGACATTTTATATGCCAGAATCTTCTCTCGTTGTAAACTAGAGAGTTGTAGAGCATCAAGTTAGCTTCACAACGATGTATAGCTGATCTTCTTCATAACGTTGATGAATGTGTAGTGAGATCTGGAAGCATCAACTATCGTTCTGTCTTGTGATGAAATCTTATCGATAAATGGTCATTTTACCTTGTATCCTTTCCTATACTAAAACACAAAACTACACGAACCGAATAATTATATATATAAATGTATAAAATACATGTGTTGAGATAGCTAAATAAACGTATAAATACGACTCGTCAATAAGTTCAAAAAACTGACTGTACTAATTAAACCTGACAAATATATACATAAAAAACGATGAGTTTGATAAGCAGTCAAACTATTCTACATCTCAATCCAAGCTCCATGCATATATAATCGGATCAAGCTACACTAATCCTTGAAACTCCCTATTCATTCTCACGCCCCATCCAACCTCAACTTCTCCAAAAACAACCTCTTCAAGCAAATTTCAATTTGTCTCCTGCACCAATGGCAAACTCCGACAAGGCCTTAGTCGTCTCCTTTGGCGAGATGCTCATTGATTTTGTCCCTGACGTTGCTGGCGTCTCGTTAGCCGAGTCTAAAGCCTTCCTCAAAGCTCCTGGAGGGGCTCCTGCGAACGTCGCCGGCGCCGTCAGCAAGCTCGGTGGCAGCTCTGCCTTCGTTGGCAAGGTACACTAAAAAATCCTATTGGCTTATTTCTATCAGAGTTTCTGATTTCTAGCCATGTTTGAAATTTATAGGTAGGAGACGATGAGTTTGGACATATGCTGGTTAATATTCTGAAACAGAACAATGTAAATACTGAAGGGATCTGCTATGATTCCAAGGCTCGAACCGCATTGGCTTTCGTGACGCTCAAGACTAATGGAGAGCGAGAGTTCATGTTTTACAGGAACCCTAGTGCTGATATGCTGTTAAAGGAGTCTGAGCTGAACATGGGTTTGATTAAGAAGGCCAAGATTTTTCACTATGGATCGATTAGTTTGATCTCTGAGCCGTGCAGGTCTGCTCATATGGCTGCCATGAACGCTGCTAAGATGTCCGGAGTGTTATTATCTTATGATCCCAATGTGAGGATCCCCTTGTGGCCCTCGCCGGACGCTGCGAGGGATGGGATCATGAGCATATGGAAATATGCAGATTTCATCAAGGCATGATATGTTAACACCAACTTCATCTGACAAGAACCTATCAATTCAAGTCCTGAGATGATGAAATTTGATTTTCTTTTTTTTTCTTCTTTTTTTTGATGAATTCAGGTGAGCGATGAAGAGGTTTCATTTCTGACGAAGGGTGATCCGGAGGAGGAAGATGTAGTGCTGACTCTGTGGCGAGATGATCTCAAGTTGCTTGTGGTTACCGACGGGGAAAAGGGCTGCAGATACTTCACCAAAGTATTAACATTTCCAGCTAGTCCATTTATGTCTTTGGTGTGATGATTTTAAAATTAACAATGGGCTGTTTCACTTATGTTACCTGAACAGACATTTAAAGGAAGGGTTGCAGGATACTCAGTGAAGACAGTTGACACAACGGGAGCCGGTGACTCGTTCGTGGGCTCCCTTCTGGTGTCTATGTCCGATGATCCAAGCATTTTACAGGTCTCAGTTTGCAAGAGATTGAGATGAATCTCATTGTATACATTTTTATGTATCTTCTCATTTGAGTTATGTTAGCAGAATGAGGAGAAGCTGAAGGAGGCTCTGACATTCGCCAACGCTTGCGGCGCGCTGTGCACGACGCAGAAAGGAGCAATCCCAGCTATTCCAAGCCGGGATGAAGCTGATGCCCTGATTGCCAGCCAAAAGAACAAATAAAGGATGAGCTATACATATTTATTTCCTCCTCCATAAGATTTTCCATCCTCTAGAATTCATGAGAATAATCTCTTGCATGACTCAATTCCAATCAAACTAATGTTACTTTCAAGCTTCTTCTTCTTTTTTGTCCATGCCAAATTTGTCATTTCTTCAGAAACAGGTTTATTACTAGTAAGGGTTGATATGATTTAAACTTGACCATTTCGTGATAAAAATCACTTTTAGGAAAGACATTTTTTTAACAAATGAAAAAAATCAAATATAATAAATATTTTTATATTAAAATAATATAATTTTGCTAAAAAAAAAAAATCAAAACTCATAAATTAAGTGAATCTTATTCTAACATAAAAAATAAATAAAAAACTCGAAAAGTGTCCTTTCCAGAAACGGCGCCGTATTATATATTTTTTTGTTAACGAATAGATAAATATTTTTATCAAATCATCATCGGGAGATATAATCGTGCGAAGCTGCGCCATTCATCATCTCATCTCACCTCATCTCATACCCGCTAGCTCAAATCTGCTACCGATTCAACGTTCTCCGACCACCTCTTTGATTTTCTGAGAACCGGCTTCCTTGTCTCCATATCCAACCTAAGCGTTCACGAACTGTTTTTTTCTCAAGCAGTTGAGTTGTCTAAGCGCCTCGTTCGTTCTGCAGATCTGAAGTCTGGTTTCTGAATTTTTATCGCAGGTATGCATCGATATGACTTTGTAACCTTAATATCATAACAATAGAGCCATCAATTGATATGCAGCCGATGATAACTGTTCGAGGAAGCTGTGATGGATAATTGTTGGGTTCACGTCTGATCTCATTGACTTTTACATCGCATGACATTAGCTTTTACATCGATGTGATAAAATAATTGGTAATCGAAGTTCTGATGCGTTGGAGATATCAAGACTCCGCTATTGGACTATTCAGTTTTTTTATAAGCTGGCTAATTTAGTGATTCACTTTTACCTTATGCAGCCGCGTCATACTTGAAGGTTTTCGAATGGCTGGGAGAGCTAATATCCCGACTAACAATTCAGCACTCATTGCGATGATTGCTGATGAGGTGAGGCTTGTAGTTATTTGTGGTCAGCTTAGCTAATTGTTTGTGATTCTGAAATTAAGTTGGGTGAATATCTTGTTTGTTTTGTCATTTATCTGAGCCAACTTTTTTGAGAGCTTGCATTTGAATGAGAAATTAGACTCTTCAATGCTTTGTGGGAATCATACTATTAAAAGAACTTTTTTTTTGCTAATCTCGATGAAGTATTCTGAGAAGCCCAATTTAGTTAGACTGTGATGTTCCATTTTGTTTATTTATGTTACACAGGACACAGTTACTGGATTTTTGCTGGCTGGAGTTGGAAATGTTGACTTGAGAAGAAAGACGAACTATCTTATTGTTGACTCAAGTATGCCAACAACCTTATTTGTATTGGGAGTCAAAAGACTGCAAAATTTACAAAAGTTTTGCATTTCAAAATTTCTACAAAATTGACCGTCGTGTTTCTTTCCTACTTTGCTGAACCAAACTAAATTCTGATCGACTTGTAATACATAAAATTTGAAAGATAACTTACAAAGTGTATCCAGGGATGAGAAATCTTTTTAGATAATTGCAACTGCTTCATTTTAATGCATGAGATATTCTGTAACCAAAATTTTCATTATAGGATTAAGTATTGATAATGGTAGTTAAGAACTTCATTGAAGGGCTGATCTTAGGTTTTTTTTCCCATGGAAAATGATGGTCAATATGCATAGCTATAGTTCTCTCAAAACTCATCTTATTAATCGATTTACCTTATTTTCTATGTTGCAAGTATGTATTTCTTTTAAAGTATTGCAGAGAGAAAATCTCAATTCTAGAGTCACAAATGGTTATAGCAATGAGTACGCACCGAGTTGTGAGTTGTGTGGCTTATCACTATATATCTGAGCATCAAGCATAGTTAACAAGTTAAAATCTCTTTATGAGACTAATAAATGATAGACTCGATTTGTCAACCGACATGGTGGTTTCCTTTCATCGATTAGGTTTGGGAAAAGTAAAATAACAGTACAACTTTCCATGCTTAGATCTTTGTAATATAAAGACTTCACATTTGTTTGATGTTCTTTTTATTGGTTACTAAAGTGATTTCACGCTTAAATCACAATTGTAGGACACCACCAGGCTTAATCTTTCAGGTTGTTAGTCATGTGGTCTTTTGCAACTAGATGGTGGTTTGTTGTGATTATATATGGATAAAGTCGGTATTGGTTGACATAGTATGACTTGTGGGATTCATGGATCAAACTGGTCCGTCTTGGTGTCTAACTACTTCAATGAAGGATTCTGTTAAGGTGCAGAACTTTGGTACAGTGGCAAGTTCAAAACTGTTAGTGACTTCACCTTTTCATGACAGATAGGAACAGAGTATGATGCTTTTCTGTTATGAACTGTAAGGATAGTGTGGGTATTTAGTTAAATGTCACACTAGTAAGACCATAATTTGCAGTCCTGTAGAACGTCTTCATTAGTGAATGGTTTTGGGCACCACTTCATCTTTTGGTCGCAGTTCCTCCTGCATTGCTGGCATAACTGGTGTTAGATGTACATCGTTGTAAAATAGATGTGACTATCATCATTCCTTGCAGCTTCTTTTAATAATGCAAGGAAAATTTTCATTGATCAGCATTGGCAATTGTATGATACAAACATTATGGAAAGTAATATTTAGATTGAAGCTGCAAATCATCTAATGACTATTCAATGTTTTGCTTCTCCTTATCAGAAACAACAGTCAAAGCCATTGAGGATGCATTCAAGGAGTTCACGTCGAAAGATGACATTGCAATTGTTCTAATTAGCCAATATGTAAGTTTTCCACACGTACTGATAGGTTTTGATCTAGGTGGGTGTATGTTTTCAATAGGTTACCGATGACTTAGTGTCTTTATCAACCCTGTTGACTTCCCTATCAAGATTGATTTGGCAATAGGCAAATATGAAATCGCATTTCCACCACACTGTTATATATTTTTTGGCTAGTCTAATATGAATGCACCGTATTGTCTGACTTGGTGTGGGGACACTATGTCTGCCTGTCTTTGGTGGTTCACGATTGTACCATTTGTCTCACTAAGATTGCTTCTTTATAAAAGCATCTGTATGTAGATACCCAAACTTGGATTATTATCTGTAATGACTCAAAATAAAGAACTCAAAATCCCGTTCTACTTAAATTAGCAGCTTTGAATCCCTTCCATCAGATGCCATCATTTCACTATTTTACCCATCTTCTCATAATGAAGCTAAATTTTCTCTGCATTTTTTAGGTGGCGAACATGATAAGATTTCTTGTTGATAGCTACAACAAGCCTGTTCCAGCAATTTTGGAGATCCCATCCAAGGACCACCCTTATGATCCTACACAAGATTCAGTTCTTTCTCGCGTCAAATATCTATTCTCTGCTGAATCAGTCGCATCAGGGAGGCGTTGAATTGAACTCACATGTTGCTCATCTTGGAAACTTGTTATTCCCATGTTCTGGCATTCATATCCTTTCCTAGTCTTTGTTTTGCACATCTAGTGCAACTATGATATTGTTGAATTGGCAAAGTGAACTTCATCGTTGTGGCACATTCCGTGAGTCGGAAGAGCAATACAAATTGTGCTTGCTAAAAGTAGCATGTTTAAGTACCATTCATCATAAAATTTCACTTTCGTATCTTTTGTGGAACCCTAGCTTCCGCATATATCAACCTTTTTTCATAGCACTTAATTCCCCACGGTGTAACATCCCAATTTTGTCTCATAACGATTGTGAGAAGTATTTGTGATTAGTTAATAAGTAAGTCTACTAACTATCTTGTCACTAATATACCATGATTTTTGAGATGGATCCTATGTTGTGGTGACTTAGGGAATGGTGGTGACAAGGAACAGTTGGGACATGTTATACTATAACGGCTTGGATCGGTCTTTTCGGTCGGATCGTTACATCTTGAGTCCGACTAGGAATTTGGCACTGCAGACGCTGAAATTCGCTACAGAACTGGACAGATTTACATGTTGAGAAAACTTGCTTACAAAAGGAGAACTTTATTAATCAAAGAACACTCTTACAAGACTCACTCTCTTTTGGTGGAGATCACTCACAATTGCTTGAGTGCTTTCTCCTCAAACTTACACTCCTATTTATACTAATCTTACACTCAAATGAATGGCTATGATCAAATTAATCCTACGGCTACAAATACAGACTCTAGAAAACTCTAGGAAAAATATTTTTTCTCTAATGTTCCACATTCTTCCATTACCTTCTCCTTTCTTCTCTTCTCATCTTTTCTAGAATTCTCTTATTATTGGATTGGGCTTGTTTGGGCTAGGCATTAATCTTAATACTCCCCCTTAATGCCTAGTCCTGCTCGGTCTCGCGGTCATCCCCAATAGCTCTCTGAACTTGTGAAACTTCGGTGTCGCCAGACTTTTAGTGAATATATCCGCAACTTGTTCATCCGTCCCGATAGGCTCCATCTGAATTCGTCCCTCCAACACCTTCTCTCGGATGAAGTGATAATGAACTTCTACATGCTTGGTCCTTGCATGGAACACTGGATTCTCTGCAAGCTTTATAGCTGACTGGTTATCACAATGAAGCTTCACCGGATAGTCGCATGGTTGATTCAAATTTCCCATGAGTCTTATCAGCCACGTGCTTTCTTGTGATGCGAGTGTTGCGGCTCTATACTCTGCCTCCGTAGTCGATAGTGACACTGTTGGTTGTCTTTTACTGCACCAAGATACTGCCGCCGAGCCCAAGTGAAATACGTATCCAGTAGTTGATCGTCAAGTGTCATGATCTCCAGCATAGTCAGCATCACTGTAGCCCACAACTTTGTTTTCCACTCCTCTCTTGTATAAGAGTCCATGGTCAGTAGTGCCCTTCACATACCTCAGTATCCTCCGTACCGCTTCAAGGTGAGGTTTTCTCGGTTTCTGCATGAACCGACTGACCACCCCAACTGCAAACGATATGTCAGGCCTTGTCAGAGTAAGATAGATTAGGCTTCCGACCAATTGTCGATACATCTGTGGATCTTCCAGCTCTCGTCCTTCCTCGGCACAATACTTGATGTTCGCCTCCAAAGGGGTAGATATTGGCTTGCTCTCAAGCATTCCATACTTCGCAAGTAGATCTTTTGCATACTTCTCCTGACACATGAATACTCCTTCTTCTGTAGTCTCTACCTCAAGTCCGAGGAAGTGTTTTAGCTCTCCGAGCTCCTTCATCTGAAATCTTACTGATAAATTTCTTCTTGTGAGGCGAATCTCTTCAACATCATCTCCAGTGAGTATTAAGTCATCCACATACACCAACACGACTGCTATCTTAGTTTGTTGAACCTTTACGAAGAGACTGGAATCTGCCGAAGTCATCTTGTATCCGCTGTGCACCAAGAACTCAGCTATCTTCCTATACCATGCTCGGGGAGCTTGCTTTAGTCCATAGAGAGCTTTCTTCAACTTGCACACGTAGTTAGGGTGACTTTTATCTTCAAATCCAGCTGGCTGCTCCATAAAGATCTCTCTATCCAGCTCTCCGTGTAAAAATGCGTTCTTCACATCCATCTGCCATAACTTCCAAGATTTATTTGCTGCTAAGGCTAGTAGAACACGTACCGTAGTGAGCTTTGCAACTGGACTAAAGGTCTCATCATAATCCACTCCGTACTCCTGTGAGAAGCCCCGTGCCACCAGTCTAGCCTTGTACCTTTCGATCGATCCATCAGGCTTTGTCTTTACTTTGTAAACCCATTTGCAGGAAATAGGTTTTACATGTTCTGGTCTAGGTACTAACTCCCAGGTCTCGTTCTCCTTCAATGCTTGAATCTCTTCTTGCATTGCCTTCCTCCAATCACCTCTCTTATTTGCTTCATCGAATGTTGTTGGTTCTTGAAATGTCGACTCTTCTAGGAGGGCAACGTTTGCATACTTTGGATTTGGCTTGTGAGGTCTGGAGCTTTTCCGTAGTTGAACTTCCTCTTCTGATTGTCTTAAAGTTTGATCTTTGTGAAGACCTGTTTTCCAGGGACTTGGTGCCTTCTCCTTTGATGGACTTACTGATGACTCATCTTTACTAGCACTGATGTCTTCAGTTATCGTAGGCTCGTTGGCTCCCCCATCATCTCCTGCATCTTATCCTCAATCTCCTTAGAGTCTGGCATGACTGTCTTTTCCGGCGACCACCAGGACGATGCTTCGTCGAACACTACATTCCTCGATATATAGCAGCGACCGGTTGTAGGGTCACAACATTTCCACCCTTTCCTTTGATTATCATAACCCACGAAGATGCATCTGATCGCCTTCTTATCAAACTTCGTCCGAAATTGATCTGGCACGAACACGTAGCAAACACATCCAAAAACTCGAAAGTGACTTACTGTGGGTTTGGTGTGCCATAACTTCTGGTAGGGTGAGGTGAACCCCAATCTCTTCTGAGGCAATCTATTTATGACGTGCGCTGCTGTTTTCATGCATTCTACCCAAAACCTTCCTGGCACATTCTTAGCGTGAAGCATACTTCTGCATATCTCTGCCAGATGTCGGTTTTTCCTCTCTGTTACTCCATTCTGCTGCGGAGTTCCAGGACAAGTCAACTGTCGCCGAATTTGATTCTCTTGGAGATACTTTGAAAACTCCTCTGATAAGTACTCTCCTCCATTATTTGTACGCAAGCATTTGATTCTCCTTCCGATGTCATTCTCCACCTTTATTTTGAACTCCTTAAACTTGTCTAGTGCCTCCGACTTCTCTTTCATGAAATATACCCATGTGTATCTTGAGTAGTCATCTATGAATGTGATCATATATTGGAATCCTTTAATTGAAGCTTGAGCGACCTTACCGAACACGTCAGAGTGCACCAACTCCAGTGGCTCTTGTGCTTTATGCTCTGATTCTGAATATGGCAGTTGATGTGCCTTCCCAAATTGGCAGCCTGCGCACACAGTGTCTACTCGAACTTCAAGTTGAAGGAGTCCCTTTAGTACTGACTTGTTCATAATCGCCTTGAGCTTATGATAGTTTACATGCCCCAGTCGTGCGTGCCATATGTCTGCCGTCTCATTCTTTCGAGTCTTGTCAACATATGCAGTCTCTGCTGACATTACGTAGATGGACTCCACCTTCCGACCTTCTAATACGGGTGTGCCCTTTATCTTCACGTCACGATATACTTTTACGTCTTCGGGGCCAAAGACTATGTAGTTACCTGATGCCGCAAGCTGAGAGACGGACAGTAAATTCTTCTTCATTTCAGGAACGTGAAAAACTCTCTCCAACTGCACCTGAGTGTCACCATATTGCGGCGTGAATGTTGTTCCTCCAACATGTGTGATCGGTAGCCTCGAGTTGTTTGCTGTCACCACTTGCCTTTGCCCTTGGTACTTAGACACATTAACAAGCTTCTTCTTGTCTCCAGTCATATGGTTAGAGCACCCCGAGTCAACAATCCAATTATTATCATAGTCTATTGATCTGAAATTACCTGCAGCAAATGCCATCTCCTCTAACTCCATGTTTTGTGATGACACTTCTGCGAATGATGCCTCAAAATCCCACTCTTCTTCGCTAGCATCAGTGCGCTGGTCATGAGTTGCTACATTTCCATGTGCTGGTCTCTTAGGGGCTCTACAGTCTCGGGCAAAGTGTCCTCTCTTTCCACAGTTGTAGCATTTGTCATCCGTTTTTGGAGACGACCTTTGATGATCTCCATTTCTCCCACGTTGTTGATACTCTCCACTTCTCCAACGTTGCTGTTGTTGTTGATCTCCCCCTCTTTTGTCGCTCCTACGTTTATGACCTCCTCTTTCATATCGTCTTGCACCATCTCGTCGTTGTGACTGACCACCTCTATTGTTGACATACATGGCTTCCTCAGTGCTTTGCAACGACAATTTAGTCATTTGTTTATTTACTGCTTCTTGACTGGCCAACAGATTCTCCAGCTCAATTACCGTAGGTTGTTCCTTCCAACCTTGTATAGCCGCGATGTATGCGCTGTACTCCGGCTTTAGACCAGCGATGATAATCCTCCGAATTCCATCCTCTCCAAGTTTTGATTTGGCATCGAGTTGTTCTATCTTGCGACAGAGTTTCAATTACTTTTCCAAGACTAGCATCAATAGTCATCTCAATCGCAAGAAGTGCTTTATTGGCTTTCATTTCTCACTTTTCATATTCCGCCGTCTTTTCTTTTGAAGGCGGATTAGCATTATCACCATCAACAATGCTCCACAAACCTTGACTTTTAAGATAGGTCCTCATACAAGTTCTCCATGTTCGATAATTATACTCGTTCAATTTCTCCAACCCACTAACTGAACTTCCAAAGTCAACCATCAAGAACAAAAGATTAGAGCGTACCGTACTTGGTCCCTGACCAAAAACTTCTTAACAGTCCCCGACTGTACTTCTCGCTATACTCCCTTTAGCGATGCTCCTACGCTCCTCGTCGGTCCCCGACCGCCTAGCTCTGATACCAAATTGTTGAGAAAACTTGCTTACAAAAGGAGAACTTTATTAATCAAAGAACACTCTTACAAGACTCACTCTCTTTTGGTGGAGATCACTCACAATTGCTTGAGTGCTTTCTCCTCAAACTTACACTCCTATTTATACTAATCTTACACTCAAATGAATGGCTAGGATCAAATTAATCCTAGCTACAAATACAGACTCTAGAAAACTCTAGGAAAAATATCTTTTCTCTAATGTTCCACATTCTTCCATTACCTTCTCCTTTCTTCTCTTCTCATCTTTTCTAGAATTCTCTTATTATTGGATTGGACTTGCTGGGATCTGGAAAAAGTTCAAAGTTTTTCTCAAAGATGGAAACTTGCAATTGATCCTGATGAAGAAATCAGTTCACATTTGGCATTAGTTAATGCTTTTAGAAATTTTATCAAAAAATTTAAGCCCAAACAGGTCGGATTAAACGCTGCGTTTGAATATCAGGGGGATCAGGGCTCTGGTCTTATGTATCATCTCAATTTGTCTCGTATACGAGAGAGAGGCGTTTGTGATTAGTTAATAAATAAGCCTGCTAATTATTTTATCACTAATATATCATGATTTTTGAAATGAATCTTATGTTGTGGTGACTTAGGGGTCGGTCATAAGAGATAGTTGAAACAGAGTATACTTATAACGGTCCAGATCGGTTTTTCCGATCGGTTCGTTACAAATAGTATCGAAACCGATGGTGACAGAAGTCGCCGAATGGAGGACGATCGTGTGATCTGTTTCATGTGCTATAACGAGGATGTTAGGAGAATTTAAGTGGGGTGTATCAGTGTATGTAACATCCCAATTTGTTTCATAACGATTGTGAGAAGTATTTGTGATTAGTTAATAAGTAAGTCTACTAACTATCTTGTCACTAATATACCATGATTTTTGAGATGGATCCTATGTTGTAGTGACTTAGGGAATGGTGGTGACAGGGAACAGTTGGGACATGTTATACTATAACGGCTTGGATCGGTCTTTTCGGTCGGATCGTTACATCTTGAGTCCGACTAGGAATTTGGCACTGCAGACGCTGAAATTCGCTACAGAACTGGACAGATTTACAGATCCATTTTTGTACTTTTTTTTAATCTCTAATTCGCAATCTTATGCTCACAGTTTGAAAACTAATGTGGGAAGCTTTGAGTAGCTTGTGATTTCTTATTATTATTTAAGTAGCTTGTGGCTCTTTATAAAATCTAATTTGTCGGGCAAACCTCCAAAGAACAACTAAGATATAATTACCGCCACTGTAACAGGATCCTTCAACCGCAAAATGACTTGCAATCAGTTCCACATGCACATTCATGCAACAGCTTCATGTGAGTGTCTGTTTATTTTAGCATCTATTAAAATGTGCATGCCAGTCGCAAAAATTACAACTTTTTCAGCCTGCTGTTTAAAATTTTGTAAAATGCTCAAAGTTTTTTGTTGTTGTTGTTGTGATATCAGATGTTCATATTAGTTTGTTGGTTGGAGGTAATAGTAAGGAAGGTCAGTTTGGATAACTCGCACAAATTCCATATATCATCATTGCTACTCCTAGTCTATGTTGCACGGGTACTTCATATGAGAGTTGAACTTTGTATTCGGGTACTTGATGGGTACGGCTAGGATACGTACCCGATACGTACCCAATTACGCGGGTTCTTCTAGTCGTTTTGATACGGTTCAATTTGTTATTGGGTACGTATCCAATA
This sequence comes from Umbilicus rupestris, assembly GCA_963678935.1. NCBI lineage: Eukaryota > Viridiplantae > Streptophyta > Magnoliopsida > Saxifragales > Crassulaceae > Umbilicus > Umbilicus rupestris. The sequence continues at coordinate 9,374,842 of OY787627.1, read as the reverse complement.
CGGTTCAATAAAATATTAGACGTACCCGATACGGTTCGATTGAAATTTCTAAATTTCTAAAAATTTCTCTTTATCTAAACCGTAAATTGCAATTCACCATCACTGTTCACCGGAGCTGTTCGCTACTGTTCACCGGACTGTGCGCCACTGTTCGATACTGTTCGCTACGGTATTATTTTATTAATGATTTTTTTTTTTTAGATATGACCTCCAATTCTCAACAACAAAGTGATGAAATTGGTAGTAGCGCGTTAGTTGATCGTTTGATGAATTGTCATTACAGATGCAGACTGATGATGCTCCTCAGTTGCGGAAGTTTGTGACTAGATTGGAAAATTTGGGACAAAACGGAGGAACTTGGAAGTATAAATGCAATTTCTGCAATGAAATTCGATCTTCATGTTATTTTGAGTGGAGGCTCACTTGCTTCAAATTAAAGGATAAGGAATTGCCATTTGTAAGAGAGTACCTCGTTCTGAAATATTAAAAATGCAAAGTTTGAATGAAGAATTCGAAAGAAAAAAGATTAATTCGAGACCTAAAGAAGTTCCTCTGCCTAGTGAATCTCAAATAGAGTCAAGTTCTCTATCCAAGAAAAAAAAATCGAATACATCACCAATTACAAGATGTTTTGGTGTTGAAACGAGGGATCGATTGGATCAAGAAATTGCAAGAATGTTTTATACTACAGGATTGCCATTCAATCTTGCTAGAAACCATGAGGTCTTGCATATTTGCTGCAACTCATGCTATCACATGTTTTAAACCTCCTGATTATAACTAGAAAAAATCATGCGGATAATCTATTGGCTCCGCTCAACATGAAAGGAAAAAGGAGTAACAATCCTAGGACTTCGTGTTTTTAATTCGATTGCAGAAGCTGAGACTAAGGCTAATGCATCAGTCATCTACGTGCCTCCACCTTTTGCTGCAGCGGCTATTATGGAAGCTGAATTGGATCTTGTTGTCTGCATCAGTGAAGGGATTCCTCAACATGACATGGTACACAAGTGTTAACTCCGAATGAAAAAAAATGCAAATGATTGATTTTAAAGTAGTTTAGAGTTGAAGATTGGCAATATTTGTTAGTAATCAACCACAACCAGTTAAGTTGAAAGATATCATTCATGTGGCTCTTGTGGTTGTATCTCTGTGAAGTAAAAGGTCTGTACTAATTGGACCAAATTGCCCTGGGATCATTAAGCCTGGGGAATGCAAGATTGGGATTATGCCCGGTTACATTCACAAACAATTGTGTCTCGATCAGGCACCCTAACATATGAAGCAGTAAGTTTTGACGACTTCAATACTAAAAAATTATTAATTACTGATTCTTATACTTTGATCACCCATTATTTTTTATAAGTGTTTAGATTGGTAGATAAAAAGACTTGCAATATGTATGATTTGGGCGCTTTTCATGCTGTTTTCAATATTTGCTTATTATTATTTTTTGGCATAACAGTTATTGTGTGCTGATTGTTGCATCTTAATTTTCATTGAATCTGTGAAGCTCAGTGTTTCTTTGCTAATGTATTTGCTGTGGCCAATTGAGTTCTTATTTTGGACAATCCACTTGTGGAGGAGATCCCTTCAACCGAACAAACTTTGTTGATTGTCTTGGGAAATTTTTAGTGGATCCTCAAACAGAAGGTAATTTTTTTTTGTTTATATTAAGGATCTTCAGTTTAAACTCGGTAGTCCAAGCTGTAAGCTGGATTTTAATGTCTTGTTTTCATAGAAAACTTAGTTTTTAATTTGAGTAAAAGCGTGTTGTGATCGAGTCTCCACAATATTCTTTCTGAAATCTTTTTTATATTTTGTTCATGCACGTATCTTCTTATTACTCCGGTCAGGTTAATCAGAGATCTGAAACAATACTTTTTAGTTTCTGTTTATTATATTACAATAAGGTCGTCGTAATGCTGCACACGTGTTTCCTTACTGTTGGAATCTACGTATATAATTTAGAGCTTGCTCGGAAAACTAGAATCCCCTTTTATAAGTGAAAATCATTTTTATGAAACGTAGCTCCAAGCTTCTTCTCAAAAGTCATCTTGTAAGGCCTAGTTTTATTTTGTAAGTGAATTATGATTTTGGCATACAAACTACTCACTTTGGCGTCACTCGATCAAATCGGCTTTGTCTGTGTATGATCTGGAATCGTTCCTCAGTCCAGATCTCACTCCTCCTGAATTCTTACCTTCAACACAATATGAATCCTCGGCATCTCGACCTATTAATTCTGACTGCAGTGTATGGAAGAAGAAGGATCGTATTATTTTACTATGGATTCAATCAACACTGTCAACACCTCTATTGGTTCACATAGTCCGTGCGCCAACGACGTCTGCGGCATGGAAGATACTTGAGCAAATGTTTTACGCTCAAACTCGCGCCAATCTGATGCATCTAAAACATCAATTACATACCTTTCTGAAGGGCTCTCTTTCAATTCTTGAATTTGTTGAGAAGAAAAGGGCATTTTCAGATTCTTTTGCTGAATGTTCTTGCATCATTACTGATGAAGAGTTCGTGGAGTGTGCTCTTCATGGTCTTGATTCATCATATGCCAGCTTTCGCACACCCTTTCATATGAGAATGAGTTCAATATCAACTTGATGCAACATCACCTTAACTACAGCAGAAAACGTTCATTGGTTTTGATTTAATTCTATTTCCTTATTTTAGCCCTTTCCTATTTTTGGTAGAAGTTGTTTAAAGTTTCGAGGGCTACAAGTTCTTGGAAACTTGGCTATTTAAGTGTTATTGCCCCCTTTGTTAAGACGGTTTCTGACGTAATAGAAATCGAGATTCATCTTTCTCCTTCCCTTGTTTGATTTGATTAAGTTAGTCAATCAAGAAGCAGGTCCTAAGAAGCTCTTCTTAAGGCTTCATAGCTGAGCTGATTCACTCGATTTGTAGGCTGCGCCAGGTTGGTATCAGAACCAAACAATCCTCTTTGATGCCTCGTCCATGCCGCGACCCTCAACCCACAGAAGCTGAGCTTACTCGGCAAACCCTAACTCATATACAAGAATAGATGCAGCAGCTAACAACTGCGATACAAGCTCTCGACGGTCAACGCTTGCCTCCTCCTCCGGCTTTTGATCCCGACGTTATTAACGCGCAAGACGACAACGACGACGAAGTAAACTCTTTCCCGATTGCCCGCCATAATCATATTGCCGATCCGAACACGATTGGCGATGGGAACAGGGGTTTAAATTCGAGCTCCCTGAGTTCCATGGTGGTCAGACGGCGGAAGAACTACTTGATTGGATCGTTACAGTGGAAGAAGCCCTTGAATTTAAGCATGTTCCTTTGGATGGCTGAGTCCCTGTTATAGGAAAAAAATTTAGAAATACGATTTTTGGCCAACTGAATTTCATATATACGTTCTATCCAAATTTGATTTCTCAAATGCCCCGTTTCATAATCTTCCCGACAACATTGTTGCCGGTCTGTTGCGTTTCACAACAAACAGCGGACGTCAGGTGAGTCAGCTGCCACGTTGGATCCCAGCAACGTTATTGCCGGGATCAACTGGAAAAATGCCAAATTCCGACTACACGGCATTCAACAACTGCTCAACAATCATCCGGCTGCAACAACACCGCGCCGTGCCCTAACCCTAACCATTACAATATCCCAACATATTTGTCACGGAGTTGATTCCCCGTTGATGGCGCCTTGCCCTAACGCTAACCATAACAATATCCCAACATACCTGTCACGGAGTTGATTCCCCGAATTGATGTAGAGAAGGAAGGTTTCGGATTCCCTTATGTTTTCGGAGAGGTAGCGTCCAACACAGAATGGAAGAAATGGAAATCGCCGGCAAAGGGGAGAGAAGAAAATTGAGCGAGCAGACTGATTTCGCGATGGAGAAGAAAGGGATTCACAGACTATTTTTCCCAGTTGATCCCGGCAACCTTATTGCCGGTTTCCTAATGATACCGGTAATAACATTGCCGGGATCCCGCTGACTCGGCTGAAAATTGCCACGTCCGCTGTTTCGCAAGGATCCTGGCAATGATATTACCGGTTTGTTGCGAAACATAACAAACCGGCAACGATATTACCGGGAAGATTATGAAACGGAACATTTGAGAAATCAAATTTGGATAGAACGTATATATGAAATTCAGTTGGCCAAAAGCCGTATTTCTAAATTTTTTTTCTGTTATAGCGATGAAATTCCGGAGTCGTGTTGCAGCTTGGTGGACCCAACTCAAAGCTAAGCGAGCTCGATTGGGCAAACCAAAAATCCTGGCATGGGATAAGTTGAAGAGTAAGCTTCGCAAAACGTTCTTACCTTACAACTATGACCAAATTATGTTCCAGCGTTTACAAAACTTACGACATGGATCGCACTCAGTTGATGAATACTCTATAAATTTTTTTTTTGCTTCTCACTCGTGTTGATCTTCATGATTCATATCAGCAAATCGTGGCTCGATTTATTGGTGGTCTCCGTCCACAGATTCAGCACACGCTCAAGTTGTTCAACCCACTTACACTTTCTGCCGCACACCAGCAAGCTCTCACCGTTGAATCTCAAACCAAAGGTGCTTTTTCTTCTTGGAGTGTCTCACGTCCTCCTCGCTCTGTTCCGTCTTCATCTTTACCACCTGCGATTACCAATCTTCCCACTCCCACAACAGAGACTGCACTTGTTCCTGCCACCGATCTCGGCAATAATCGACCAAGCTCGCTCCGTTGCTTTGCGTGGGGCGCAATTGGACATCACCAATCTGTCTGTCCAACGCGTAACCATCGCGGACTTCTTCTCGATGCAACTGGAACAGATGCCGAGGTTATTTACGATGAAGAGCCTGCTTAGATTACGGAGGATCTCGTCGCTGATACATGAACCTCGCTAATGATCAGACGCGTGTGTTTGACTCCACGTGGACAGGACACTGATCCTCAACGCCACAACCTTTTCCATTCACGGTGTACAATCAACGAGAAAGTATGCAAATTCATCATTGATACTGGGAGTAGTGAAAACGTAATTGCAGAAGAGGTTGTCACCAAACTCAACCTTGCCTCTGAACCTCATCCGTTGCCATATAAGTTAGCTTGGTTGCAGCAGGATGCAGACGTTGTGGTAACTCGACGCGCCTTAGTCTCTTTTTCGATTGGTCAGACTTATGAGGATCACCTGCTTTGTGATATCATGAAGATGGATGCTTGTCATCTTCTTTTGGGCCGCCCATGGCTTTATGATCGCAAGGTCCACTACGACGGGTTTCGTAACACCTACAGTTTTCGATTTAATAATCGAAATTTCTCCTTGCAGCCTTCCTTACCAACACCGTCAAACCCAGTTTTGGTTTTGCAGCGTGCGCCTTTTGAAGCTACTATGCGCGACGAGGATTTTGTATTGCTTATTTTGCCTACTGCAGTTCCTGCAACGCCTCCCAGTGATATTTCGGAACCGTTTGCGTAATTGATTAAGGAGTTCTTCGATGTTTTTCCCGACGATTTGCCTTTGGGTCTGCCTCCACTTCGCGATATTCAGCACCGTATCGACTTGGTCCCGGACGCGGCTCTGCCTAATCATTCCCATTACCGTAAGAGTCCTAGTGAACCCGAAGAACTTCGTAAGCAGGTCGAAGACTTGATTGCTAGAGGATTCTTGCGTGAAAGTTTGAGGCCGTGTGCCGTTCGTGCTTTGCTTGTTCCTAAAAAGGACGGATCTTCGCGAATATGCGTTGATAGTCGCGCTATTAATAAGATCACGGTACGTTATCGTTTTCCCATTCCTCGATTCGACGATCTTCTTGATCAAATTGGTACGGCCTCTATGTTCTCTAAGTTGGATTTGAAGAGCGGTTACCTCCAAATTCGTATTCGACCAGGTGACGAATGGAAGACGGCATTTAAAACCCGAGAAGGTCTTTTTGAGTGGCTCTTCATGCCGTTTGGTTTGTCTAACGGATCGAGCACCTTTATGCGAGTTATGAATCAGGCTCTTTATCTGTTTATTGGTAAATTTGTGGTTTTTTATTTTGACGACATCTTCATCTTTAGCATGTATCTAGCGGAGCATCTACATCATCTACGGGAAGTCCTACTTATTTTACGACGTGATCAATTTTATGCTACACTCAAGAAGTGTGAATTTGGCTTACCAGCAGTCCACTTTCTTGGCTATCGTGTCTCTGCCGAGGGTTTATCCGTCAATTCTGACTAGGTCTCTGTTATTCAAACATGGGCCACACCTTCCACATTAACAGAAACTCGGAGCTTTCACGGTTTTGCCTCCTTTTATCGAAGGTTTGTGCCACAATTCAGCACTATATGGCTCTGATTACGAATTACATACGTCATGAAGGTCTGTTTCGTTAGAGACCAGAAGCAACTCATGCATTCAATGTTATCTAGCAGAAGCTAAGTTCGGCCCCTATTTTGGCTCTCCCTGACTTCTCGCGTGTCTTCGAACTCCATTGTGATGCTTCTAAAACCAGAATTGGAGCGGTTTTAAGTCAGCAAAGTCGCCTTGTAGCGTATTTCAGTGAGAAATTGGCCGGCGCGCGATCTCGTTATAGCACTTATGACATTGAGTTTTATGCAGTGGTACAAACTGTCAAGCATTGGCGTCATTATCTATTTCATAAGAAATTTGTTCTTTTTACGGACCATGGCGCACTCAAACATCTTAGTACTTAAGACAAAGTGTCTTCTCGCCATGCGGGTTGGATCGCTTATCTACAACAGTTCACCTTAGTCATTAAACACACTTCTGGAGTTTCTAATCCCGTGGCTGATGCTCTAAGTCGTCGAAATGCTTTGTTGGTTGTTCTTCATGTTTCGGTGCCTGGTTTTGGGACGTTGACTGATCTCTATCCATCTGATGTTTTTTTGGTGTATTTTTGATGAAGCTCGCACGGGTGTTTCTCCCGACTACACCTTTCACGACGGGTTCCTTTTTCATCATGATCGGTTATGCGTGCCCGACTACAGCCTTCGTCTTCAGCTCATCGTCGAGATTCATAACGAAGGACATGTCGCTAGGGATCGAACTTCACACCTCATCTCTTGTTCCTATTTTTGGGTATGAAACTTGCATAATAATTTATTTGTTCCTAAAATTCGCAAAAATCTGTTAAGTGTTTCTCAGCTTACAACCGATAATAATACTTATATGATTTTTTATCCTACTTACTGTCTTGTGAAGGATTTTCAGGATCGGACACTACTCAAAGGAACCGTTGAGAATGGTCTCTATCGACTTCATCCACTGATCGCGCGTCGTTGTACGCGTCAAATTAATCCTTCCTCTTCCACTAGTACAGCGGTTAAGTCAGGGTCGATCTCCACAGGGAGCAAGCAGTTCAGTTTTAACCAGTGACCTACACTTACGAAAGCTGGGGGTGTGAGTGATTGGGGTTGCGCTATGCGCGAATAAATAGTCGTAAACGCAGGAATTGCACTAGACGTGCGCAGGCAGTAGAGATTAAGTACTATGACTATGAGAAGTATCGGCGCAGACAATCCTCTATGAGTGTATCCCTTATCATCGACTCTAAACGTCTATAGCTTGATTTTACTTAAGTTAGTGTCCGGTCAAGGCTTCCTAACATGTGCGCATGTTCCGATCAAAGTTCATGTGCTATTAATTCTTGAACTAGACTAAACAACTACGAATCCGATCAAAGTAGTAATTACCTATCCTAGCGCGTTACTCCTAGTTGGCACCGTCAGGCTATTCAACTAGTTTAACAAACAACAACAAGCAACAAGAGTAAGATTGCGGTTCAAGGCTTCCCCTACTCATGCAACAGGCTGCCAATAATGTGCACAGAATTAATATAAGCAAGCAGGCTATGCATTAAGCGCAAGTCTCAAAGAAAATACTCATAGATTCATGCCCAACCGATACTAAGCGTTTAGCTAGACATGCTAGTGGTAAACATCATAGAAATAGTAAATAATAACTAAGGTGTCCAAGAAAACAATAGCAAACAGTGCGTGCAGGTTGCAGTCTTGGCTGGCGCAGTCGGCTAGCGCAGATCCTCTCAGCAAGCTCGTGTGTTTTCCAGTTCTGCTGCGCAGTGCCTCCTTGGTGTACGAATTGTGAATATGTGATGATGATCGATGATAATCAAACCCTAGCCTTCTTCTCTTCTTTATATACTGCTCAAGAGGCTCATCCTTGGCAACTTCCAAATCTGGTCGTGTCAGGATTTGGAAACACCACCATCTGCGCCTGGCGCACGGCATACTGCTTAGCGCAATCGGTTAGCGCACCGTGGTCGACTCTGCCAATTCTTCTGTTTGCGCCGCTAGCTCCGCAGGCTGTGTGATGCGCGTCCTAAACGCTGCCTGTTAGCATGTATCCGACTTAGGCCCTCGTTTTTCCCTGTAATACAAAAACACTAGAAACCAGTAATCTTGTACACAAAATAATGCAAACAAGCATAGGGTTATGATCTAAATAATGCGTATAAATAGGCTCTATCATCCACCACCTCCTTCCAACCCTTCAGCCCTATCTTGTGTCTTTCTTTGAGCCAAAACTGATCTTCAAACTTGGCACGACCGTCTTGGTCATCCCCATGAGTCATGTCTTGAGCATCTTGTTTTTCGTTTTCAATTACCAGTGTCTTCAAATTTCTTAAAAGTGTATGTGAATCATGTCAGGCTGGGAAAAGTCGACGTCTTCATCTTCCTAGCCAACATGAACGTAGTCGTCTTCCTTTCACCTTAGTTTATTTTGATGTTAGGGGACCTGCTCCAGTTTCATCGTTTAATGGCAATCATTATTTTTTAATTTTTGTTGACGATTGTACTAAATTTGTTTGGATATATTTTCTCTCTCAAAAGTCACAAGGTCTTCAGTATTTTCAACTTTTTCAAAAAATGGTCGAAACTCAGTTTGATTCTAAAATCAAACAGTTTCAATCTGATTAGAGTGGAGAATACAGATCTATTTCTACCTACCTACAATCTCAAGGCATTGGTCACCATGTCTCTTGTCTTCATACACAATCCCAAAATGGATCTGCAGAGCGTCGTCATTGTACTATTGTTGAAAAGGGTCTTTCTTTATTATGTAGGGCTCCCCTTCCTTCTTCGTTTTGGGAACATGCTTTTCCTACATCAGTTTATCTAACCGCACATTGTCCACTATTCTTAATCATCACTCTCCATTTGAAACTCTTTATCACAAAATTCCTGATTATACATTTCTCAAGTGTTTCGGATGTCTTTGCTATCCATTTCTTAGACCTTACACATCTAACAAAATTGAGTTTCGATCTTCTCCTTGTGTCTTTTTAGGGTATAGCTCTCTTCACAAGGGTTGCTTGTGTTTTCATCTAATCGTGTCTATGTCGCTCGCCATGTTATCTTTGATGAGTCCACCTTCCCATATCCCCGAACATGCGCATCCAACTTCAACCTCCACTTCATTATCTCCTGCTTCACTACCTTTATCTCTATTACTACTTGCATCCAGTGTCCAAATACCAGCTTTACTACCCACACCTCAAATATAGTCTCCTCATTTTACGTTCTGTTACAACTTCACCACAACCTTCTTTACCATCTCACTCAACCATGTCATCATCTCCTCATGTTTCAACCAGCCATTCTCAGAGCCTCCCTTGAGTTGTGCACCTGCAAATTCATCAATGGAACAGTTAGGTATTCCCTAGTCTACTTCTCATGCTTCCACTTCTGTTTTACCCTCATATTTTCGTGCAGTTGACACTAGTGGGCATCCTATGATTACTCGTTCTAAAACAAATAATCTCAAACCCAAATCTCTTAACTTCACAAAACATCCCATGTCAACCACCACTGATCTCTACCTGGAAACCAAAACATATTCACAAGCATGCAAATAACCTGATGCTCTCTTGCATAATGGGACGTGGACATTTGTCTTACCTCCCTGTAATGCTAATATTGTTGGTTGTAAGTGGGTTTACAGGATCAAACGCAATGCTGATGGATCTATTGAGCGTTATAAAGCTCGCTTGGTTGCAAAAGGATTTAGTCAGGAGGAATGAGTTGATTACGTTGATACTCTTAGTCCGGTGGTAAAACCGGCTACCATCCGAATTGTCCTTGCTATTGTTCTTACTCTTGACTGGCCTTTACATCAGGTTGACATTAACAATACTTTCCTAAATGTGGATCTTTCGGAAAAGGTTTATATGGCACAACCACCTGGCTTTTTGGACCAGTCTAAACCCTCTCATGTATGTCTCTTACAAAAGGCTCTCTAAGGACTGAAACAAGCTCCGCGTGCATGGTTTACTAAGCTCAGATTATTCCTTTCGTATCATGGTTTTGTTGCTTGCAAATCAGATACTACTATCTTTATTCGGCGCTCGGGAAAGCTTGTGATTTATCTTATAATCTATGTTGACGACTTGATTATCGGCTCATGTGCTGCTGCTATATCGGAGTTTATCAGCTTGCTTAATGCCACCTTTTCATTTCGTGATCTTGGTCCATTATACTATTTTTTGGGCATTGAGTTGGTACGTCAAAAATATAAAATAATACTTTATCAGTACAAATATATACGAGATCTTCTACATCGTAGCAAAATGGTCGATGCTAAGCCCATTGCATCTCTCGCTGAGCCTGCCTCTCGTCTTACTCGATCAGGAGATCCGGTTGATGATTCGTTTCTTTATCGAAGTATTGTTGGTTCTCTACAATATGCCACAATTACCCGTCCTGATATTTCATATGCTGTCAATCGGGTATTCCAATTTATGCACAATCCCACCAAGGTTCATTGGACTGCTGTAACGCATATTCTTAGATACTGAAAAGATACCATCAATTCGGATCTTGTACTATACTCGATCATCAGCTCGTTGCTTACTCTGATGTAGGTTGGACATCTGATGGGGATGAATGTCGCTCTCAACATGATTTTTCTATTTATTATGGTGGTAATCTTATTAGTTGGTCGTCAAAGAAACACCAAGTCGAGTTCTTAGGCTGAATATCTGGCCATTAATTTTATTGCGCAAGAACTTATATGGCTACAACACATTCTACAAGAACTTCATGCTCCTTTCACGTCTCCGCCTATTCTTCTTTGTGATAATCCAAGTGCTACATATATGTCTGCTAATCCTGTTTTCCATCAGCGTTCTAAACACATAAAAA